>CM048846.1:19986500-20316500 GCA_026545225.1 Cornus controversa | reverse complement strand
AGATAGACACTAGGCTGAGCTACCACACTGACAGGGTACAAGGTGCTCAATCCCACATCGCCTGGGTGTGGAGAAGGGGATGTGCTTATATGTAATATATACTCTTCAAATGGTATGAGGCCTTTTGGGGTAAAACCCATGAGCAAAACCGTGCGGGCTCAGGCTCAAAACGGACAATATCATACCATGTGTTGGAGCGGGGTATTACAGAAAATGGATTTAAAATTGCTATAATTGAGGCTAAAGTGATTACAATTAAAATGAAAGTTGAACCTATATTTCGTGAAAGACGTGTCATTCGTAGAAAGAAATAATTTGATGAGGGTGCTAGTGAAGAGATCACACAATCGGCCGAAGAATCATTTAGAGTTAATTACTTCATATACTTTATTAATCAAGCTCTTTCTTCACTCAAAAGTAGATTTGAACAATTTCAACAATATGATGACTCTTTTGAATTTTTGTTTAATTTAGAGAGGTTGAAGTCTGTAGATAACGATAGTTTGAAATGTTCATGTCATTACCTTGAAGATCTCCTCAAACATGACATGATTTTTGATATTGATGGGATAGAATTATTTTCAGAACTAAAAGTATTAAGAGAAGTTTTACCAAGAGGAACAAAAAAGGCAATTGAAGTATTGGATTTTATAAAAATGCTAGATTATTATTTTTCAAATGCTTGGATTGCATATAGAGTATTATTGACTATCCCAGTTACAGTTGCATCTACTGAGAGAAGCTTTTCAAAGTTAAAGTTGA
The DNA here is from genome assembly GCA_026545225.1 of Cornus controversa. Taxonomy (NCBI): domain Eukaryota; kingdom Viridiplantae; phylum Streptophyta; class Magnoliopsida; order Cornales; family Cornaceae; genus Cornus; species Cornus controversa. Next base: position 20,315,738 of record CM048846.1, on the reverse strand, counting down.
TCAAATCTTACTTACGGTCAACGATGTCACAAAAAAGATTGAATGGATTGGCTATGATATCTATTGAAAAAGATATGTTGGAGAAACTTGATTGGAGCACTTTAATTGATAATTTTGTAGCTCAAAATGTAAGACGATCACATTTACTTTGATATAAAGTTCAATTTTGATTTTTGCGACTAAGATGTGCTAAATATTTTCTTTTAGTTTTTTTAAGTGAACTGAATCGTGATATTTATACAGCACCAAGATCAGGGTTTTTTTTTCCAATGTGCTTATCATCTAATTTTAATAAAAATTTTGCACTCTTATAAAATTTATCCGCGTGTGAAAGTTTTTGTATAAAGGGGCCCCCATTTGAAAGTCCGCCTAGGGTCTCTCAAAATTTTTGGAATCTCAGGGCTGGCCCTGAGCTCGAGTCGAGATCAAGCACTACTATTACATTTTATTGATAAGTGAATACTATTACTGTATGATTGAGCCGAGATCGAACAAGCCGCTACTCGACTTAGGTCATTTACAGCCTTGTATGGAATCATATTTCACCTTGCTAAAATCTTTATTTCTTGATGCTTATTTGGTCAGAGTTATCCACAGTTACACGTATATCAAAAAATGATTGGTCAATTACCTTTTGACAAAAAAAATGACGGGTAAATTCCTTAGTGGACTCGTGTTTTTTTGGAAACATACTTGGCATTTTTTACTTTTTCAACAAACTTTTCAGAGAAAGTAAATCACTTTTTAACTTAAATTTAAAGTTGTGTTTTTAATTGATGAACCATCAATATAAATATACGGATAGTAATTTCTTCTTTCCATGGATTTCCACTCCGTCTTGTCGTTAATGGGACAAGTATGAGAATCCTTTTTGTCCCATAGAGGTGGGTATGCGAGCCAAAATTAAATTCGGGTGGGTTCGAATTTTGATGGTCGAAGGCAGATTTGTTCATTTGACTTTTTAAACATTTGAACGCTAGCTTTGAATTTTATAACAATTGTATAGATGGAAGTAACATGAACAAGGTCTATAGACTTAGTATAACCTCAAGAGACAAACAAATCCAAAAAGGGAGAAAAGTCCAACATGGATAGCCCATAAATGTCATCAAACCCAAAAGCTATATAAAATTTGCATAACTCAAATAACTTTAAACTCAAACTCAATAGTCATGAGATAAAATTACAAGACTTTTGAGTATTTGGTTTGAATTTGACTAGAATGATTAGTTTGATTGTTTGGTTGAGTTTTACTAGAAATAGTTATGGGTATGATAGGTAGACATTTATGTATATAATGTTATGGTTACCTAATTCCTCACTCACTCACACCTACCAAGAGAACAACAAAATGTTGTTATGCGAGTTTTGGGAATCAAGGAAAAACACAGTCTTTTTATTGTAGCTACTGTGCACTTAAAGTGGAGGACTATAACTGTATATATAATCCGAGCCCATCGGATGATTGTTATCAAACTTGGAACTTGGAGATTTTGTGCCACTAAAACCATTAGAATATATACTGATCGAGAAAATGGAGATCCATAAGTGCTTGTTGGTATGAATTAGCGATGTTTAATTATAGAAGATTTGGTGTATCATATAATTATGTTAATTATAGGAGAGATTTCTAAAATTTCCTAATTGATACTGTAATTATTGTTTCTGTGTAATAGTTGTAATTAGATCAATTAGTTTATTTTTTTCCTAACTTAGATTTTTGTTGAACCTCTATATATTTTTCATCCAGAGAGAGATCTATATACTGAAAAAACTTCTCCACTCTTGTTTTTATTTGTCATGGTATCAGAGCAGGAATAATTTTGAAACTATCTCTAAACTACAAACTTGTTCTTGCTTCAATCCCAGATCTTTAGGGTCTCCCATTTTTTACTGCCCTAAATCACTACAATATACTTTCGCTGCTACCTTGAATATATATTTTTTTCAAAATGGTTAGTGATACATCTGATAAGTTCAAAATTGCTCCTAAGAAATTGACTGGTCGAACCAACTATGATTCTTGGGCTCGGATTGCTCGCATGTCCATTGTCAGCAAGAAAAAACTTGACTATATTATTGGCACGAACAAGGCCCCTGAGCAAACTAATATCAAAGCCTATGAAACTTGGGAGGAGGAAAATTGTACTGTTCAATCATGACTTCTTAATTCAATAGAGAAGCATATGAGAGTTCTCTTTGATTGTCTTCCTACTGCAAGGGTGATTTAGCGTGTTGTAGAGAAGACCTACACTCTGAGTAATCATTCTTCCAAAGTTTATGAGTTAACACGGAGATCTGTCAATGTCAAACAAGAAGGTTGTACCTTGGAGGCTTACTATGAAGAACTACAAATAATCTAGCAGGAACTCGATGCTATCAATCCTCCTCAAATCAAGAATGAAATTGATCTCTGCACTCACTTAGCAACTATTAAAAATTTTCGTGTTTACATCTTATTGGTAGGATTAGATTCTTATATTGATGCAGCTCGTGCCCATGTGATTCGTTCTGATCCTCTTACTGATGTCCTAGAAACTTATGCCATGATTTGTAAGGAGGATATCTATCTGAAAATTATGTGGAGTGAGGAAAAGGCTAGTGGCAGTGCTTTAACTACACGTAAAGGGAAAACAGACAGTTTATATGAGTCTTCTAAACATTCCTTCAAATCTGGTGGTTCAAATCTGGCAAAAGATGAACGCAAGTGTATTCATTGTAGTAAGAATAATCATATTATAGATAAATTTTAGACGATTCATGATCGACCTGATTGGGCAGATGAGCTTATTGCTAAAAAATAAGGAAACAGAGCATCCCTTGCTATTACTTCAACCACTAAGAATGGAGATAAGGCTAAGTCAGTTGTTTTTAGTTATGCTTTATGTACTTCTACTTCTGCTTGTGATAATGCCTAGATAGTTGACACTGGAGCATAGGATTATATGACTAATAACCCTAAGAAATTCATTACCTTCACTGAAAACTGCTCAAAATATGTTGTTAGAATTGCTAATGGTCAATTAACCTCTGTTACTGGTATTGGTCCATTCAACTTACACCCAACATCACATTGTCCAATATTCTTCTGGTTCTCACTTTAAAGAATGATTCGTTACCTGTCTCTAAATTTATGACTGCATATTTTTGTCATTTTTTCCCAAATCATTATATTTTTTTGGATCCTCATACTCAGGAGGAGATGGGATGTGGTTTTAAGAGAGAGGACTTGTGGTACTTTCATGACTCAAAGTTAAATATTGTAGCAAACTAGACCAGTAAGAGCTCATTGGGGAATTAGAAGTTGATTTGGTTATGACATCAATGCTTGGGACATCCATCTTTTGGCTATTTAAAGCATTTTTTACCTAATTTGTTTGAATCTTGTAATAATAAATTCAAATGTTCTACTTGTGAGACTTGTGTTTTGGCTAAAAGTCACCGTACTATTTTTCCATTAAGTAATCATAAAGCATCAATGCCATTTACTTTGATTCATTCAGATATATGGGGTCCCTCTCAACATTCTACTTCTGGTGGTATGCAATGATTTATTACACTTGGATTATCTAGAGTTATTTACTTAAGCACAAGAGTGATGTGAATAGTGTTGTCAAACAATTCTGCACTATGGTCCAAACTCAATTTTCTACAATTATCAAAGTAATGCGTTCAAACAATGGAGGTGAATATCTCACAAATGACCTTGCTATTTTCTTTCAGTCACATGGCATCATTCGACAAACATCTTGCACTAATACACCACAGCAGAATGGTGTTACCGAGCACCACAATCATTAACTTCTAGAAGTTACTCGAGTATTATTATTTGATAAGAATGTTCCTAAGTATTTGAGGGGTGATGTTTTATTATCTGCAGTGAATTTCATTAACCGAGTTCCTTCTAATGTTCTTGCATTTCAAAATTCACTTCAGGTCCTCACTGCAAAGATAAAGAATATATCCCATGTCTCTCCCAAAGTTTTTGGGTGTGCTGCTTATGTCCATGTTCACTCTCATCAACGTGAAAAACTATCACCTCGAGTTGTCAAATGTGTGTTTGTGGGATATGTATGTCACTATGGATGTTACATTTAATGAGGATTTAGCCTATTTCACTACTGATGGCTCTCTTGTTCAGGGGGAGATGGCTGGTGTTTTTGATGAGAATAGCCATGATGACAATATCCTTATTGTTACTACATCTCTTCCCACTGATAAGAGACATGATATTCTAGATGCTGAGAACTCGCTGTAATGAGAAGATAACTTGACAACACATCCAAATATTGATGCTGATAGTTCCCCTCTTTTTTCACAACACGTTCAATATACTCCTGAGGCTTCGAATGAAACAATTGATATTTTGAATACTAATAAGTGTACAAAACTTGCTATTTTATATCATAAAATAAGTTTTTAATTCATCTTTTATTTTATTTAAATGCTCTTATCTTTGCATTTTATGTTTTATAGGGGTTGATTTCCAAATAAAAAGAAAAGCAGCAAAAGATGGCTAAAAAGGATATATATAGCCAAAGATGAATATAAGAAGAATTGTAGGAGAGATGGTATTCTGTACAATCTACTTCACTCAGGTCTCAAGTTCAAAACTTTGTAAAATATTTTTTACACGGCCACGTCTGCAGTCCAGAATTGAAATTAAAGATATGGAAATCAAATTTTAGATATTTAAATTCAAAATTTTGTATTTTGAATTTTTGTTTTTGAATTTTGTATTTTGTATTTTGAATTTTGTATTTCAAATTTGTATTTTGTATTTTAAATTTTTTCCACCTAAACCATTCCCCTCTAACTCTATAAATAAGGGGTCTTAGGGGATGGTGAAGGGGGTTAGAAATTGTAAATAAATTATAGAAAAAATAGTGTAATTGTTTTATTGATTCAATGATGAGTAGTAGTTTCATTTATATTTGTTTGTTTTCTATTAATATGCAAGCGTAAACATCCTTCTCAAGGGAGTGCTGAAGTCACCATGGCTGAAGTATAGATAAGATGTTTTATTTTCTTGTCTACTTTTTCTTCCTAAGAGCATTCTTCTACTCTTCTATTCTGGATTTTATTTTCTAAAATTAGAGGAAGGATTCTTCGTGTTTGTCAAATAATGGTAATTCGAAGAATGCTTACCTCTGTTTACTTAGCCAATGTGCATCAGATTAAGTAAAGAAATGTCTTTCTCATATATAATCAAGTCATTCTTTTTTATTCCATATTTTTCTTCATCTTTCCAAGTTCTAATTGGATTGGTGAAGTGTATTGGTTATTGGAGGTAAACTAGATAAGAATATAAAAAAAACTTTATTTATATGGATCCATGGTGGTGAATTCTCTTTCCTTGAGATTTGTCCCATCATTTGATCTAAGACATTTAATATTAGTTTTTATTATTAAATAAAAAATCAGAATTTTATTTTTTAAATATTCATTTTTCATCTCAAGAGATTTAGGTTTTGAAGTTTAGACTTGTTATTGATTCTCACTTGAGAATAGTTCGACCCTGCTTACTGCTATATAGTTTTTAGTAAAGTTTTTGTAGGTTTTATTATTTTTGTATGAAGTGTAGAAAAATAACGACAAACATCCAATAATCTACACTCATCAAATACTATACCTGAACTTGAATATAAACCACCAAAATATCAATTACCAGCCCGTATAAATCATGGTAAACCCAAACCCCAATATACTACAGATTTAAATAGTAAAGCCAAGTACCCCATTAGTAATCATGTGTCAACCCATATAGTTTCCAAGTCATATGAATCATTTTTATGACAAATATCTACTGTGTCTATTCCAAGATAGTTGCAGGATGTATTAGCAAATACTAAATGGACCGAAGTAATAGCTGAAGAAATGAGAGCATTACAAAAGAATTGCACTTGGGATGTGGTTCCCTTGCCTTCAGGAAAAAAACCTGTTGGGTGCAAATGGATTTTCACTATTAAACACAAAGCTGATGGCTCAGTAGAAAGGTATAAGGCGAGATTGGTTGCAAAATGAACATTAAAAAATATGGGGTGGATCATAATGAGACTTTTGCTCCTGTGGCAAAGATTAATACTGTACGTGTGTTGCTCTTTGTGGCTGCTAATCAAAACTGGCTGTTGTTGCAATATGATATGAAGAATGCTTTTCTTGATGGTGAACTTTAAGAAGAGGTGTACATGGATCTTCTACCGGGTGTTTCAGAAAAGACATGAATGACGTGCAAGTTAAAAAAGGGCATAATATGGGCTAAAACAATCTCCACGAGCTTGGTTTGGAAAATTTACATTGGCAATGGAAACTTCGGGTACAAACAGAGTAACTTAGATCAAACACTATTTCTAAAGCACAAAAAGGACAAGGTGACTGCTCTAATTATTTATGTGGATGATATGATATTGACAAGAAGTGATGTGTTTGAGATTGACAAATTGAAGAAATATTTATCAAATGAATTTGAGATGAAAGAGCTTGGTGAATTAAAGTATTTTCTTGGCATAGAAGTGGTTCGATTAAATCAGGGCATATTTCTTTACCAAGAAAAATATGTACTGGATTTGTTAGTTGATACAAGAATGTTAGACTCCAAACCAGCTGAAACTCCAATGGAACAAAACTATAGGCTACATGAAAACCCAAGTGATGTTCTCGCCAACAAGGAGAAATATCAATGTCTTGTGGGAAGGTTGATTTATTTGTCTCATTCCAGACCTGATATAGCCTAAATTGTTAGTATTGTTAATCAATTTATGCATGCTCCCAGTGAAAGACATATGAATGCTATGAATCAAATTTTACGATACTTGAAGAGTGCTCTGAGGAAAAGGATTATGTTCATCAAGAATGATCATTTGGATATTAAGGGATATACTGATTTTGATTACGCAGGAGATAATACTAATAAGTGCTCTACTACTGGTTATTTCACCTTTGTTGGTGGTAATCTTTTAACCTGGAGGAGTAAAAAACAAAAAAGTTGTCTCTAGTCAAGTGTTAAAGCTGAGTATAGGGCGATGACTCAAGGTATATGTGAGTTACTATGGGTGAAGTATGTAATGAGAGACTTATGTTTTAAACCTACAGGTGCTATGCCTTTATATTGTGACAGTAAAATTGCAATTGATATATCTCATAACCCTGTACAACATGATTAGACCAAGCACGTGGAAGTGGATAGGCACTTTATTAAAGAAAAGTTGGAAGCTCAGATTATTGAAGTTCCATTTGTGAAATCTGGAGATCAGTTAGCTGATATTCTGACCAAAATAGTTTTAAGTGGTGTATTTTCTAACTCACTTGACAAGTTAGGCATACAAGATATCTATGCGACAACTTGAGGGGGAGTGTTGGCATAAGTTGGCGACACTTAATTATAAGAGATTTTGTGTATCATATAATTATGTTAATTATAGGAGAGCTTTCTATAATTTCCTTATTGATATTGTAATTATTGTTTCCGTGTAATAGTTGTAATTAGATCAATTAGTTTATTTATTTACTAACTTAGTTTTTTGTTCAACCTCTATATATTTTTCCTCTAGAGAGAGATGTATATACTGAAAAAATTTCTCAACTCTTGTTTTATTTGTTAATGCTCGGATTGCATTGAATTTTGACACCAAAGATTTCAGATCATCATCATCGAAGGGAAGGGGATGACACTTTCAGAGTCTAATGAATATTTTTCTAGAGTCAAAGTTGTCCAAAGTCGTTCAAGAACAGTCGCCTTTGTACATAGATTGATTTTTTCTTTTTTAATTTTTGGTGTTGAAAAAAATGGACGGGTTATTAATTGCAATCATCCAATGAATGAAGATTTCTTACTTGGTTAATGGCTAATTTGTGTTGCAAACCATCTAATATATATATATATATATATATATATATATATATCACACCAGTCACACATAAAATCATATTCAGTCCACACACCAATATTCACCTAAACACATATATACCCCTGGTTACATACACATATACATATCTACTTCCTTACCAATTTTCAAACTCCAAACTAGTCATAATACTTTGAAGACCCAATAACCTTTTTTTTTCAAACTCCTTTTTTTCCTTTTAATACGGTGATTCAAAACACCTTTTTACAAAGTTTCTCTCTAGCTACTAGCTATACATCTAAGGACAATACTTGGGTCCAACCCCCAAGAGAACCAACTTCGTCTTCCTGGCTTAAAACAACTGTGACACTCCCTGAGGTTTGGACTTATTACACACAGAGACAAAAAAATTTTACAGGATCGTATAAACCCACTATATATGCACCGTCTTTCAGAAAGATCTCAAATCGTCTATAGACAGCTCTGACACTATGCAAAAAGATGTTATGCCCTTTGAATTTGTCAAATGACTTATTTAATCTTTAAAATGACATAAAAGACCAAAATACCCTAACTTTAATTTCAACTTTTCTTTTTTATACCATCTTCGTGCCTGATCTATGAGAGTCTTTCTATTATATTATAACATTTTTTCCACCAATTCTATTAATTATTAAGTAGTGTAATTGTTGATAAAACCAAGTTTATTTTTTTTTTCAAAAAATACTGATTAATTGTGAACTATAATTATTGAAGGGAACTAATGTGTGATTGTTTAATCAGAATATTCTGATGGATTGTTTAACAAGGAAATTATGATGGTTTTGGAATTCATACGCATGATTGATTGAGGTTAATTTATGGATATTTGATTGTATTGAGAAATAATTCAATAAAATTCTCTGATTCTAAATTTAGGTAATAATTTAGCAACATTGCATATCTTTATATATATATATATATATATATATATATATATATATATATATATATATATATGAGCACAAACAATTGCATCCTAAGATAATTCTTTGTATAGAATGATTCTTTGGTGAAATTGATGTTTGGATTAGATGATTGATTGTATTAAATCAATGTGACTAGTTGATTGTGTTAAATGGCCAAATTTAGTGGTTGAAACATGGCAAAACAACGTGTTGCAAATAGGATTTTACATGGGTTCATTGTAGCATGACAAGAGGGAGGAAGAAGATGGGGTTTAGGCTATGGTAACAAAGCCCATCTCGACGAGACCCATGGCCATCTGTTATCGTCTTCATTCGCTGTCGTGGATCCACCTTTTGTTGTCAACGCTAAACGAAACCATTGTGAACCGCCATCTTTGCAAAGCTTAGATCAAACAAGAACCATCGCCATAGCTAACCCATCAATGTCAACTATCAACATTGCCACTGCCGAAACCACCAACAATCGCTGTCACCAGAACACCCCAGCCATAGCCAATCCAACATTTTAACCAGAAATCTCAGCCCCTTTGGCTTTCTATTTCGTTATTAGGGTTAGAGATTTCTATGTATTAGAAGGGTTGGCATCTCAGAACCTGCAAATACAATATCTATATATATTGACAACCCCATGTGATGCGTGGGGTGTGTTTGATTCGTTGTATACAAGGTGGGTTTTGATGAGGGTAGGGTTTGATGAGAACTTGGGGAAAGATGATGCAGTAGAGAACGAGAGGGTGAGGAGAAAGAAAATCAGGGTTAATGGTTGGGGAGATAGAATTTCGGCGTAGTTTTGTCTTTTGACTTTTTAATTTTTTTATTAAATTACATTAAATAAGTGGGGTTATATATGACATTTCACACATTTTTTTAAACACTATTAGGGATGAAAATATCACATAAAAAAAGTTTATACGATAGTTATAAGCAAAGTTTATATCCGTGTGAAATAAGTCCAAACCACAAGAATTGTCACTGTAATTTACCCAAATTCTTAATAAAATAAGAATGGACATCCCCCATTTTTTAGGAGTTAAAATTTTCTCTCTCTCTCTGCGCTATACCCATTTTCCATCTGAAACCCTGATCACCTTTTTGCCACCTCTCAGTCAAACTGCATATCGTTACATTTTTTTTGCTGGTTCTATTTCACAATCTTATATCACTAAGCTATTTCAATCTTCAAGCTTCAAGTATCTAAAAGAAATAATAGTCACTTCAATAATAGAGGCCTTATCTGAAACCAGCATAATTGTAGCTTAAAATACAACCTATTACATAATATCTTGTGCATCTTTTGTTCACCCATTTCCGGATATAAGAGAATTAAAAAAAGGATTAACTCTAAAATCTAAATATATTTGTTATTCATTCATTATTGCGTCAATCACAAAGCAACCTTGAAGTTTTTTTCTTTCTCAATTCTAATTTTGTGTGCCTCTTTAAGATTGGGTCTTGACGAATTAGACTGGAAAAATTCATCACTCCATTAATTAAAAGGAAGACAAGAGAGACATTTACTTGATCAATAAAAAGAAAATTAGAAATCAGAGGAATTTAGTCATTTTTCTTCAAATCTCTTTCTTTTGAACGACGACGATCGGTGGAGGAGTAAGTTGGCGATTATCGGTGGATGAGGAAGCCGGAGACGTGTGGTGGAGGTGGGCATTAGGGTTTTGTAGTTTGGGTATATAGCGCGTGCAAAGAGAGAGGAAGAGAGAAGAAGAAAAGTCACTTCGGTTTAATCCGGAAAAAAATGGGTAAATGCTGAATTTCATCATTAGCATGGATTTCAAAACCATAAACTTTACCATTTTTAAAATTTTATTTTAAATGATAAACTTAACCATTTGATAAACGAGTAAAAATAAGTAAATTTTCATTGTTATAGTGGTGAAATTTTACACCACAAACCATAAACTTTACCATTTTTAAAATTTTATTTTAAATGATAAATTTAAGCATTTGATAGATGAGTAAAAATAAGTAAATTTTCATTATTAGTGGTGAAATTTTACACCACAAAAAAAAAGTTGGAGAGAATTTTGATTCAATAAATACCATGTTATTTTTTTTATCAGGTAAATACTCACACATTGTTTACACGGGACTCGAACCCCTCCTCTCATTTTTTTTTTTGGAATAAAAAAGTTATACCGTCGAATGAGAGGCCTTTTGGTATATATATACCAAGTAATTGTATCATAGTTGGGACGATTTATGCCGTGGAGCACAAATGAGGGAAAAAAAAAATCAATCCCATGAAATAATCAAGATCTAATAAATGTGTGTTGTCACATTTGGAGTATTGTGTAAAGAGTTTTGTTTTTTCAGGCCCAACTCGGCCCAAACCGATACTCACAATGCACGGCCGAAACACACTAGTAAGCAATTGTGCACCACCGTGCAATACAGTTTGTATTGGCCCAAACTGTTTACTTTGACAGAATCAAAATTTGTTAGTGGACTCATCTCAGCCCAATAATTAAACAATTAATTTTTCCAAAGAGTTTAGTTGAGATATTTTTTGGAGGGATAATGCTACTCAGGCAGAATTCGTAGGCAGAAACATTTACATCCATTGGATGCATGTGTTGAGTGTATGTAGTGAGGCCTACCACATGCATCTAATGGATCTAAAAGTTTCTGCCTGTAAATTCTGCCTAAAAATTCTGCCCAAGTAGCATTACCCTTTTTGGAGTGGGTCTATATACTTGGCAACTATGATGTATGGATATGGATACGGAACACAAGTGTGATACGATACGGGTTGACGATACAACAAATCACAAAAAAATAAAATACAGGTTGGACAGGATATGACAATATAAAACTAACAAATTACATTTTTATATATACAAAAAATAGAGTTATTAACATTTCTTTATAAAAATTTATGATTAACAAACAAAATAAGAGTTCAAAATCACATTGCATAATTTGCATGGATAAATTTTGCACTATGATATATATCTCAACACTTATGTTTTAAATAAATTTAACATTTTCTTAACAATTATATTATGATATTATTGTTGAAAAAACTATATTTTAATGTTCAAAACTTGTTAAAAATGTGTTCTGAAGTATTTGAAAAGTATCGGATACATGGTCAAAATATCTGAAAAGTATTGGATACTTGCTAGAAATAAAAAATATATTTTAAAATTAAGGATATGTTTTGGAAGTATCGGTCAAGTATCTGCGAGTATCCGAGGAGTATTGGTATCTGATAAATATCTGATACGAGTACGTTACTCTTATAGAAGTATTCATGCTTCCTAACTTGGCAAGATATTTGAAATAACATTCTCTAATTTTTTTTCTCTGTTTTTATTTTATTTTATTTTCCACCCAATAATACAGCACGGTTTGAAGTTTGTCATTCTTGTAGACTTTGACTTTAGTGGCATATATGATATTGTTGTGTGGTTACAAAGATAATGATATTGTATTTGGACTTGGATGATTTTACTATAATTTTGAGTTACAATCTTAATTTTATTGAGTTTAAATTTATATGATAAATAGTGTGATTTTTGTATATTTTGTACATGTACATGTGTAATACAAGTATTTAGGTCAATATCATACCATGCAACTGTTAATAGACTCAATACCAACGCTTGTTTTCCTAGTTCAATCAAGCCAATCTAACTCCGAGTTTCTATGTATAAAGTTTGCTAAGATCCAAATAAGTAACTTTTGACATCTAAGCACTCACTGAAATCACAAACTTGGTTTTTCTACATATAGTCACTTCCTTTCATTAACCAATCTTCTCAATCACATCTTGCCACGTCTCCAAAACAAAAATAAGACCACCACATTCAATGTGCCCCATGCTTGTAGACTCGTTCTAAAAATCGCAAGTTCAGAGATAATACAAAGCGGATAATATCTACAAAGTAAACGATATCTGCACAATGACAGTATCTACATAACATGAAATGAATGTTCTCTAATTTTTGGAGTGGGTCTATGTACTCGGCAAGATATTTGAAATAACATTCTCTAAATTTTTTCTGTTTTTATTTTATTTTATTTTTTCACCTGATAATACAACACAGTTTGAGATTTGTTATTCTCGTAGACTTTGATTGCAATGGTATATATGATATTGTTGTGTGGTTACAAAGCTAATGATATTGTATTTGGAGTTAGATGGTTTTACTGTAATTTTGAGTTACCATCTCAATTTTATTGAGTTTAAATTTTTATGATAAATAGTGTGATTTTTGTATATTTTGTACATGTATATGTGTAATACAAGTATTTAGGTCATAGCATACCATGCAACTATTAATAGACTTGATACCAACACTTGTTCCTGGTCCAATCAAGTCAGTCCAACTCTTAGCTTCTATGTATAAAGTTTACTAAGATCCAAAGAAGCAACTTTTGACATCTAAGCACTCACTAAAATCATAGGCTTGGCTCTCCTACATTCAGTCACTTCCTTTCATTAACCAATCATCCCAATCACATCTTGCCACGTCTCCAAAATAAAAATAAGACCACCACATTCAATGCGGACCGAGAGGAGAAGTTGCTAACCATCATAAAAAATGTCTCCTTATTGTAGACTCATTTTAAAAATCGTAAGCTCGGAGACTATACAAAACAGATAGTATCTATAAAGTGAATGATATCTGCACAACAACAGTATCTACATAACATGAAATGAACATTCTCTAATTTTTGGAGTGGGTCTATATACTTGGCAAGATAATTGAAATAACATTCTCTAATTTTTTTCTCTATTTTATTTTATTTTTTCACCTGATAATACAACCCAACTTGAGGTTTGTCATTCTCGTAGACTTTGATTTCAGTGGCATATATGATATTAATTGTTGTGTGGTTATAAAGATAATGATATTGTATTTGGACTTAGATGGTTTTACTATAATTTTGAGTTATCATTTCAATTTTATTGAGTTTAAATTTATATGATAAATACTGTGATTTTTGTATATTTTGTATAAGTGTAATACAAGTAAATAGGTCATAACATACCATGCAACTGTCAATAGACCTGATACCAACACTTGTTACCGGTTCAATCAAGTCGGTTTAACTTCGAGTTTCTATGTATAAAGTTTAATAGGATCCAAAGGAGCAACTTTTGATATCTAAGCACTCACTGAAATCATAAGCTTGGTTCTTCTACATATAGTCACTTCCTTTCATTAACCAATCTTCTCAGTCACATCTTGCCACATCTCCAAAACAAAAATAAGACCACCACTACATTCAATGTGGACAGAGAGGAGAAGTTGCTTACTATCATAAGGAGTGTCTCCTTGCTTGTAGACTTGTTTTAAAAATCGTAAGCTTATATACTATACAAAGCGAATAGTATCTACAAAGTGAACGATATTTGTACAACGACGATATCTACATAACATGAAATGAACGTTCTCTATTTTTTGAAATGGGTCTATATACTTAGCAATATATTTGAAATAACATTCTCTAATTTTTTTCTCTGTTTTTATTTTGTTTTATTTTTTCACCAGATAATACAGCCTAATTTGAGGTTTGTCATTTTCGTAGATTTGACTTCAGTGGTGTATATGATATTGTTGTGTGGTTACAAAGATAATAATATTGTATTTGAACTTAAATGGTTTTATTGTAATTTTGAGTTACCATGTCAATTTTATTGAATTTAAATTTATATGATAAATACTGTGATTTTTGTATATTTTGTACATGTATATGTGTAATACAAGTATATTTAGGTCATAGCATACCATGCAACTATCAATAGATTCAATACTAACAATTGTTTCCGGTTCAATCAAGTTGGTCTAACTCCGAGTTTCTATGTATAAAGTTTACTAAGATAAAAAAAAAACAACTTTTAACATCTAAGCACTCACTGAAATCACAAGCTTGACATAGTTATTTCCTTTCATTAACCAACCTTCTCAATCACATCTTGCCACGTCTCCAAAATAAAAATAAGACCACCATTTTGAATGTGGACCGAGAGAAGAAGTTGCTAACCGTTATATGGAATGTCTTCTTATTTGTAGACTGATTTTAAAAATTACAAGTTTGCAGACCGTATAAAGTAAATAGTATCTAGTATCTACGTAACATGAAATGGACGTTCCTTATTTTTTAAAAGGAAAAGTTAATGGCATGATAAGAAATGTCTTCTATTTTTGGAGTCTAAAAACTGCAAGGACACAGATGATGCAAAACGGGTATATACACAATGGACAGTATTTATACAGCATGGGACGGTCTTGAGACTGGACCCCACTTTTAATCAGGACGTTGGATTGAAAATTCATCAATCTTACAATGAGCTCGAGTGTAGATGATAAAGAGCTAGTGGGTAATGGTATCAACCGATTCCAAAGTCCCATCATGACAGCTGCTATTTTTCATACATAATCCCCTCTCACTTCCTTTACTCCCTCACTCTTCTCGCTCTAAATTTCTCACCAATCTCTCTCTCTCTACTTGTACCCATATGACTGTAGCTCTGTATTCATCACTCTTCTTGTTCATGAATCGATTTCTATATCTTCACTGAAGCATAGAGATCAATTCACAGTTTCAATGTCTTCTCACAATACCACATTCATGAACGATCAGCTTTCGAAACAGACCTTAATTTTCGGCCTACGCTTGTGGGTCGTATTGGGTGTCTGCGTTGGAGCCGCCTTTGTTATCCTTCTCTTCCTTCTCTCTCTCTGGCTCACCTTAAAGCGAAACAGAACAACGCACAGAGTCAAGCCCTCTCACCACCAATCCGCCATACCAATTGTGTCCAGAGACATACAAGAAATCAAAATCGACCGTGTACTTGGAGAACCCAATTCGAATCAGAACCGAATTCATGTGAACAACCCATGTCAAGAATCGGAACAATTCGCGGGCATTGAGAGGCAAGCTTTGCTTATGAAGCCAGAGGAAGAGAGCCCAATTGGGTATAATCGAATTCACATTGAAATTGGTAAGGACCATAGAATTTTGTATCCTGAAAGGTTTGGTGGGTTGTCTTTACATGTAAGTGGTGAGCATCGATCGGGTGATCAGATGGCTATGGTGGGTCCTGAAGTTTCGCACTTGGGTTGGGGACATTGGTACACACTCAGAGAGCTTGAGGCTTCGACCAATGGGTTCGCCGACGAGAAGGTGATCGGCGAAGGCGGTTATGGGATTGTTTACCTTGGTTTATTGGAGGACAACTCCCAGGTTGCTGTCAAGAACTTGCTAAATAATAGGTGCTCACTTGCTACTTTATCCATTTAGTGTTGTCAGTTGGTGCAATGTCATAATTACAGTTTGATATTTAATTTGAATAGGATAATTTAATTCTCATTTCAATCATTTTCAATAGTTTAGTTGTTAATTCCCATTATTATATTAGATTGAAGTTTGTTTTTTTTAACTTTTGTTTTTGGTGTAGCATTTTGAGTATATTATTGTCTTGTATATTGTGAAATTGGTGAATAGAATATTTGCAATGCTGTAGGGGCCAAGCTGAGAAGGAGTTTGAGGTTGAAGTGGAAGCAATTGGACGTGTAAGGCATAAAAATTTGGTGAGATTGCTTGGATATTGCGCTGAAGGAGCTCATAGGTACTCTGTCTTTGGACTATTGGCATTGCTTCTTTCACATTTGAGTCTTGGGTATTGGTATTGTTAGCTGGAACTATGGTCTTAACTCTAATATGCTGCAAAAGACAATAAAAAGTTGAGTTTATTTTTGTCGAGTCGACTTGGTTGTGAGCCTTGTGACCTATTTGATGGTGTTCCTAATAGCTTATATGTTTCCTTCTATACAGGATGCTTGTTTATGAGTATGTAAACAATGGGAATTTAGAACAGTGGCTTCATGGGGATGTTGGACCTTGCAGTCCTCTTACTTGGGATATTAGAATGAATATCATTCTGGGTACAGCAAAAGGGTACTAATCAAAACCAAAGTTAAATTCAATCTTTCTTTCCCTTATTTCATTGTATTGCATTATTAATCACTGCTGAAATTTAATTGTGAATGTAGGTTAACTTACCTTCATGAGGGGCTTGAACCAAAAGTTGTCCACCGTGACATAAAATCGAGCAACATTTTACTAGATAAGCAGTGGAATCCCAAGGTCTCAGATTTTGGACTTGCCAAACTCCTTGGCTCGGAGACGAGCTACATTACAACCCGTGTGATGGGAACATTTGGGTACAGCTCCTCTCTCTCTCTCTCTCTCTATATATATATATATATATATATATGTATATATTTGTATATATTATGTGTGTTTAATGGATGATGATGATGTATTATGTGTGTTTGTGTGTGCAAGAGAGGTGAATTCTTTCTTCTTCTTTTGCAGCTATTGTGCCCCTGAATATGCAAGTACAGGCATGTTGAATGAAAGAAGTGATGTATATAGTTTTGGGATTCTTATTATGGAAATAATTTCAGGGAGGAATCCTGTGGATTATAGCCAGCCCCCAGAAGAGGTTTGTACTAAATGATCAAAACTACAAGCCGATGACATGCATAAAATTTGATTTGAAATAATAAGAGCTTGTCAAGATAATTCTTTTTTTTTTCCTTCCATGCTTTTGTGTTTCTTTAACTTAAGTCAGGATTTCTCAGGTGAAATTAGTTGAGTGGCTCAAGAAGATGGTTGCAAACAGGAATTCAGAGGGAATTTTGGATCCCAAGCTACCTGATAAGCCTTCTACAAGAGCACTGAAGCGGACTCTTCTAGTGGCCTTACGCTGTGTGGACCCAAATGCACAAAAGCGACCAAAGATGGGGCACGTGGTACATATGCTTGAAGCTGAGGAGTCACCTTTCAGAGATGTATGTAATGTGTATGCTATTCAATCTTACTAGAATTTAATAGTACCTAGTAGTGCACTCATAGTTACACATACAACAAAAAAGAACATCTGATTCTGTAAAGTGAATGACTTAGATCAACTTACACAATATAACTCAACTAGATAAAATAGGAAGTACTGTAATCAAATCATAGAAGATAAGTTGATATTTGTCGAAATAGAGAAAGGTTTAGAGAGGACTAAAAAATGGAGTTGTGCTTGCTGATACAGACATCTCAGGGGAATGTGAATTTCAAGAATTCTCATTTTTAACCTTCTCGAATGGTCATTCTAATTTGAACTAGAACTTGGATGTCACATTCAATATAATGCTATAGCTATTTGGTCATTTCGTTTTCCATGTGGTCCATTTAATTATTTTCCCCCAGAACCTGCTAGCCTCTAGTTTTCTTTTTTGTTGATAATGATCTCTGAAGGAAACACATAATCAATGGAATAGAAGAAATAAATGCAGGAAGCATTACCTATTAATTTTAAGCTTGGAAGTGATCCACCCATTTTTTCACTATTGTAGCAGAAGAATATGAAGATAACTTCTATTTTTTTCTCTTTTTGTTCCCAAGATGCTATTATCTGTTTCAATTTATTGAATCATCAAGTCTGGAACATCTTGTTTTAGGATCGAAGAGCAGGGAGGGACCCGGGGCGTGCACATCATGAAAGTGCAAAAGAAGGGTCCATAGGGATGCAAGTAACAGGATCAGGTGACAGTGGTGAGTACGAAAGCGGGGCTCATGCCAATGAAACAAGATGAGACAGCAAGAATGCCAAAGAGAAAGCTGGTGAAACTCTCCATGCTCAAGTAACAGGTCATATGGCGCATTTCTACTGCTTGCCTCTCTTCATCTTGAAGCTGGCCTCC
The DNA here is from genome assembly GCA_026545225.1 of Cornus controversa. NCBI lineage: Eukaryota > Viridiplantae > Streptophyta > Magnoliopsida > Cornales > Cornaceae > Cornus > Cornus controversa. Next base: position 20,297,195 of record CM048846.1, on the reverse strand, counting down.
GCAAAGATTATTTACACTATCCATATATTGGCTTTCAGAAGTGGTGCTCTATATAAAATTCATAGCATATGTATAGCTCATTGTGCCAGTTTCCATAAGTGATCAAATTCAATTTTCTCAATTGGATACCTTCCAAATTGAGCATTCATAATATGAGCTGTAATTGTTATCTTGATGATACATGTATTGAACTCAAAAATATTGAATGAAAGATCATCATATCTTGTTATATTCTGCCTCCCAAGTGTAGAGGTTTTTTAATATCCTTGTAGTCCTCTCCTCCTCTTTTGGGATAAGAGTCTCGATCTCCAATCGACCTTTTATGAATCAATCACTCAAAACCTCACCATATAATGGGACCAGTTGCTCAAATCCTTTTTAACCATTCAACTGCGTCAAGGGCTGTTGTCCTTGCTATTAATTTTATGGACGGCCTATTAGTTTAGCCGAGAATCCTAACCGAGAGATTTCTATCCCGAGGGATGAATTAGATAAGATCAAAGTTTCGGTTTTATCTAATCCATCCAAGATCCAAGGGTCTTATCTAATCCATCCAAGGGATAGAAATTTCTCGGTCAGAATTCTCGACTAGACTATTTAGGTCTGAAAATAATTTTCCGAGGATAAATTAGATAAGATTAAAGTTTAAAGTTTTAGCCTTATCTAATTCATTCAAGGGACAGAAATTTCTCAGTCAGGATTCTCGGTTAGACTATTTAGGTCTGAGAATCATTATTTGAGGATAAATTAGATAAGATTAAAGTTTCGACCTTGTCTAATTCATTCAAGAGACATAAATTCCTTTGGTCAGGATTCTCGACTAGACTACTTAAGTATGAAAATCATTATCCGAAGATAAATTAGATAAGATTAAAGTTTCGGCCTAATCTAATTCATTCAAGGGATAAGAAATTTTCGGTCTGGATTCTTCGCTAGACTATTTAAGTCTGAGAATCATTACCCTAATTTTATTGTTCCATTTACCAATGATGAAGATACATAATTGGTATTACAATGGTACTGAACGGTGCCGTGCCGTGCCGTGCCGTGTTGAATAACCTTTAAGTTGACATTTATAGTGTCTGTACTAAAATGGTAGCTAACATTGCTATTGTTGCATAATAAATACTCCAAGAAATACCACTTTACAATGATGAAGATACACTGTTTAAAAGTTCTGCCAATTTAATTTCAGAATTCAACAGAGACTGAAACCTCCTAATAAATTCCCATGTGATTGAAAATTGGTAAGGCCAGGTGGGGCTGTATCATTAATGGAAGGACCCTCCAGTAACATGGTTTACTAGTTCATTTTTCATTGGAGTGGGGAGGCCTAGTTGTGACTTTAGAAAGCTTGACAGCTGGGGATTCAAACTTGTTTTAGTCTCTTTGGACCCCTCCATTGATGAGTTAGCTGGTCCTGCCCCTAGAAAGAAGACACAAGGAGGCTCATTATTAACACTCACCATTTTGGCTTCTGCACTCTCTAGGAAAACAAAGAGACCCCAAACAAGCATATAGCATATCCCCATTTGGGGATATTGGAATTTTGTGTTCATTTCAATTTGAATTTTATGCATATGATAAGAGAGTTGCATTTGCAATGCACCTTAATAGCATGATGCTTCTTTGATGCATTGTATATTTTCACACTAAAGTCCAATATAATTGAACTTTTTCAGCTATAGTGATAGCTTGCATGTGATTCTATTCTGGGTGGTAGGATAATTTGGACCCTCTTGTTGAGGGGTTTCTAATAGTCAAAAGAAAAGAGAGAGATGGATAAGACATTCCTAGAGAATCAAGTATCTCTATTTTTTATTTGGTTGATTAAAAGGGATCAGAGAAGGACTGAACCATACAAGGGAAGGCCCCCCCACCCCCCCCAAAAAAAACAAAAAGAATTTGAGTTTTACCCATCAAATAGCACTACTTCTTCAATAAAAATTACAAATATTTACAATAATTTTGTGATCCCTTGCCCCCTCTATTCTTAAATTAGCACGTATGTTCAATTCATATTAGTTGTCCCCCTTTCTTTTTTTCTTTTTCAATCAACAATGCTAATAGTAAAAATTAAGTTAGGCCTTTACTGATCTCTCCCTTTGTTCTTCTTCTCCTTTGTGGTCCGTCAAACCCTAGCTGCTAGTTTATATTTCTTTTCCTATCTCTTTTTCTAATTTTTCAATTATTTTCCCCTTTCTTACTCATATTCTTTCCAAAAATCCTTGTCTCTCTCTAATTGATTCCATTTTCCACCCTTCCTCTCTTCCCTCGACTTTTGAAGGATAAAAATTTGTGAGTCAAGAAGGATATATGACTCATTCATCCTCTATTCCCTTCTCTCAGTGTCTCTTCTAGCTATACCAAACGAAGAAAACCTGCTCCTTCCTTCCTATATATCTTCCCTCCACCCTCTTTTTCTTCCTTACTACCAAACGGAGTATTATTAGACTATGCATGGGAACAGTGGGGAAATTAAACCTTGGCAAAGGGCAATGTAGCAGAATCCACAAGTAGTAGCATTATAGGAAATGTGGGTGCATGGTACTGTTTTTGGATTACTTGGGGGAAAGGGTGTTTCCTAGACAGCCCATATGCTTGAAAGCTAGTAGTTTTAAACTTTTAATTAAGCAAACAAATTCACATGAACTTTCCTTCTCATTAGTTTGTTATCTTCCTTTATATGGGGTCTTGTGTTCCCTCAAATTCAATAATGGCCATCCTGTTCTTCATTAATTAGGTTGGAAGTTTGCCTCAGTATGTACCTTCATTAATCCAATTTCATGCAATTGCTTGATTAATTTAGTATATACAATCCTGTTCCACTTCCTCTACTGTATCAAAGCTGTATTGTTGGTTGTAACCACCACTCTTTTGTATATACAAGTTTATGGTAGCACTGCTTGTGTTATATATGTTTGCAACCAAAGCTCATGGTGTGTCTAACAATCTTCAATCATTTTTCCATTTTGTGTTCATTTTCTTGAACTTTATGTGCTCTGTTGATTGTAATCATTTATCTGTTATTTAATGATAAAAAAATATTCTAAATTTTTGAATAGAGGCCGTTAAACATATGGTAGGCCAACTTGGGACACTCATATCAGATCGAATGTTCGATTGGTTTTGGTTTTGATTTTGAACTCTCAACCTTCTATCACAATGTGGTGACGGGTTTAATTTTAGAATATTTGCTTGTGAATTGCTACAACTGCATGTTTCATTTGGATCGAAAGATTTCAAATAAATAGATTTATGTTCAATTATGTAAGAAATATATAAAATGGTTGATGGATTTTAGAGAATTATATATATGTGTGGATTTCAAATAACAAGGTGTATGTCTCGAGTTACTTGAAATTCAAGTTACACAATGATTGTAATAGAAATATTTTTCCTATGCCTCTAATTTAACATCTCCATGCATGAATTTTATTGACAGAATCATAATTTTGGAAATATATGATTCTGTCACAATCCTTGGTGCAATTCATAATTTTGGGAATATATGATTCTGTCAATAAATTTCGAATCCAACTTTAATAATCTTTTGTAAACTTGAATTCTTTTATTTAATGATCAAATTCATTTATCTGGGACGTTGGTGAGTCATGCGCTGCTTTGCGCCTGGTGTTTGTTGGGCCTCTCAACTTGGGCCGAGTCGGGCTTTTCTTGTAGATTTGGACCCCATCCTTAATGTCATGCAAGTCCAGCCATCTCTCTCTCTTGTAATCACTTGTTTTATTTTTTCTGATTTATTTTGTTAGGGTTTTATAATTTTTCTAAATAGTTTCTTTGTCAAGAAAAATATATGACCCTTTTCAATCTATCAATCATGATTTTGCATTTGATATTGATATTAGCATATTGGAGATTGTTATTGAGCTCTCAATGCTCATAGAATCAAGAATGCCCTCATTTCTGGTTTCCACTCATGGCTCCTCATCTCGCTAAGCATAGAACATTGAATATATTTTATTTATCTTCTAATATTGTAAATCTTTTCCCCAAAAACATTGAATATTATTATCATCTAAGAAGTTATTCAATGTTTTTTTTTTAAATAAAAAATAATAATATTACAATATTAGAGGATAAATAAAATTTCCTTAGAGAGAATTAAAAATGAACATTAACATTCAACAAATTGCAAAAATATACAATTACAAATTATAAAAAATAAAGTTGAAAGTTTTTGTGATTTAAAATTAACATGAAAATATTTATCAAAATGTATGGATTAATAGTATAATTGAAAATTGATAACATAGTCATTTAAAGAAAAAAAAGTAATATTAATTTATTGATATTTTTTTACATTTGGAGGGGCATTTTTGTCACAATTACTCGACTAATGAGGTTTTCATTAGTTGAGGGGTTCTTGCCAATGAGAGATATTCGAGAGGGGTTTTTTGCCGTTTGCTCAAAAGGTAATCAACCATTAATTTAATGTCATGCCAGTTTAATTTAATCTTATAAAAATGGTACAAATTAGGGGTGTTCAAAAAATTTGTGAATTCAAACCGAACCAATCCAAACCGATCTGAACCATGGCTAATCCATTGGTAATGATTCAGTTATGGATTTAAAAGTACAAATTCGTTGGCAATGGTTCGATTCACGGTTTGGTGTCTGAAAAATTCAATCCAAACCGTGAAACTGAACCATGGCTAATATAATATTTATAAATATATTTTATATGATATATATACTAGTTTAAATATATTATTCTTTTAACCCTGTACAGTGTTATACACTAGGCTACACTACTGGATATAGTTAGTTATATACACTAGTTTATATATATGATATATACACTAGTAACACTAATTTAAATAATAAATATTATTCTTTAATTTCTTTAAGCTTGAAAAGCACTACTGATATATAGTTATCTATATAGTTACTCTACTGATATATACTAAGATATATAGTTATCTACTGATTATTCTATAACACTACTGATTAATGATAGTCTTTGGTTTTGCTAGCCTAGTCACACACTCTCTTAATTTTTCTCTAATATACCGATGTCTCTTTTGAATCACTAAGAAAATAACATCATATTCATCTACTACCTGTATGTATTATTGAGTAGGCCCAATCTGTCAATCGGAACCCAACCAATCCGTTTTCTAATGGTTTGGATTGGTTCGGTTCGGATTGAAAATTAACCAATCCGTAGACCATGGTTCGGATTATGTTTAGTGTCTAATCCGAACCGTGGTCACCCCTAGTACAAATAGTATTTTGGGTCAAAATTTGAAATATAAAATTAATTTATATAATTTTGAATAGATAAATTGTCTTGAAAATAATCGAAAAATTATATTGATTATTCGTGGGTCACCCAGATTTCAGTTGTATCTCAAACTACTACTTTTAGTTAAATTTTATTTCAGAATTGTACTTTATTTACTATCAGTTTGCATGAAAAATTCTACGAAATTCGGATTAGTATAATTTAAATAAACACTCCACAAATTCGTTTAAACTTGAAACTTCTTACTTGTGTGAATTAAAATGAGAGATGTGCTCTCATGCATGAGAATTTGTGAGAAATGGAGTAAGAGAAAGACAAAAGAACACATTAATGAGTACGAAATGGATTTTCGGATACTAATGATGTTTTTTTAGTGATTGGGTATTGTCACATTTGTAATTTCTTTTAATAATTAATTTTAATTTTTTTGTTCTCATCAGTTATGTAGGTACGTTGGGTTTTACCAAAACGCATTAAAATGTTGTTATTTGTTATTTTTTGTGATTAGAATTCAATTAGGAATGTGCTTTCATGGACACAAGTGGTATTAGAAGTGTTTGTTGCCAAAACAATTGGTTTTAGAGTTAAAAGTTTGTTATGGAAGTTTATATATATATATATATATATATATATATATATATATATAATATTGTGGATGTCCGGACTATCTTGCGCGCATCTCGACTAATTTCATAAGGCCTTGAAGTTAACGACCGAGCAAGCCTCCAGTGGCTGATTGGTCAACAAGTCAAACACACGAGTGACATGCTTGATATTATTCGTCTTCATAACTTTGTTGGTTGAAGGTCTTTGAAGTAGAACGACACTCGTGTGGGCATGCTTGATGCTCTTCCTCTTCAGAATTTTGAGTGTTGGTCAAGATAGAGATTTGGCAGAGCTTTTGCGTTCTCTTGAACTCTTTGTCCGTATGTCCCCGAATGTGTAGGGTGATCTTGTATTTATAGGCGAAAAAATAAACGTTTAATTTGGTAACTCCCCATTAATTGTGCCAACTTCCATAAATAAACAGATTTATCTCTTTTTATATGGAAATAAATTCAAATTTAAATTTGAATTGTTACACATTTTTTTTAAAGGCTTGAACTTTCAGGATTTTGACATGTGTCCGTTGACGGGACTCGCAATCATAGAATTTAATTAACCAAGAGTGTTTGACTTATTGACCAATCGGACGGTAATTAGATCATCACAAAAGTTATGTGTCTACACTAATATTATATCTATCTAAGATTGGTATACAGTTGGAGTTAAACTTTAGTTGAATTGTTTTTTATATTTTTTTATTTTTTGTAATAAATATGAGAGTAAAATAAACTCATACCCCACGAGGTTTGTCCTAACTATACTCATATTTATAATTTGGCAAAACTTATACTCACACCCTTGAAGTTTGATGCACGATTACACTTAACTTCAACACTATATGTATTGTCTGTTTTACCCCTCCATTGACTGAAAAGATATTCTTGACCTTATTTTTCACATTTAAAAGATTACATTACCACAACTTTCCTTCCATTACTTATCTTTTAACCTTAAGCCACACACACACACACACATATATGTATATATTTGCAGCACTAGAAATATGCAAATTTTATTAAATATATGTTTTATTACATATTTTAGTATAAAATAAATTTAAATTTAAAATTACAAATTATACATACTTGTAATTCTTTCAAGTTTTATGAATCTTAATATAATGATGATAAAACTTCACACACATACACATATGTACATAATCATCATCACATTAAGATTCATAAAGCTTGAAAAAACTACAAGTTTGTATAATTTCTAACTTATATTTAAATTTATTTATTTATTAAAATACGTAATATAACATATATTAAAAATATATTTATGTAATATAACATATATTAAAAATATATTTCTAGTGCTGCAAAAATATATATATGTGTATGTGTGTGTGTCTTAAGGTTAAAAAGGAAGTAATGAAAGGAAAGTTGGGGCAATGTAGTCTTTTAAACGTGAAAAATGATTTCAAAAATAAATTTGCAGTCAATGGAGGGGCAAAATAGACAATGCATATAGTGTTGGGGTTGAGTGTAATTATTCATCAAATCTCATAGAGTGTGAGTATATGTTTTGCCAAATTATAAATATGAGTGAAATTTAAGGCAAACCTCAAGGGGTGTGAATGTATTTTGCCCCTAAATATGAAGTTGGGTATATATTGATATTAGTTCTTGGTTTTTTACTACTATATATACATATAAAAGTTTGTGCAAAATTATATAAATTTAACGGATAAATTATAATGACCTCCTCTGAAGTTTGAGAAAAATTACACACAGATATAGTGTTTGAGATTTATTACTTGCACCTCTCCTGAGGATTGGCGTGTGTGCTCAACAACACCATTGGTGTTTTCTTTTTGTTAGAACCGTTAACCAATTTTTTTAAAATAACATTTTGCCCTTCCTATCAATGATATTGGGTAAATTACTCTGACCTCCTTTAAGATTTGGTAAAATTATACACGGGTAGAGCGTTTGATGGTTATTACTTTGATTTCTCCTAAACTCGTTAAGGAGCTATTAGAAGTAAAATTTGAGTGTGAAAAGTTAGTAATGCCCTTAAATTATAATAATATATTATAATACAAATATGAGTTAAATTGAAAAGTCTTTTATGCCTTTTAATTAAATATAACTTGTGTCAGACCAATTGTAAAACAATTACTGTCTCTCTCATTAATGTAAACATGATTGAGCCGAAGGTTAGGATTTTTGTATCGATGATGGTCGATAAGTGCACAAAACATGTTATTTTATATCTCAAAATAAGTCTTTAATTACTCTTTTACTTTATTTAAATATTCTTATATTTGCATTTTATATTTTATAGGGGTTGATTTCCAAATAACAAGAAAAGCAACAAAAAAATGCCTAAAAAGGATATATATAGCCAAAGATGAACATCAGAAGAATTGTAGGAGAGATGGTATTCTATGTAATCTATTTCACAAGGGGTCTTAAGTACAAAACTTTGCAAATTATTTTGTATACGGCCACGTCTGCAGTCCAGAATTCAAATTAAAGATATGGAGATCAAATATTAGATATTTAAATTTTCAATTTTGAAATTTTGTTTTTAAATTTTGTATTTTGAAATTTTGTTTTTAAATTTTGTATTTTAATTTTTTGTATTTTCCCACCTAAACCATTTCCCTCTTTATAAATAGGAGTCTTAGGGGATGGTGAAGAGAGTTAGAAATTGTAGAAAAAAAAATAAAATGCAGTTGAAAATATTTTTTTGTATTCATTTTCTTTTCTTTTTTGTAAACATCCCTCTCAAGGGAGTGATAAAGCCACCATGGTGAAATATAAGTAAGTTTTTTTATTTCCTCCCATGAGCATTCTTCTACTCTTTTATTCTGAATTTTTATTTTCTAAAATTAGAGGGAGGATTCTTCGTATATGCCAAATAATGGTAATTCGAAGAATGCCTACCTTTGTTTACCTAGCCAATGTGCATCAGATTAAGTAAAGAAATGTCTCTCTCATATATAATCAAGTCATTCTTTTTTATTCCATATTTTTCTTCATCTTTCCAAGTTCTAATTGGATTGGTGAAGTGTATTGATTATTGGAGAAAAAATTAGATAAGAATATTAGAAACTTTATTTATATGGATCCATGGTGGTGGATTTCCTTCCCTTGAGATTTATTTTATTAATATAGTTTTATTTATTCACTATAATTCCAAAATAAAAAATATTTTTAAAAGAAATCATTTTCATTCCATAAATTAGTGTGTGAATTTGAGCTCATTCAGAATCTCATTTGGGAGTGGTTTGACCCTGCTTACTACTATGCAATTTTTAGTAAAGTTTTTGCAGGTTTTATTATTTTTGTACGAAATGTAGAAAAACAATGACAAACATCCACTATTCAACACTCATCAATGGTGTTGGGTGATGATGCCGATGATGGTGGCGATCGCTCTTCGTTTTGCTCCTTATACTGTCCGCTAATGCCACTGACTTGCTTTGAAGGGTAATATGGATAGCTATTATTGTCTTTTCTTGATACAAGGGAAGAATAATATGAACATTTTTTAAAATTTCGTTCATAGTTCTGATGAACAGAAAATGACAAAAATATCATTGAGTAACACGTGACAAACGAATCTTAATTCAATTATTTAAATTGATTGTATCAGTCATGTTTCATCATTATACTCTATGTAAAACACATGTTATTATATCTTAATTAATTTACTATCTGAACTCACCTTAAAGTTTAAAGTTTAATGCTTTTATATCTTTATTTTCTATCGCAACTCACTTTAAATTGTAACTAATTTTTTCTTTATTAACGTAATGAAATCACCTTCATCATTTTTTCTAAGGGAGATGATATTGGCGTTCCACAAATATCCTCAAGCGCTCCACTTTATTTTTTTAAAAATTTTTTTTTTTACAAAACAGTCCCTACCCTAGATAATGTTTGGTTATTATACTTTTAATGTCATAATTGTCCTTTTCCATTAAGGTTAGGACTCTTGGCCCTAAAATGTAAATTCATTTATCTTCTCTCTATACATAAATGAAATATCTTAGGCCCTATTTGGTAACACTTCCGATTCTAGATTTTAGTTTTCATTTTTTTGAAAGTAACAGTAGAAATCGCATTTAATAACACAGTTTTCATTTCTGAAAAAATGTTAACAATCCTTAGACATAATTTGAAAGCTTTATAACGATGCTTTCAGTTTCAGATTTCATTTTTTAGTTCAAGTTTTTATTTTTTTATAAAATACAATAAATAAAAATTTTGCTTGCCCAAAAATATAATACAATGAATTAAATTTAAAAAAAAACAAGAATAAAAAAATTAAAAAATACAATAAATACAAAAATTATAAGTCAATAAGAATAAAAATATTTTATAAAATATAATAAATACATAATATATATAAATATAAAGATATATAAAAAATATATAACTATATATATATATATATATATATATATATATATAAAAGTTTTTTATTCTATTGACTTATAATTTTTTATTTTCTTTATATATATATATATATATATATAAGCAGAAAATACAATAAAATAAGAGTTATATATAAATACAATTATATATAATATAAAAATATAAAATGAAATAAAACAAATATATATAATAATATATGAAAATTACCTAAAACATGTAAATAGTTAGAATTTACGACAATTACCAAAAGCATACAAATGCTTAAAAATGAATGTTTAATTAAAATAAACTAAAATAAAGTTCTAACAAATATAATTTCGGAGGAAAAAATATACATAAAATCTGTAATATCACATTTATGTTGGTTAAATGGAGTTTGAATCATATTACTCAAACATAATTTTTAGTCAAAGATACCACTTTTTTTTTTTGAAAATAAATTTTGGGTTACCAAACATATTTTCAGATTTGTGCTTTCAAAATTTTTACAGCATATGAGGTTATTAAACGTATTATGCTTTTGACAAAATAGAATTCGACAGCGTTACCAAACAACCCCTTAATAATCATATAATGTTTGAGTTAGAGAAAATTATTGAACTTATTAAGACAAGCAATATGAAAAAATATATTAAATGCTTCTAATTCTTATGGTAATGGTGGATTTTTTTTCTTCAAAATATATTTTTTGAGTTGATTTTGAAAATAATGACTTGAGAAAGTATCAATAATTAGGATGAAAGGTATATGATTAGGATAAAAAAATATTTGAATTGAAAGTAAATTTTATATAAATGAATAAAACTTATTTATAACATTACATTGAAAGTAAAACAATCGCTACGATGCGTAATAATTTTTAATTGAATTGAAAATCAAAGAAAAATCAAGTTTATTTTTGAAGGGTGAGGAAAACCTAATTTTACTTAAATAGAAACTCTGTTGTATAGTTTAATAAGCAAGAAAATATTGTTTGATTTAAGAATGAACTTTTAGAAATTATATTATTATGTGATTAAATTATTTTTAATTATTATATAACATATATATATAGTGTGTGTGTGTGTGTATATATATACGGTGTGTAATTTCAATACGAGAAAGAAAATACTTGAGAGTGAGTTCAAGAGTTCTGACTTTAATATAAAAGGATAATTATGGTATTAAAAATGTGATAATAAAGTATTCTGTAATTTAGGGACTCTTTTGTAAATTTTATTTAGAAAAAAAAATAGTGGCCCGCCTCAGGTTATCAATGGAGCGCGAATATCAGCAGTCTTCTTCTAATTGTATCTATATATCTCTAATAAGATGTAATTAATGCATACATGTACACACACACGGGCAGACCTAGCATGTGTCTAGGAGTGGCACATGCCCCCCCTGATTTTTTTTTTCTTTACCTTTATATGTATAGTTTTTTTTTTAATTTCAAAAATGCCCCCCCTCAATATAATTTTACCTTGTAAACTAGATGAGTTGTTTCATCTATTGGATTAATACATTTCTTTTAAATAGAAATGCCTAATTTTATTAGAGTCCAATACGTTTTATCCATTGGGTTAATACACTTCTTTTAAATAGAAAGACTCAATTCTCTTGGAGTCCAATACGTTTTAGAAAACAAGAAAGAAAAAAAAATGGGGACAAGATATAATGCAACAAGCTATTGTTCTGTTGTAGTGACATAAACGTTTCTCTTTCGCAAAGGTGTGTATCAAATTCTCTCCTAATCGAAAATTTCTATCTTTTGATCTTTTCTTGTCCTCTCTCTTAACCCAAATCTGAACCTTGTGCGATTGTTAATTTCTCTATTTTTTTTCTTTTCTTCTTTCTTTGGGCCAAATGTAATGATATTTTGATATTAATATCTTATTCTGTTTCTGACTTAAAAAGTTAATCAGTTTTGGGTTTTGACTTTCAAGTTTCAATTGAGTATTTATTAAATATTCTTAATGTTTAAGAAACACATCTCAAACTAGGACCTTTAATTTACTGAATTTGGTAAAGCTCTGATTATTTAGAAAATTAGGTCATTTAGAGATAAATTAATTTTAATTTTGAATTGCATCATTACAAAACCAAAGATGGTGTTTTACAGAGATTCATACATTGATGGCTGAATTGTTTCACACACTTTAATGTGGGTTAAAAGATTAGATCTTAAACCAGACATCGAATTGGATAGCAAGTAACAATAGAGATGCCTCTATTAGTTAAACGCTTGAAGAGATGATATGATTACTTTGACATAACCCATAGTTCAACTAGTATTTAGATAATTTTCGTTCACTTTAAATGAGTATTGATATAAAATTAGATTAAGAATACTATACTACTTAGTGAAAGATAGTAATTTTGTTATATTTTTGTTTGCATTTTTATGTGAAAAAATTATATTTGTTACGTTAAATTTTTTTTTTTCTCATCAAATACTCTATACTCCTGAACTAAAATTTTGAATCCGCGCGCCCTTGCGCGCGCGTGCATGCATGCATATATATATATATATATATGTGTGTGTGTGTGAACATGCATGTCAGCAGAAATTCAGTAGAGAGATCATATATTGGTAAAATATCAGAGACTGTGACGTCCCTGGATAACAGTGGGACCCAACTTAAGTAGGCCTCTTTCCTTCGCATGTAGGACATTTTTTAATCAAAGAGATGCACATGCATGGTAGTTAAAATTGTAAGTACCAAAAAACGGCATATATATATATATGGTTAAAATTGTAAGTACCAAAAACGGCATATATATATATAGATCAATTGTATCTGCCCATTTTTGGTTGGGTCATCAATCCTCCTGTGGGTCCCATTGCAATTGGTGAGGTTTGCAGAGGGCTCTACAAGCTCGATTAGGGTCAAGAATATATATGAACCAATTGATCCACATTCAAGGAATGTGTCGTCAACCTACTTTGAAGGTCCCTGAGTAGCTCGGTTTTTGCTGCAAAATCCTAAATATCAGTGTGTTCAATTTGTCACTTTACGAAAGACATGTCAGTTGACGACAGATACGATGAACCAAGGGCTCGTGTGTGTCTGTTGCTGCAGCTGGTATACTCTGCGATACAGTACTTGTGTTATAACGAATCTAACGAATTCCAGCTCACACACATGTAAAGATTCACACGTGCAATGGCTGGGATTCATTAGATGTGGTAGAACAGTTGTACTGTACCACCTTGGAGACCACAACACTAACATCATAGCAGAATTAAAAATAAATAAAAGAGTAATGCTACACGTCATGAAATTATTTTATGAATTTATATCACGAATGATGTGACAGGTAACGTGGAGAGTTAGTATTGGTGGAATTCCCCCCATAAACAAAGTTCCATGATATTATCACCAAATTCCACCAATACTAACTCTCCACATTACCTGCCACATCATTTATGATAAAATTTATGAAATAATTTCATGACGTTTAACATTTCTCTAAATAAAATGGACCTAGTTAAACGGATAATCAACCATATAACTAGTAAGACCAAGTAAGGGGGCAACTAGGAAATGCCACTCTTTTGTACATTGCTGGTGTACTCGCTGGTGGGACCAACGGTGACAATATTTGATGTTAGAAGAGATAAACGGATTTGAGTGTGACTTAAGGGTAATGCTATTCAGACAGAATACTTAGGCAGAATTCGTAGGCAGAAACATTTATATCCATTGGATGCATGTGGTAGGCCCCACCACATACACTCATCACATGCATCCAATGGATGTAAATGTTTCTGCCTACGAATTCTGCCTAAAAATTCTGTCTGAGTAACATTACCCGTGACTTAATCATGTTCGTATTATAATCACGTCAACTCGAATTAATATGGTAATTAAATATTTTGTGTGTTGTCTTTGATCCCCTAACTCGATTCACCCTATTAAGTCATTTAATTAAACGCATCGCATTTGTGTAAAAAATAATTTATTTAACTAAACGTGTCAGATAAACGTGTTGTGTTCGTGTTAAACAGATGATGTGTGTCGTTTCGTGTTACTCGTGTATTAATCATATTGTATTCGTGCCAAGATTTTGTGACACGAATAATAATCGTGTCGATTCGGATAACAAATACTTATGTCATGACACGACACAAATACGGCACCCCGCAACATTTTAATTTTTTCTTTCTTTAAGGTAATGAAATCACCTTCATCAATTTTTCTAATTGTATCTGTATATCTCCAATAAGTACTAGTTAATGCATACATATGTGTGTGTGATGAACATGCATGTGAGCAGTGAATGAGCATGTGAGCAGTGATGAAGAGAATGAAAAGATAGATATAAAATATCTAAGACTGTGACGTCCATGTTTGGATAACAGAGCTTAGTATATAAGACAATTTTGAATCACAGAGATGCACATGCATGGTATTTAAATTGTAAGTACCAAAAACGGCATGCATAGATCAATTGTATCTACCCATTTTTGGCAAAAAGAGGCACACCAGTTGGGTCATTAGAACTCCTGTGGGTCCCACTGCATGCAATTGGTGAGGTTTACAGACGGCTTCACAAGCTTGATTAGGGCCAGAAAAATACATACATATATATATATATATGTGTGTGTGTGTGTATATATATATATATATGTATATTGATCCATATTTGGCTCTACTTTGAAGGTCACTGAGCACTACTCAACAGTCCATTGGTTGAAAAAACGGTGGGCACATGAGTAGCTCAGTTTTTGCTGCAGAATCCTAAATATCAGTTTTTGTCACTCTACGAAAGAAATGTCAGTTGATGAGAGATACCATGAACCAAGCGCTAGTGGGTGTATGCTGCCTGAGCTGGGATTCTCTGCCGCAAAGCACTTGTGCTATATCGCATTCAACGGAGCTTAACTCACACACGTGTGAATTTTTGCAAGCACGTGCGAAGACTGGGATTCATTGAGTGTGATTTGAGTGTGATTGTGCTGTACCTCAGAGAATCCCAGTTGGTCTGCTCTCTCTCGCCATCGGCATCCAACAACTAGTAAGATCAAGAAGGAGGCAACTAGGACATCTTCATCTTAGTGTACTGGTGGACCAATCTCTTTGCAAATATATATGTATATATAAATCCTTCTTTGTAATTATAAATAACACCATTATTTCATACATTTTGATAAATATTTTTGTGCTAATTACTCTAAAATCTCTCAGACTTTCAACTTTGTCTTTTATAATTTGCAATTGTTTATTTTTAAGTTATTCATTTTATTTTCAAATAAAAAAATAATATTACAATATTAAAGGATAAATAAATAATAAATTGAAAATAATATACAATTACAATTTATAAAAGATAAAGTTGAAAATGTTAGAGATCTAGAATTAATATGAAAATATATATCAAAATGTATGAATTAGTGGTATTATTGAAAATTAATAACACGGTCATTCAAAGAAAAATTTGATCAAATTTATAACATGATATTTTATATTATTTATAATTATAAACATGGCTCTCTCAAAATTTTAGAAAAAAAATAAAAAAATCCCATAGTTTTAAGTTCACCACCTATATGAACATGAACTAAGTGTTTAGTTTCGCTTTCACCGTCTTAGTGGTCACAGTTTCCAAAATGCGTCTATACAAGTAAAAAATATCTCTTTACAAGTGTCAAGAAGTTCACTCTGACGTTTGTAGGGCGCGACATTTAATAGTTCCAAGCCACCGTGCGAACATATTATCCTAGACATGAGGGGATTCGAGTTCATTTCAGATATGATATAGTTTATCCTATGTCAATGATACAATGAGTGTACCAAGTCTCAAATTGAAGACCACAGAACTGATCTTTCAAAATCTGAATATAGAAATTTGGTGGCTTGTAATGCCTCCTATGGGCTTAGGGTAGGATTAATATATAACTCTTTACTAAAAAGATCTCTAAAATTTCTGGACATGACATGTAAGTTTCAAATACCTAAACTTTCCATTCTAAAATCTTTAAAATGTCTAAGATCCGAAAAGTTACAGCAAAAGACATTAATAAAACAACTAATCAGATAAACAACAGATTTCCAGGCAATATTATCATTGCACTGGTACTGATATAACTTCAAAACACATCAAGAATGCCTTTTAACATTCAATTTATACCCTAAACCATAATATTTGATCACTTTGTCTGGGCCAATATGACATTATATACAATATATGTATCACAATTTTAATATAGACATGCATGCATTAGAAGTAATTGTCATTTCCAAATGCTTGGATTCAAAGAATGCCATTAAACAAACGACTACAAAATGTTGAAAATATTAGAGCGCTCAATAAATCATTCAAATCTTACATATATTGTGCTATATATATATATATATAGCACAATATGTATATCCAGAGTTAGTTGTGAGCTCTCTCTGGCTTTCATAAACTAAACCAAAACAAAAACATAAACATAAATTCAAAATTCAAAATTCAAAATTCAAAATTCAAAATTTGCCATGGATGGTATACATGGTGTCGGTCATAGAAGCTTTGCCAATGTGAATTCGGGAATTCCATCATTAATGGCCGTGAAATCTTGTGGGATTTTTGCACTCTGCTTCCCTGGTGAACGAGAAGTCAATACTGGACGAGGTAAACGATTGTCCACAAATTATTCGATGCTTTGGAGATGATTTCAGCTTGGAAACTGGCAAAAAATTTGTATAATATGTTCTTGGAGTATGCTCCTAAAGGTATAAGCTGCGGAATTCTGGTAACCGTCCATTGATCATATATATATATATATATATAACTATATGTATATATCACAGACTTCACAGTTGAAATGCTCACCGTCTTTGTCATTCCGATCAGAGGCTATGTGAAAGCTCGCTTGATCTTGCACGTAGATAGGTCGACGATTAGTTTTGGCCGATCCACCAACATGGAAAATATAAAGGAAATCATGTAGTTGGAACCACCTGGACTCCTTTGACCGAGTCTATTGTATTTTATCTCCTGTAAATCTGCTATCCGATAGTTTAGGAAATTCTTGTTACACTATTTTGAATATTTTCGATAACATTGTATATTTCAATCTGTAACTACAAAGCCATGTACAGCCCATATATAAGGACTTCTTCATATCAATGAAAGTAAGTTTTCACATCCTCTATATGGTATCAGAGCTTAAAGCTCCTACTCTAACGAGTTTTTTATTTTTTTCCTCATGGCCACATCCCCTGAGTCTCTGGTTATCAATAACTCTGAGCTTACTAGCAGTGGTGACACTCATCTTGTTGCTATCAACGCTGGCTCCCAGCTTCCTCTGAAGCTCACCCCTTCCAACTTCCCTTCATGGCGCGCCCAGCTAATGTCTTTGCTCATTGGCTACGATCTCCAGGGCTATCTTGACGGTACCACTATTTGTCCGTCACCAACACTCCCCACCAGCACCTCCTCTACAGAATCTTCTGCCACTGTCCCTAATCCGGCCTTCTGGCGTTGGTTCAGGCAAGATAAGCTGCTCCTTCATGCCATCCTTGCATCTGTCTCCGAACCAGTGATGCCACTCATTGCTGCTTCGTGCACTGCTCATGATGCATGGTCCAAGTTGCAACGATTGTATGCCAATCGTTCCCGTACTCGTGTTATGCAGCTTAAGGAGGAGTTGACTCTCATTCAACGAGAGTCCCGCTCGGTCTCGGAGTATCTATATGCCATCAAGGTTCTTGTTGATGAACTTGCGGTGATTGACTCTCCCGTCTCAGCGGACGACATCATTTTGTATGTCCTCAATGGCCTCGGTCCTGAATTCTGTGATATTGCAGCACCTATTCGGGCACGTGAGACTTCCCTTACGTTTGAAGAACTTCATGACATGCTGGTTGGCCATGAAAGTTACTTGAAACGTATTGAAGCTTCCAACTCAGTTCTGGTTGCAACTGCAAATACCACACAGCGCCGCACTGCCGCTTCCAACCGCCACCAACGCAACCAACGTTCTAGCACCGGTTCTTATCGCACCAACTCTGGTCGTAATGATCGTAAAGAACGGTCTGGTAAGCCTCATCTTGTTTGCCAACTATGTGACAAAGTGGGACATTCGGCCAAGACTTGCCGTTCTGTTTCTAGTGCAAAATCTGTAAATTGTGCCACTACCAGCGGGTCCAACGACAAAAAGTGGCTTCTGGATTCAGCTGCTTCCCACAATATTACCTCTGATCTTGCAAATTTATCTGTGCACTCGGAGTATGATGGCACGGATGAGGTCGTCATTGGCGATGGTTCAGGTTTGCGAGTCACACATGTTGGCTCTATGACTCTTCCTTCTTCCTCAAAGCACTTTACCTTAACCAATACTCTTTGTGTTCCTAATATTCACAAAAACTTGATTTCTGTTCATAATTTCACTCGTTCCAATAATGTTTATCTTGAGTTTCACCCATTTCATTTTTTTGTGAAGGATCGGAGCACGGGGGCAACTCTTCTTCGCGGTAAATGTCAGGATGGTATCTATCCAATGCCGATGGCCTCTCCAGCTATCAAATCCTCTGTTTTAGCACTAGTTGGTGAACGAACCACATCTGACATTTGGCACAGACGACTTGGGCATCCGTCGAATAAAATTGTTGATTTGGTCATTCGTAAATTTTCTCTTCCCGTTAAAATGTCTCGTACCTCTTTAAAATTTCTTTGTACTGCTTGTCAATGCAATAAAAGTCATAAATTGCCTTTTTTTTCCACTTCTCTTATTAGTACTCATCCTCTTGAATATATCTACACTGATCTTTGGGGGCCTCCATCCTCCACGTCTATTGATGGGTTTCATTTTTATGCTTTATTTGTTGATCACTTTACCAAATATTGCTGGTTGTTTCCAATTCGTCGAAAAAGTGATGTTCACTCCATTTTTTGTCAGTTAAAAGGGCTACTTGAAAAACAATTTGGTTTTCAAATAAAACACTTATATTCGGATAATGGCGGAGAATATCATGCTCTTCGACAATATCTGTCGTCTACTTCCATTAGTTGGCTCACCACTGCTCCTCATACACCTCAACAGAATGGTACAAGTGAACGTCGGCATCGTCACATCGTCGAAACAGGTCTAACTCTATTGAGTCAGGCAAGTCTTCCTCCATCTTATTGGTCTTATGCGTTTCAGGCAGCGGTTTATTTAATAAATCGTATGCCCACCACTATTTTAAAGGCTAAGAGTCCATTCGAATGTTTATTTGGTCGTTCACCTGATTATAAGAAATTACGAATTTTTGGTTGTCAGTGTTACCCATGGCTAAAACCTTATACCACTAGTAAACTCCAACCAAAATCTACGCCTTGTCTCTTCTTAGGTTATTCGAGCTCCCAAAATGCCTATAAGTGTATGGATCTTGATACATCTCGTATCTACTTGTCTCGACATGTGGTCTTTGATGAGTGCATCTTTCCTTTTTCTACCTCTGCCCATGTCTCTGTGCCTTCTCTGTCAGTTTCAGGTGTTAACACACAAGATCTTGCCATACCGGCGGTGCCTTCCATTGGACTGATACCCTCCTCTCATGCCACCGTGACAAACAGCGCTCCTGCAGCTCCGGCTCCTTTTTCCCAACCATCTTCTTCCCCTGCACCCTCTCAGCCAATAGAAATAACTCTGCCCACACCATTAGCAGCTCCAACCCAATCTACCCGTACCCATTCCATGGCTACTAGATCTATGAATAATATTTATAAACCCAAACGTCTTTACCTAGCCACAAAACATCCTCTTCCACAACCTGTAGAGCCCACATGTGTGTCTCAGGCCTTGAAGGATCCCAAGTGGCGGCATGCTATGTCAGAGGAGTTCACTGCTTTGGTTAAACATGGCACATGGGAGCTTGTTCCACCAAACTCAATTATCAAACCCGTTGGATGCAAATGGGTTTTTCGAATTAAACGAAATCCTGATGGTAGTATTTCTCGCTATAAAGCAAGGTTGGTGGCCAAAGGATTTCATCAACGGCATGGTTTTGATTATAATGAGACATTCAGTCCTGTTGTGAAGCCCGTCACTATTCGAGCTGTCCTCTCCATTGCTGTTCAGAAAAATTGGCCCCTTCGACAGCTAGATGTTAATAATGCTTTTCTGCATGGCCAACTTCAGGAGGATGTTTTCATGGTTCAACCTCCGGGTTTTGTTGATCCTAATCTGCCTTCTCATGTTTGCAGGTTGAAGAAGTCTTTGTATGGATTGAAACAAGCACCTCGTGCTTGGTATCAAGAACTAAGCACTTGTCTTCTTCAATTGGGATTTCAACAGTCCAAATCTGACTCATCTCTATTTATCTATAATTGTGACGGAGTAACACTCTTTTTTTTGGTCTATGTGGATGATCTCTTACTTACTGGTAGTAATTCTACTGCTATTTCTAAAGTTGTTCAGCAACTTGGTCATCGTTTCTCTTTGAAGGATCTTGGTCCCTTAAATTATTTTCTTGGTATCGAAGTGATTTCAGTTAAACATGGGTTATTTTTATCCCAACAAAAATATATTCGCGATCTTCTTACTCGCACCAAGATGGACAGTGCCAAGGCAGTCATGACTCCACTTGCCACCAAGGATCTTCTTCAGCTTCATGATGGGTCCTCTCCTGCTGATCCGACTGAGTATCGCCGAGTTATAGGAGCTCTCCAATATCTCTCTCTAACTCGGCCCGACATCGCTTTCCCGGTTAATAAGTTGGCTCAGTTCATGCATAAACCCTCTCAACTTCATTGGACTGCTGCCAAACACGTTCTGCGATACTTGAAGGGCACTCTTAATCATGGTATTCTTCTCAAGCGTACTGGAAATCTCACTCTTCAAGGGTTCTCAGATGCAGATTGGGCAGGTGATAAGGATACCCGAACCTCCACCTCTGCCTATCTTATTTTTTTAGGTGATTGTCCCATCTCTTGGAGCACGCGCAAGCAGTGTGCTGTGGCTCGTTCCTCCACCGAGGCAGAGTACCGGGCTCTGGCTTCAGCCACCTCCGAGCTTATTTGGATTCGATCATTGTTTCATGAGCTTGGCATTTCGGTACCAAAGCCTCCACATTTATTTTGTGATAATATTGGTGCTACACAATTAAGTCTTAATCCTGTCATGCACTCGAGGATGAAACATATTGCCATTGATCTGCATTTTGTTCGTGATTTGGTCTCCAAAGGAATGCTACAAGTCTCTCATGTCAGCACACATGACCAGCTTGCAGACCTCCTAACTAAAGCTCTTTCACGTCATAAATTTCAAACTTTGTGCAGCAAGATTGGCTTATTTGATGGCACGCCTATCTTGAGGGGGCGTATAAAGGAAATCATGTAGTTGGAACCACCTGGACTCCTTTGACCGAGTCTATTGTATTTTATCTCCTGTAAATCTGCTATCCGATAGTTTAGGAAATTCTTGTTACACTATTTTGAATATTTTCGATAACATTGTATATTTCAATCTGTAACTGCAAAGCCATGTACAGCCCATATATAAGGACTTCTTCATATCAATGAAAGTAAGTTTTCACATCCTCTATAGAAAATACTATTGAAGAATTCACCGAGGAGTTTAGGACACCCCATCGGGCAAATGAAATCATTTCTCCACTTCGTGTATGGCTTGATGTCAGATTCCGGCAAATGGGTGGTAACCGAAATTCCGCAGCTTATCAGTTGAATCACCTCAGGAGGGTACCCCAAGAACAGATTATACAATTTTTAGCCATTTTCGAAGCTAAAATCATCTCGGGAGCATCGAATAATTTCTGGGCAGCCGTTTAGCTCGTCCAGTATTGACTTCTCATTCACCAGAGGAGAAGAGTGCGAAACCCACAAGATTTCACGATCATTAATGGAGGAATTTGGCTTCTGGATATTGTTAAACTGACAGTGCCAAAGCTACCATGGTTCTCTGTTTTTGTGTGGTTTGGTCTATAAAGAGAGATCGAGAAACAGAAGTCACAACTTGGTACTTGTATATTCTGGGGGAATTTTGTGTGTATTTATATATATACAATAGCCCATGCTGCTATAAAAAAAAATTGTTGGATTAAATTATTTTAGAGGTGTGAGGTTAGATGAATGTGTATGAGAATTTAAGTGTGAGTGTAGTAGGTGAATCGTGACAAATAAATTGACGAAAGAGAGTTATATTAGATTATAGATAAAAATAGATATTTTCAAGCGTAAAATTAATTTTTAAAATATTTTTGACGGTTAAATTGTGATTTTTTTTAAGAAGATTCAAACACAATACTTAAATGTAATATAGATTAATTAAAAACTTTAGTTTTATTAATGGGAGGTGATATCAGGGGCTCGATTCACTTTTTCTCTTAAAATAAAACTACAAAAGGGCTTTTGTATCATACAATACGTTCTTACATTTTTAATGTTATAATAATTGTTTTGATTAGGTGTCTTGGAGAGTGAAATGCAAATTCCCTCTTCTTCTCTCTCACATTCTCTCCCTCTCTTTGCGCAAAAATAGAAGATCTCACGAGTGACTAATGATACAATATTGAAGATTTCTTACAAATTATGAATTATTTTAACCCTTCTAATGCCCATAGTAATGGTGATTTTTTTTTTTTTGGTTCTACTTTCTTCTTCCAAATACGTGTTATGTTTAGAATCTAAGACTTTGTTTGGATAAACAGGAGAGAAAAGAAAAGAAATGATAACATTAGTTATGATAGAAAAGAAAAGAAAAGAAAAGAGAAGATAACATGCATGTATTCATGTTTGGATAAATTATGAAAGAAAATAAAGGAAATAATTGCATTCTTATTTGAAAAGGTAAAGGAGAGAAATGAAAAAAACTATTTTAATCAATTTACTATCATGTCATTTTATATTTATATTACAAGATATATTCAAATATCTTTTAAATTTTGTTCTTTAAAATATTAGGGTTATTTTTGGTATTATGAAATATTCACTTATTCTTATAATTTCTCTCCAAATCTTCTCACTTTTGAGAGGATAGCCTATAAGAGATTTGGAGGGATAAATTATCGCTCCAAATCACTCCAAATCAATTCTTTTCTCTTACTAATGACAATCCAAACACAAAAAATATTATCCTTCCCTTTCTTTTCTTTTCTTTTTCTTCCAATTCCTTCAATCCAAACGAGCCCTAAGCTCATGGTATGCTGAACAATCTTCAATCATTTTTCCCTCTTGTGTTGATTTTCTTGAACTTAAATAATTTATCTGTTATTTAATGATAATTTTTTTAAAAAAATTTTGAATGGAGGAAAACATATGATAGGCCAACTTGGGACACTCATATAAGATTGAATGTGAGATTGATTTTGAACTCTGATCCTTCTATCACAAGGTGATGATGTGTTTAATTTCAAAATCTGTGCTTATGAAAGAGTAATCAACAAAGTAAGTTTTTAAGCTAATGCAATGCAAATTTACTTGAAAATAATTTGTAGTTGGAATTATTGGAACCTTATGTTCCATTTGGATTAAAAGATTTCAGATAAATTGATTTATGTTTAATTATGTAAGAAATATAGCTTGATGGATTTGAGAAGATTTCTAATGAATGGATTTTAGAGAATTATGTGTCTCGAGTTACTTGAAATTCATACAAATAAAGATTATGTTACAGAATGATTGTAATAAAATATTTCTCTTATACCTCTAATTTAACATCACTATGAATTTTGAATCCAACTTTAATAACCATTTGTAAACTTAAATTCTCTGATTTTATGATCAATTTTTTTCATTTATCCAAATGAACCCTCATGTTCTAAACTCGTTTTCGTGAGAATTCTGGGGTCTAAGCAAGGTTTACTCATTGTCTGGTCATTGCCTAGCAAAGCCTGGTCAACTCTTCTCACTATTTTCGAAGGCAGAAAGTAAAATTAAGGGTGAGTTAGGTTAGATGGAAGTAGCAGGAAAGAAAAAACATTCGAAAAGATTTAAATTTTTTATGAGTTTGAATAGAAAGAAATGAATGTTTTTTAGGAAATTAAGTTTCTCCTTAATTGATTTCCTCCCAAACGCTTCGGCATAAACCACTTAAAAATTTTGGTTTCCTGTGAAAGTTATGCTTTTAAATTTTAAATTTTTGTTATGTCCACATTTCTATTATTTTTTTCTTCACCTTTTCAAGGATGTTAAATTTTAGGGTAAATTACTTTGAATTTTCTTAAGATTTTGCCTAATTATCCTCGGATTAAAGTTTTTAAAATATAGTCGTCAACCTCTCCTGAGGTTTAGTTGACTTTACTTCGAGTACTCTTACCGTCAATTGACAATTAGGTATATTAAAGCAGATTAACATAAAAAAATTTAAAATATCAAAACTACCATTGGTTGCAGTAATGCTGGTGTGACATTGATGGAAAAAATGTATATATATAACATGTTAATCTCAGTCAAATAATTAGAAATCGAGGTTATTTTTGCATAAAAGCATTATAATATGAGGCTATTTTTGTAATTGTATATTAGATGTAATTTTGTTTAACGAATCGTTAGTTTAACAAAAGTGTCAGAGTAATTTATCAGAAACTTTTATATGAGAGTAATTATGCCAACTTTAAGGGAGGTCAGAGTAATATACCTTAAATTTTAAATTATTTCTTTTGCATTCTATTTTATCTTTTTTCATCTTCCTTCTATAGAACATACTTAGTTCTCTCTTTTTAATTTTTGTGATTGTCGAGACGATGTAGTCTCAGATCATGTAATGATTTATTGTTTATTAAATAGCTCTTCACCGGGCCAAGCATAGAATCTTGTAAAAGTACAACTTGCAGCATTTTTAATAGAAAAAATGTGTAAAATAGGCCTGGCATTAGAGATTAGAACTTGGGATAACTTGCATTTGTTTAAAAATCCAAAGTTTAGAACTACATACAATTTACAGTTTTTTTTTAGTAAAATTTTTCACATGACATGGCACTATATTTCCACTGGTCTTGAGTAATTTCTTCCCCTTTTTGTAATATTGCATTCATTCATCATTATGTCAATATATTCACAGATAGAGCTACAAATGGTCTAACCATATATTCATGGACAGGGTAGAAATTGTCTAACCAAACGCTAGAATGAAAATAATTTGAATCTTTGGAGAGCAACTTTACCGCCAAAGCCTACCCTCCTGTATAAGTCAATATAAAGGTCACTTTATATTATTTTGAAGTATTGTGGAATCATTTCTTACGACAGATGGGTACACGATACTTGTATAGGTCTTGGTGATTCATTCATTAAAAGGTGGTTGCACTATAAATAAATGTGGTGATTGTGAGTTGAGGCTTCAAAAATAATTGCGAAATTAAGTTTGTTTAAAATTTAGAATAAGTGAATAGGTTTACTTGATTTTTTCGATTAAATTAATTTTAAGTTCAATTAAAAATTAATCAAACACATAAAGTAAGTAAAGTAACGATAACACCGGATATACTTGAAAAAAATTCAAATCGAGAAACCAATCTATTACGCTGAAGCAAAGTACGAATCATAGGTGAGACAGACTCTGTTGTACTTTGCTTCAACATAGTGGATTACCTATTTACCTTGTCAAGAATCTGATACGAAATATCTCAGACTTACAATTACCACTACATGTCCAATTGTGCCAGACTTTCAGCTAATGTCACGATCCTTATAGAAAAGTAGCTGAAAGAATATAAATCTTTAGCAAATATTTTGTTCCATTCGTAGTGCAATTTAGTTCACATTTCTTCACAATATTCTTTTGAAGTATGTCCGATCTTTCTCTTCCATTTTTGTTTTTGTTTGTAATAACCGTTCTATGTTTTAAAAATAGTCCAAAAAAGATAAATTGATTATTGTGTCGCTTACATTTAAACCTTGCATGAAAAGTTTAGCATAAGTAATTATTTTCATTATGCAATAAAAAATATGGGCGAGTAATCCTTATTAAAAAAGATATTCAATATATCAATAAATTTCAACTTCACCACTAAAATGGAATCTAGATCATTTCCTATGACACACGTATCATGCCTCTGTAACGACTTACATTAGTTATGCCAAAATTTTCACACTCTTACGTAACACTTCAGGTCCCTTATGCACATCTATCTAGATGGCTTAGCAAGACTTTTGAAAATGTTAGATATTACTATGTAATAGGTTGAGTATTCTAGAATTCCATTTTAGAAAATCTCTACCTAGGCGACACTTGTATATATCTTGTCTTTTGAATCTTGTATTTACAACAAAAACACATTATCTAAAATACTCTAGAATTGTATCGTTATTTTTTTAAATATATTAGATATTACTATATAATAGTCTTGTAAATATCTTAAATATTTTTTCGCCAACATTCATTGTAAGAGCAAAAAATCACAACACTTGTGTATATGTATATATGCTGTCGTTCATTGTAAGAGCCTTCTACTATAAATAGATCATACCCCTTTGTCCCCACCAACAAAAGAAAAATTAGTGAAAAAAATATGCTGTTAACTCTGAGTTTCCAACACCGCAGTGTCATTCTTTGTATCAGACTAGCATATTTGAGTGTTGGATTTACAACAAAAACATAATCCTATAGTAACTATCGCAACTAATAGAAAAAAATTCTGGTAAAATAACACTTATCATTCTAACTAATTAGAAGACCACTCGAATTATCTTACTGTTTCCCAACTCTCTAACATAGACCAATCAGGTGCCTCATTCGTGGCGAGATGGTGGACTCTATCGCGTCGAGAGACTGTGTTAGATTCCTTAAGTGATAAAGAAGTAATTAAAGACGTCACGGAATAAGGTAAGCATACCCCATCAGTAAAATCGAATAGATTTGTAGGAGATATAGAGGAAGTTTCATCATCATGATTGGTAATGAAGGGATGATTTAGAAGCATCTCAGCCGTTGATCGCTCCCTAGGATCTTTGATGAAACACTTTGAGAGAAAATCTTTTCCTTCCTCTGAGAAATTTTCGGGAATCTTCGGCACCTCGTTGCCAACTCCGATTCGCAACAACAGCTGGCCAACGCAACAATCCGGTCTGCAAATCCATGCTGGCTTTCCGGTCATCATTTCTGCCACCACACATCCAAGTGACCATATGTCTGCCGGTGATTCTTGCTCGCTGCCGGCCACAGTCTCTGGAGACATATAAAGAGGTGTACCTCTCATTTCGAAACCTACTCGATCATTTTTCATTCCAGCTTTTTTTGCCAGCCCAAAATCTGCAATTTTTGCTACGTCGTCTCCACCATGTTTACAAGAAAACAACAGACAATTTTGCAGTTTAATGTCACAGTGAACATACCTCTTCTCATGAATATAGTGAAGCCCTTTGACTATACACGTGGCGTATCGCCTCACATCATATTCGGGCAAGCCATGGTTTCCGAAATTGTGTAACTTATCAGCTAAAGTACGTCCAGGAGCGTACTCTAAAAACATATTATACAAATTTTCTCCGTTTTCGATGCTAAAATTGTCTCCGAAGCACTGAATAATTTGTGGGCAGTCATTGAGCTCGTCTAGTATTGACTTTTCATTTAGTAAAGACGCAGACTGTGAAACCTCACAAGATTTCACCACCATTAACGAAGGAATTTGATCACTTTGCCATTTGGGAATTGCTAAACTAACCGTTGCAAAACTTCCATGACCAACTCTATCCCCACGTACCCAATCCATCTACTTGAGCTTAGCTTTAATTTTAGGTTTCTTTTAGTTTGGTTTTGTTCTGGTTTCGTTTATAAAGGAAGAGGAGAAGACGCAACTAAATCTCTCTTGGGATACTTGTGTATATATAGAAAATTTTAATTTATTTATTGACAAATATATATATATATATATATATATATATATATATCTATAAAAATTTGTTCCCTTTTATTGCTCAATGCAATAAACAATAATCTCTCAAGATAGAACGGATTTACGACAGTACTTCAATATTTAGAATCCTTCGAACACAACATGTGCAATACTCAAATTATATATATATATATATATATATATATATATATATATATATATATATATAGTTTCTTTGAGTTCATGAAGAGTCATAACTATTACAGAATATACATATTTGTTGTTGAAAAATCATAACTCTTTCAGAACAGTCATGTCTATTCTTCAGACAACCACCACAGGCCATGTTTCGTTGGAAGATTTTGATAATCAATTTCTCATTCAATTATTAACTATTTTTGATAAATTCGTCCAACAGATTTTAGTGTCCACACTAATATGCTTGTTATACTTTTGAGTCGAGTTGTTATGACTAAATGTTATTAATTAAATCAACCATTATTTTAATGCTCAATCAAAATATAAATTAATTTAAATAATTTTGGACATACATTGTTTTGAAAATAGTCAATCATTATCATTGTCTTTTAGTTCATACAATGGATTAGGCCAGGCACATAAATTCTGTTTTTCATTCTTACCTATTACCTATATATATATATATATATATACCATATCTTTTTCTTACAATTTTTGATTTTTAATTACTTTTATAAGTTTTGATCCGTCTCTTTGTTACTTGTAAGTTTACTTTCTCTAGTTTTGCAAAAGTAATTATTTTCATTATCCAATAAGAAATTTAGGCTAGTATTCTTTAAATAAACACTAACCTTTTTTTTTAGAGTTAAAATTTCCTTACGAAAGTTTAGTTTACTTTGCATCTGAACCTTTTTTTTATTGTCACATTCTAGATAATTAAAAAAGACATCTAAACTTTAAATATATCAACAAATTTGAACTCCACCGCTAAAATAAACCTAGATCCTCTTTTGTGGCGCACCATATCCTGCGTCTCCACAACAACTTTACATTATGTGTTGCTTAACTGATGTATTATGTTGTATTACTAATGTAAAGTAGTTGCCCGAGCAGCACAAGACTTCTATGTCATAAGAGGTGATCATGATTTCACTTTCACCAAGAAAAATGCTAAATGTCATAAAATTTTATCATGAATTGTCTTTATGAATGATGTGGCAAGTGATAATATCATTGACATTTCGTGTATGGGGAGAATCCCACTAATACTAACTCACCATTTAATTGCCACATCATTCAAGATAAAAATTTATAAAATATTTTCATGACGTGTAGAATTGCTCTTTCACTAAAATAATATCTATCAAGATTGGTTTAGAGCTGGAGTTACACTTCAGTTGAATTGTTCTTTATATTTTTTTTTACTTTTAGTTAGTTTTTTTTTTTTGGATTAGGTAAAAACACTCACCTCCGCAAATGCTTTTAGTTACATAGCTACACATGCTAGAAATTTTATTTTTTATTAAAAAAAAAAACAACTGAAAGTGTTATTTATAAATACTTATAAAGAATCTTATTGCAATTATTTAAATTGATTGCATGAGTCATGATTCATCATTGTACTCTATTTAAATCACAAATGTTATTTTATCTCTATTTACTATCTCAACTCACCTTAAAGTTTAAAGTTTAATTAATGCTATTATATCTTTATTTACCATCCCAACTCACTTTAAATTTTAATTTTTTGTTTGTTAACGTCCAATGAAATCACCTCCATCAATTTTCCTAATTGTATGTATATAACTCTAATAAGTAATTAATGCATATATATATATATATATATATATATATATATATATATATATATATGACGATGAACATGCATGTGAGCAGAAATTCACTAGAGAGATCATATGAGCAGAAATTCAGTAGAGAGATTATATGTTGCATGTTCTTGTGATGAAGAGAAAGAGGAGAGATATAAAATATCGAAGACTGTGACGTCCATGTATGGATAACATTGGGACCCTTTGCTTCGCACATGAGACATTTTTTAATCACAGAGATGTCAGATGCACATGCATTGTAGTTAAAATTGTAAATAACAAAAACGGCATATATATATATATATAGATCAATTGTATCTACCCATTTTTGGCAAAAAGAGGCTGACCAACAAGCTTTGATTAGGGTCAAGAGAATATATATATATATATATATATATGTGTGTGTGTGTGTGTGTGTGTGTGTGTGTGTATATATGGACCAATTGATCCATATTCAAGGAATGGCTCTTCAAGTATAGATATGGACCAATTGATCCATATTCAAGGAATGGCTCTTCAACCTACTTTGAAGGTCACTGGGCACTACTCATCAGTCCATTGGTTTTAAAAACGGTGGGCACATGAGTAGCTAAGTTTTTGCTGCAGTACCATGAACCAAGCGCTCGTGGGTGTCTGTTGCTCGAGCTGGGATCCTATGCGGTGCAGCACTTGTGATACATCGCATCTAACAGAGCCCTACTCTATTCACGTAAAATTATGTTTGAATCATTACTCATTGTTAAAATTAAAGTACTATTCACATTCAATTCGTTGGTGCAAACGTTGGGCACCTGACTGTGTCTCAGTGTCGTTGAAAAATATTAATACAAGAGTCTGTCTCTCTGCTTTTCTCGGAAAGCAAAAGAAAACTATTAAGAATTTCATTTTACTAAAGAAAATGGCAGTTGATGACAGATACGATGAACCAAGGGCTCGTGGGGCTCATGGAATTCTGCTGCTCTCTCGCATTTTAAGGAGCCACAAAGTATAACAGCATCCATTATGACAAAAACATCAAAGTCACAACACAAATAAAAATATATATAAATAGACGGTCTGCAGTTTAAGAAGGGAGCAACTTGGACGTGTTGCTCATATCAGTGAACTTATGGGACATGGGTGACCCTAATTAAAACTATTTGAGTTTTTTAATCTAACAAGTTCAAGGGGATCATAAAATTAGGATTCAATTTAAATCTTAACTCACCCAAATTTGAAAATGTTAACCACCACCACATTGTTCTTAGTTGGGCACCAACCATCCATCAATTCTTTAATTATTTTTAGTTTGGTATTTTATATTATTTAGAATTATAAACATGTCCCTCTCAAAATTTTGAGAAAAAAAATCCCATAGTTTTAAGATTACCACATATAAGAACTTAGTGTTTAGTATCCGCTTTGCACTCTCTTAGTGCTTATAATTTTCAAAATGCGTCCATACAAGTAGGAGAGTTCTCTCTTTATAAGTGTCAAGAAATTTGCATCGAAGTTGTAGGGATCCATATTTAATAGTTCCAAGCCACCATTTCTTGCCCGGATGTTCACTTTTTTTCTCACAAATCACAAACTTGAAAAAGTGAACATCATAATTGCAGCACGTATAATAAGTTTCTTTCCTGCATCTCACTTGCATCTTTTTTCTAATCAGTTTCTCACTTGTTTGATGGGAAAATCTAAAATACTATGTGCCTGTTTGGGAGAGCTTTTTGGAGGATTGAAACGGACTTGCAAGTCTAAGAAGTAATTTTCAAAAAAATGTTAGTGTTTGATGAAATAAGAAAAATGGACTTCTAATAAAAGTTGAAGTTCTAAAAAATCCGTTCAAATGAAATTGGAAAACTTACTTTTGGAAGGAAACCAGAATTGTTTGAAGTAACAAAGTTTATAGACAATTTTGCTTCTTTTTTATTTCGTGAAACTTGGCCATTGAGAGTAATTATTAATGATAAAATATATTATCAAGTTAAAACTGTGTTAATTGTGAAAATTTGTGGAAGGAATTTTGAAAAATGCATCCACCAAACAGCTTTATTATTTTAAATTCCTTTTATTTAAGGCATTCTTCAAAGGCCTTTTAAATTGAAGGAATTTTAGAATTAGGAAGATTCTCCAAACAGGCCTATATTTGTTGCCAAAAGTTAATTAGCCTATTAAGATAAATCGGGATACTTTTTTTTTTCTGTCTGTCTAATGAGAAGATCTACGTTAGGCCCGATGTAAATACACTGAATTAATTTGAATTATACATATTATACAGGCATAGTGACTCTTACCAAACGTTTTAAACAGATACGAATGAGATTCATCTGGTGTATTTATACCAGGTGCATAGTAGACGTTCTCCTGTCCAATGCGTGTTTTACCGGTGCATAAAACCCTCTAATACAAGAGAAAATTCGGGTTCATTTTAGATATGATATTATAACTATTATCCTACACACGAGGGGAATTGGATTCATTTCATATATGGTATTTGATAGAGTATTTGACTCAAATTGTGAAGTGTATGATATGAAAGGTGACGTGAATACTAAGTACGCTTTGACCGGGACTTTTCTATCTCCAGATAAGTTTAGAGAACTGAAAAGCCAATCTCCTACTAGGACACGCTCCCATCAAACTGCTATAAATACAGAGATGGTTCATATGCTAGGTACGCAATTAATACCCTCTAAAATGTCTTTATAGCTAAAAATGCCCTTTTTGATTTCTAACTTAATCGTCGGAACGTAGTCGGCAGACACCACGCCAGTATCCTTCCGATTACCCTTCTTTTGTCCTTTTACAGGTTGGCATTTGACCAGTTCGAGGTAGATTTTTGCTTCATCAGTTGGCGTCGTCTATGGAAAAGGACTGTCACAAACTTTACTCTTCTACCCAAAGCATATGCGAAGCAGGATGCACCTACGATTTGGACTAGAGACTACAACTGGGTAGAATCCTCCTGCCAGCCATAGTCCTCTAGCCGAGTAATGTAATACCCCGCTCCAACACATGGTATGATATTGTCCCTTTTGGGCCCGAGCCCGCATGATTTTGCTATTGGGTTTTACCCCAAAAGACCTCATACCATTTGAAGAGAACATACTCCATATAAGCACATCCCCTTTTCCACACCCAAACGATATGAGATTGAGCACCCTATACCCTGTCAGCGTGGTAGCTCAATCCAGTGTCTATCTTCGCACCCGCTCACTCACACCCGTCCACAAGGGTTACTACAATCCACCCCCTACGAGGTCCGACGTCCTCGTCGGCACACTTTTGGCTGGGTTCAGGCTCTGATATCAACAGTAATACCCTGCTCCAACGGTGCGAAGACAAACATTGGATTGAGCGACCACGCTGACAGGGTACAGGGTGCTCAATCCTACATCGCCTGAGTGTGAAAAAGGGGATATGCTTATATGTAGTATGTTCTTTCCAAATGGTATGAGACATTTTGGGGTAAAACCCAAGAGCAAAATTGTGAGGGCTATGGCCCAAAGCGGACAATATCATACCATGTGTTGGAGCGGGGTATTATAAGAAAGACCCTCCTGCCGGCCACAATCCTCCAGTTGGGCAGGACCCTCATACCGGGCTTGACCTTACTGCTGGCCATAATCCTCTAGCCAGGCAGGACCCTCCTGCCAGGCATAACCCTTCTAACGGTCACAATCCATTAGCTAACTAGGACCCTCTTGCCGACCATAACCCTCCAGCTAGGCAGGAGCCACCTATCGCCCTAGGCCTTGCCGGTCACAATCTGACTATAGCAGGAAAATGAGGATGCAACCCCCTGGTTAAGGACATTTCCCTGGGGCACACCCCGGAGTCCCAAATGATGAAGAGCGTGTCGCAGCATTGGAATACTAAGTTCAGAACTTGAATCATATTTTGATCTAGGTACTCCAATAAAATACGGCAACCTACAACGCCTCCCTTCTGTGGCACTAGTGCCGTCAAGGAGTCCTCTCAAGCTGGTTGATCTAGAAGGAGATGATGTTGGGTGAGACATTGGGGTCCCGGTAGATGACATAGCCCAGAGCCATATAAGAAGTGATCGAGAAGGGATGAATCTCTTAGTCCTGCCTGAGAGAGCTCGTGCCTACGGAGATTCAAGGTTTAGGGCTCATACTCACAGAGATTCAGGGCACCTAGAGGAAACAACTTATTATGATATGGAGATGCAGGACCCTAAAATAAAGATAGAAAGTATGGCCCACACCATTAAAGGGAAAGACCTTGCGACAGTCGAGGATCTGGTCCAACAAACCAACCTCCCTTTTATCGCTGGAGTGATGAATTATCTTTTATCCAATAAGTTCAAGATGCCCACCCTTGAAAACTTTGACGGGAAAAAGGACGTTCTAGACCATCTAGAGACCTACAAGGCTCTAATGTGGTGGTGACTGAGCATCTAGATCCAAGTTCGCCTGGCGCGTCAGTGCACGCAACATCCTCCTCATCTCTAGTTGGTCTTAACGAGTTTCACGAAAGTGATCCGCCATCTCAGTCCTCATTGCTCCAAACTGTGTGGATACCTCTGTCTGTAGGGTGCCAAACTGGGCTGTCAACCCAGCAATCTGCCCCTCTAAATACTGATAATCATGGCCACCAGCTTGTGCATGTACCTCATCGTCCTCTACTTCCATCTCCTCTGGATCTTCCACCGGTAATGGTATATCTACATGTTCTCCTCCCTAGGCCAATCGAGACACTTCACCAGGCGCCGCTATGACTCTCTGGTGCATATGAGATCGGCTCAAATTCCAGTCATGTGAGCCATAATGAGTATCATGTGGAAAGGCAAGCTCGTCTTCATGGATTGCATACCCCTGTGCAATAAGCAGCTGATGAATGATAGTCGGGAATGGAAACTCCCAAGCACTTGCACTGTCCGGTGTCTTGGCCACAACTTTGGAATAAAACTTTTCCATCTAGCCCCAGACAATCTGTGGGAACGACAGCCAATGCCCAAAATGTATGGCATATAAAGCTTTGAGGAACTCTTGACGTCTCTCGGTTTTATGTCCAATGGGACATATATTCTTGAGTAAAACAGCATCAAGGAATCATAAGTGATTTGGCATAGAAGACTTGGAAGCTGCATTCCTTTTCGGCCCAAAAAATTGGTTAGCACACAAACGTGCAATCAAATTACCCACTAACAAATCGTCGGGTAGAGGAGTATAGATATGAGTCAAATCATCTGGGCACTCATGAGGACAACCCATGGCAATAGCAATAGATGACATATCCACCTAATTACTATTCCATCTACTGAAGAAATAAGCACATCCTGCTCATCAGGTTTCGGCATTAAATTCTGATAAAATACCTTGACAAGCCTCGGGTAGATAGTAGAAGAGAGTGAAACAAAAATTGATGCCGACCGACGACGACGGATGTCAGAAATCTCCCATCGTGTCTCGGGAAA
This sequence comes from Cornus controversa, assembly GCA_026545225.1. NCBI lineage: Eukaryota > Viridiplantae > Streptophyta > Magnoliopsida > Cornales > Cornaceae > Cornus > Cornus controversa. Next base: position 20,261,955 of record CM048846.1, on the reverse strand, counting down.
CATACCATAGAGTTCGGCGATGTCAAATGTTGTTTCAAAGTTCAAGGCCTTTGGATGCCATCGCTCATAAATACCTTCTCGGCGAGATCTCGAGGAACCGGGTGTTGGATCATGCCTTGCTCGGCGAGGATTGCGTGAACTTGAAGCACCTTGGTGACTTGCTCTCTTTGGTGCCATAGAAATAGAAAAAGTTTGGTTGAGAAATTAGACCGAACACTTGGCGTGCACAATAAAATTGTATCCTTCAACCTCCTCTTTTCGGTAATTTTTCCACCCAAATTGAACAATTAAATGCACCAATTGTATCCCCCAAACTTGGTCTGCAAAAGTCCTAAAAAAGATTTGCACAATTTCACCAAAGAAAAACTTCACTTACTTTGATGTAGAATTAGAAAAAGTGAGAGCTTCCTTTGAGAACTATTGATGATTAATCCGGTTTTGATATTGATGGTGATGATGATCAATGTTAAATACTTGTTTAATAATCACCAATTGAAGAAAATAATTTTCCGGTTGAAGTAGAACTTAAATTGGAGCTCAAAGAGGTTAAGGATGCAAGTAGTAACAACAAAGGAGGAGAGGTGGGCTTTAAATAGATAAAACTCTCGGCCAACCCCTTTTCAAGCTGGGGCGATCAATCCCCCTAGGGCTGGGCGATCGATCGCCCAGCTGGTTGCCCTCCCAGCTTGGGAAAAAATGGGGGCGATCGATCCCCCCTTGGTTGGGCGATCGATCCCCCCGGCTGATGCCTGTTTCACCCTTCATCGCCCAAGGTCGACCGGGACGTGCAATTTTTGAGTCTCCATCGCCCAAGGTCGACCGAGAGCACGTTTTTTCACCCGTCTTGAGTCCAAATACCTCGGTACACCTTTTTCCATCCTCCAGAAACAACTTATACATAAAAAATTCAAAGAAAAAAAATATTAAAACGCAACTAGAATTGAAAGAAAACTTAAGAAAACTAAAACTAAAAATTAAAATCAAAGAAAACTAAAGCAATTAAAGGTTAGAATTACATACAAAACCTACAATTTAACGTCCGTAGGAGATGATCAACTTTTCGAAGAAATTAAGTTGGGTAGACGGGATCCGTCAAGTCGACGGACTCTACGTCTCTTCTTGGCACACATCCTTCCATACAATGCTTCAACCTTTGCCCATTTACTTTCATCTCACAAATTCCAAACAATTGTTCATCTGGAAATGAGTCTCGAATCGATAATGCATCGAACACTGGCTCAAACTCAATCCGAGATAAATGATCTGCAACCACATTCTCTGTCCCCTTTTTATCTTTTATTTCTAAATTGAATTCTTGTAACAATAAAACCCATCAAATAAGACGCGGTTTGGTTTCTCTCTTAGCCAATAAGTGTCTCAATACTGCATGTTCAGAGTAGACAACCACTTTGGACCCCAATAAATAAGAACGAAACTTGTCCAACGCAAATACTACAACTAGAAGCTCTTTCTCTGTGGTTGTATAATTGAGTTGGGCATTAGAGAGAGTCTTACTAGCGTAATAGATGACATATGATCGTTTCTCTTATCTTTGTCCCAACACTGCTCCCACTGCATAATCAGAGGCATCACACATGATTTCAAAAGGTAGAGCCCATTTTGGAGATTGCATGATTGGTGTAGAGGATAACAGAGACCGAAGCTTTTCAAAAGCTTGCACACATTCTTCATCAAAAATAAGGGGAACATCTTTAGATAACAAATGGCACAATGGTTGAGCAATCTTACTGAAATCCTTGATAAATCTTCTATAGAACCCAGCATGGTCTAAGAAAGATCGAACTTGTCTTACCGAAGTTGGAGGAGGCAAAGTAGCAATTAGATCGAAGTGATGTTGTGGCAGCATCACTTTCTTTGGCACATGACTTTTAGAACGCCTTTTCTGAGTGCACAAGTCTTTCAAAAATTTAGCATAAGGAGGAATTTGTTTGATGGCATCAAGGAGTGGCAAATTAATCTTCACTTGTCGAAACACCTCCATCATGTCATGCAGCTTGTCCCCTTGCTTCCCCAATTTAGATGCTTCAAGGAAGCGTTGTGGGAAAGGAGCCTTGGGCTCATAAGGAATTTCAGCACTTGGACTTGTGGTCACTTTTTCTTCTTCTTTCTTCTCACCCACTTTATTATCAATTATTTTTTCACTCCTCAAAGTGGTGATGGCTTGAACTTGCTCATGGTATGGGTTGCTTGTGGAAGCTTGCATCCCTCTTGGATTAGCAATTGGTTGACTAGGGAGCTTCCCTTCTTCTCTTCTACTCAATGAAGTAACAAGCTGTCCAAACTGAGATTCCTGTTTGGCAATGGATTGAAAATGCGAGTGCACTAGCTGAACTGTAGATTGTACAGTTGCTGCAGTAGCTTGCACTGTCTCTATAAGAGAATCAAGCTTGTCAAATTTGGACAAGGTAAGTGTCAGCTTATCTTCAATAGCAGAAATTCTTTGGGCCATAGGACTTTGTGTTTGATATTGCTGTTGAGGCACAAAAGTCCTAGGTTGATATGATGGTTGCATTGCTACCCCTTGGTTATTGTAAGAAAAACCAGGACGATTCCTCCATGTAGGATTGTAAGTATTACCTCGTGGATGATTCATTGGTCCAGTGAATATAGCTTGGACTTGCTCATGTTGAGCATCAGAAAATTGCCCCATTGAAGGACAATTGCTCACATTATGCATAGGACTAGAGCAAAATTCACAAGGGCCTAGCAATGAAGAATTTGAAGTAGAAGGAGTTTGGTTGGGAGCCATAATTGCTGCTACCTTCTGTGCAATTAAATAAATGTCAGTTGGCATAGCTTCTGAAGCACCAACCTCAAAAATTCCATCAGTCTTCCTTGTAGTGGCAGGTCTGTTAGAACGAGTAGATGACACATGTTGTAGAAAGTTGTCACTAAGATTTTCAAATAAGGCCCATGCCTCTTCTTCACTCTTCAACATAAAAGTACCTCCACAAGATACATCAACCATCTGTCTGTTGGCTTCTGTCAGCCTTTCATGAAACTCTGCACTAGTTGCTACTTAGGAACTTGATGATGGGGACACTTCTTAAGAAGGTCCTTGAATCTTTCCCATGTCTCATAAAATTGTTTCCCCTCATGTTGGGAGAAACCAGTGATAGCACGTCTGAACTGATTGGTCTTCCCTATCAGAAAATACTTCTTGAGAAACTCATGTTGTATCTGAGTCCAAGTCGTGATAGAACCTGCCGGTAGAGAGTTGAACCAATACTTTGCTTTGTCTTTCAGGAAGAATGGAAAAAGTCTCATTCTGAAAGCATCTTCAGAGAAGTTATGAATTTTGGTAGTTGAGCACACTTCAATGAATTCATCTAGATGCTTGTAAGGGTCTTCTTGAGTCAGCCCAAAATAAGATGGTAGCATCTGAATAATGCTAGACTTGATCTCATAATTCTTCGATGTGACATTGGGCAGTTGAAAACCTGCTGGTGAGGTATATGTCTCAGGAACATAGTAGTCCCTCAGCAATCTAGCCCTTTCTCCATCAGCATTAGGAACAAGGGTGTTATTCCTCTCTTCTGCCATGTCTTCAATTAATTCTTCCTCTTACACAATGGTATCAACAGGGATGTTCCTCTGTTGTCTAAGAGTACGTTCAGACTCATGATCAAGAGGTATCAAAGGATCAGCTACAGAACGACGATCTTGCATATATTAGCCAAAAGCACCTGAAAAGAAAACAAAAACAAAATTAAAAACAAAATATAAAAATTTCCTAAACTAAAAGTTCAATTAAAATTAATTCTGTAAAATCCAATCAATCAAATAGATAATCCCCGGCAACGGCGCCAAAAATTGATTCGTGTGTGAGTGTGACTCAAAAAGTATATCAATTAAAAATTTTCACACTTTGCAATAGAACGAATTTCTTGCAGAATAGGGCTATCGAAAGGGGTATCGTACCTCAGGGATTATGGTCTGATGAGTTGGAATACGGAATTAATTCTAATTAAATTTAAAAGAAAAGAATTCTGATTTTTAAACTAAACTAATTAAAAAGTAAAATAAAATAAATCAAAGTAAAATAGAAAGTGAAGATAATATGAGAGAAATCTAGGGTATTTGACTTTACCACTAACTCCACAATCAATGGTCAATTGAATCAACTATAGGGAATTACATCATGCATAAGTGGTATCAGTGGCTACAAGCTCACCTTCATCCGTCAAGAAGATAACATATGATTAAGGCAAAGTCATGAACTATCTTCGATTGGCATGGGCCATCTACTTAACTACTCTAATCTAAGGTGCAGTATGGTTCATCTTCTCTAGGCATAATCCATCAAAGCTTTTAATGATATATTCAGTGATTACCATTGTGTAATAATCGCTCTCATGATCACAGAAAATAAGAGAGATTGAGTTCAATAACAACAACTAAATATCTAAGACAAGATAAAAAATCATTGAGATTGAATTTACAAGACTTTTATTGCTCAATTCTATAATAAGAATCCTCTCAATTACACAATCTATGCATGTATATAAAGGTCCCTAATAATTAAAACAATCAAACCATCGATGCTTTGTTAGGGCTACATCAAAATCCTAGTGGATGAACTAGCCGTTCATGGTAGAAGAAAAGCTTCAACTGTTGAGGAAGAAGACATCATCTTCATGAATTATGCGTATAACTTCATTCTCCAATGGCTCTGCAAATATATTTCTGTTCTCTTCTCAGCCCTCTCAGACTCTCCAATCTCTGTAATCTCCCCCAAACTCAGCCTCCAAGTCTTCACTTTATTCCCCAAGAAAATACACCAAAGTCCTAATCCAATTAGAAATTAATTAGGTTTTCCCGAAGCACTAATCAGGTGGATTTTTCCTACTGACGTTCGGCCCAACTTTTGACCCACTAGAAGTCCAATTCATAGAATTATCGTGAAATACAAAAATGTGTAGAATCAAATTTCGTTCAACCTCACGCGAAAATTAAGTCGATTTACTGCTCCGTTTTCCAAAATGGGATTAAGACTGTATTATGGGCAGATTTGGGCTTCAGGCCCGAAACCTTCTTAAGCAGCTGCAATTCTCTTAGACCTCTTCCTTGGGCTGATTTGAGTTGAAATAAATGGTTGAATGAATCTCCTTGATGTAAGCTTCATCTACCCATCTTGGATGTCTTCTTTAAAAGCTCAAAATCATGGTTTTAACCGAAATAATCATTAAGGCCCTGAAAATACAGAAAATACTAAAACGAAGTAAAATAACAAATAAACTATCACTAAGAGAATAAAATACATAAGTTAAGAGGCTTGAATGCGTAACATTCAACGCCTATCAATTACTTGTGGTAAATGTATGCATTGGGTGAAACATGATTAATACATGCTAAGTTGGAGATTGTAGGCATATGTAACTTATTTCAAGGTTTGACATATATGTGAGTATATGTGTGTTTATGTGGAGTAAAATATATGTTATGTACTTTTAAAACTATCTAGTGCATTGGAATAAGCATGAAATGAAATGCTTGATTTTATATGTTTGAAATGCATATATGAGATAAATGTGAGAAAATGGGAAAGATATACCCTACATGGAATGTCGGAGAGGTCCAACCATACTAAGCAAAGGGTATTATTGTCCAATGAGGTATGACCGTTAGAGTGATCTCATCATACCATGGCTAAGGCCTAGAATTGGATTAAATTGATATTTGGTGAATTGTCGGAGTTGTCCATTCACCTTAAGGCAAACCAAAATATTGCCAAAGGAGTATGTCATTGTTGGAGTTGTCCACGTCATACGAATGAGTCGGGGGTGTCCTAGGTTGTGTGGTTCGTCGGAGCAGTCCAAATCATGTTAGAGTATCGGAGTAGGGCCGAGAGAGAAAAAGTTATGATTTTTGCTTGCATTGTTAATTGTAAAGCATGATATGTGTTTTAATTCATTCTTATATATGCATTGCTTATGATTGAACTTGTGAAAGTTGAATAAGACATGTAATGTAGTGACATGCATTCATGTAGGTCGGTGTCGAGTCGGTACCTAGGTGGGTTGAGATATTCCTACTGAGCCATTGAGTTGCTCACTTTTTTTTTCCAAACTCTTTGCAGATAAGGCGCCTATGACAGACGAAACTTGAATGACTCAAGTGGCATTCTTGTAGCATATTTGCTTTATTTTAGATATTGTAGATTTGGCTATCCATGTCAGCTTGTGGCATGTTGATAACTATGTGCATGTAATGACTATGGACTTGAGTACGCGATGTTAATGTAACGTACATTTGGACTCATTTGTGCAATTTATGAGAATGAGGAGGATTTGTGAGAAATGTGTGTAGTGATGCGGAGGTTTGGATGAATGTATTATTTTGAAATAGAACTTGTGTATGATGATAGAAATTTTTAATCTTAGTCATGAATGAGTTGTAATACTTGTGGACTTAGTTGTGTATCTAATGATATTGATGGGTGGATAATGAGAATGTGTAAAATTGATGGTTTTTGAAGTATGTGTATAAAATGCATGGATGATTATTTTTGTGTTCCAAGTGTAGGAGGTGGAATCCAATTGTGATGAATGATCACTTTGTGGATGCTTGAGATGTGTAAAAAATGATAATTATGATTCTATGATTGTATGTGAAGGATGATGAATTAGAAGGAGAATGATTGTTGTAATCACTTGGTGGATTTGCTAATGTAGCAAGATGAGTGATTACGATGCATCGTAATCCCCATTACGATGTATCGTAAACCCAATAACGATGCATCGTAAGTAGTTGAGTGTTTTGAGTGAGATTCTAGTAGATTTCGTAGGATGTTACGCACCTTGTTCGATGTATCGTAACCAACATTACGATGCATCGTAATATGTGGCTAGGTAGATTGTTGAAATAGAATTGGAGAATTATTTGGGGATGCGATGTGTGGCCATAATGGATTATTGAAAGTGAATCATACATAAGTAAATGTATGTATGTAATTACGATTCCACGTTAATTTAGTGGTTGAGGTAGTTCATTAGAATTTAATGGACAAAATTGCCCTTGTAATTATGAGCAAACTCCAGAATTGGTCCAAACTTGAATAAGGCATTATTCTTTCATTTTAACTTGGAATTGAGAGTGGTTTTTTTTTATTTTAAATAGAGTATTTTTTTATCTTCTTTCCAATAGACTAAGTATTGCTCTAAAATTCTTAACACATAGAAAATTAAATTCTGGAATTGAGAGCTTCATGAGTGTGAACCAAGTGCGACCTTCACTGTTCACCCTCGGTTCCCGGGAGTCAGAAATCGAGGCATGATAACTTGGTATCAGAGCATGATATCAAAAAGTAATTGTGGTTAGAGTGTAGTTGATTAGCTTAATCACCCTTGATTTTCAGGAGTCAGAAATCGGGGCATGACACTGCTCTTGGCGGAGTTTGTGTCGCTTGTGTCTTCTCTTAAATTTCCCTCTGTGTTTCCCTAATAATCCGCCATCTGGTAGTAACCATGTTGCACATAAATTGCTCTTCGTCAAAGTGAGGTTCTTTCGGGCTCTTTCACGAGCTCTACGTGGTGGCATCTTGCTATCTAGGTAACAAGAAGACACTTTAAAATCCAAAGCATGAATATCACTGTCCAATGTACTTCATGCACACACACCATGCTAAATTACCTCATAGATAACATGTTATACCAACAAATAAGCACATAAGCATTTCTATGTAATATGCATTTATCCTTAAATTTGCTCTTACATCCTCAATTTCTACACATGGTTCAACCCCATCCATCTTTCAAAGGTATTCAAACTCGGTCGCTTTGATACCAAGTTGTTGCACCCTGATTTCTAACACCCTATTAAGAGCGAGGGAAATAGGGGTGAACGGTGAAAATCAACATCCACACCACTCATTAAGATCTTGCACTTATGGAAGATTAAATACAAGAACATGTGTATCTATGTATGACCCAACACCAACCTCTAACTAAGGCCCACATATGGCCACACTTACACAACACTAGCTGCTGGTCTCCATTTTTGCATAATCAAAATTTGCATTTTGCACATTCGAAATGTGCATCTTGCACAATCAAAACTCCATCTTCACATGATCGAAGCTTGGATTATACGAAGAACTTACGAATAACTATCAAATGAAAATCTCAACTCTCGGGACTTTTGAACACTCTACACTCTTCAATTTTTTGCACATACGAAAAATAGGTTTCACACGATCAAAACTTTCGATCATGCAAAACATGGATTTCGCACGATTGAAATGACACTCTGTAGAAATCCTACAATTTCACAAAGGCCATTTTTTCATACCACTTTCTCATCCCTCAATGCTTATACACTCTTTATAGGACTCTAAACATTCTAAATGGCCCATAACATAGATCACATATTCCAAACACATGCATGATTCTCCAACCAACCATACTCATGGACATGAACAGTAAAGTTCCAACCAAAAGCCATATACATTCATTTGCTCAAAAGTGTATATAAGCCACATGTGGCGATTACATTTGAGATTAACATACTTCAAAATAAATCAAATGTAAAGACAACTTTTTTAAGAAACTAGTCCACATGCCACAGGCCAGCATGGACGACTATACACATATGATCCAAAAGATAGAAATCCAAAAGAACTCAAAAGTCCACGCAAGCACCCTAAGCCAATCAAGCCTCATCCTCCATCAAAGCTTTATCTGAAAAGGAGTTTGCGGGAAGGGGTGAGCATACAACTACGCCTAGTAAGACTGATTCACCTAACTCTACCTTGACTTCGGCAACCATACATGAATGCACATGAAATCTCTAAGTGTCTACGTGTCATGTCTCAATGGTTTTCATGCTAAAAACATTTATATTTTCAAAATCATACATAATGTCTCTCATTCCAATCATAAAATAATTTATAAGGAATCAGAACCCTCAAATAAACTCACACCATGTATACCTGAAAGTTACTTCAACTTGGGACTTCAGATTATCACAATTCTATAGTAAGGGTCTTTTCAAGACCACAACCTCTACTTATACTCTACGGGTTGTTAATCTGACGAAAGCAACATCTGCTTGGCTAAATTTTGGGCCTTACACCCTAGGGCTCTGGCCTTTTTTAATTCTCACACATGTCTCAAAAATCACAAATTTCACATAATGCACATTTATCACATAAATGCACAAAATTAAGATTTTCACCAAATTTCCTCAATGCATGACATATATCAAGTCTATGCATAACAATTTACTCATTTCATGGAAATCACAACCAATGCATTTTAAGAAAAATCTCATTTTATGCATTTATCTCACAAATTAGGTCAAATCCCAATTATGATGCAATTATGCATAAGACTCAACATGAACTCAATTATAGCCTTTAACATATGCATATCACATAACTCAATATAGAACATGCTAGACAACAATAATCTCACCGCACAAGTCGATCATTACATGAATGAGTTCACAAATATTTCGTGTCACAATTATGTGACCTATAGAATCAAAATCAAAAAGAGATTCACAGCTCTACCTCAAATCTTAAGCTTGGAAGTTAAATTTTCTAAAATCTCAGCTTGTTCAACTTTGTCAAAAGTGAACTATGTTCGGTCCAATGTGTAGCGTTCGTCGAGTAGAGCAATCCACTTACCTTCGGTGTTCATCAAATCGTAGTCCAAGACTTCTGAAATGAAGAGAGAAGGTAGAGAGAGAAAGATAGAGGGTTAGAGAGAGATATTTCTATGTATCTAATGGCTGGATCCCAGCTCCTAGATATTTATATCCTCTTGGGGTGCGAATGACTAAAATGATCTTAGGTCACTTAACGTAACCCCCCCCCCCTCGACCTCCATTTTTGATTTTGAAAGCGGCTAGGTCTCCGAAATATCCAAAAATATTATTTTTCTAAAATTTTTTTGAATTCCCAGGCTCACCCGGACCGCGTCCCGAGGCCCTGTTGACCCAAAAAGTCAAATTTCTCCAAATATTCTCAAAACTTTTCAAATATGTTTTCCACATTTAAAACATCCTAAACATCATTAGAAATTCAATTAGGGCAAAAATGATGATTAAAAATGAAAATTGGTCAAAATTGGACTTGATTTCTACAACAACTGAATCACAACTCTCTCTCTCTTTGACTATGTTTCTACACCCATGGAGAAATAATTCTGGCCATCTCCAGAACCTCTCCTCCGTGGTGGCAGCATTGGCGGAGATGAAATTTGTTGGCGGCGACTGTATCGGCATTTTCAAGGCTAGGGTTAGGATATTTTGATAGAAGTTGGGGAGGAGGTTGTTTTTAAATTACATAAATGCCTATATTTTTATGAGGTGGCATATTTTAACAAGGGTACTTTTGTAAAATAAAAATTGGAGACAATGTTATCCTCCTCTTAAAAGAGGGGATGTTAGCTTTACCCATCTCTAAAAATCTAAATACTTCTTATAGACATTAAAAAAAATTACATGATGGACTGAAAATATAATTTGGACTGATCTTCAATTTGACTTGCTTTGAAATATGGTCCAATGAGTTAGATAGCTCAAGTTCCAAACCTACCACAAATAAATGGGTCATGAGCCAACCCAAATTATCTAAAAAGTCCAAACCCACTTGAAAATGGGTCAAAGGATAATTATATATATATATATATATATATAGTTGTCATCAGACATAATTATATGTATATATTGGATAATTATCAGAAAAGATAATTATCAATAGTAAAGGAGGTTAATAGTTTACCCTTTTAAGAAGTCTATAAATAGAGGTAGTGGGTAGAGGAAAAGCAACAATAAGAAAGCTGTCAAAGAACGCTGAAAATTTGTAAGATTCTTCACTCAAAATTCAAAACTCCAAAGCATCTAAAACTAGGGGTGCACAAAAAACCATAGGAACTGAAACCGGAATCGAACGAAATCGTATTTGAACCGAATTGTTGCCTACAGTTTCGATTCCTAATTTTAGCAACCGTTACCAATGGTTCCAGTTCCGACTCCAAGACCATAAGAACATAACCGGAAATGTTGGGTATTATGTAATAAAAAAAATATATATATATATAGATATATAAATTATATAATACATTTATCTAACCCTAAACATTTTCGTTCTTTAATCCTCACTCCTCAGTTCCTCACGTAATAGTGACGACCCTCACTCCTCAGTCTCAGTCTCAGTTCCAGCACTAGCTTGTTCGTCACTTGGTCACTTTGGCACGGGCTTGTTCGTCATCTCCAGCGTAGGCCATCAACATTCACTCCGACACAAATTCACAATATGGATTCTGGTATCCCTTTCTCTCCTTCTCTATTTTTCTCTCTCTCTCTCACTCACTCACTTTCTCTCTCTAGTCTCTACGAATCTACTATCCTGAGCATCTCTAGACTCCGGCGCGGCATTCCAATCACGGATTCCCTAGCCTCATCATCTTCTTCAGTTAGGGTATGTTGTTCTGGCTCTTCTTCTCCATCGATTTGGTGGATTTTATGGAAGTTCTGAGAATTAAATCAAGTATAAATCAAGTTTTGGATTTCAATTTTTTGAGTTGGAAGATCTGTTTTTTGGGTTGGTGTTTTTATCTGATTTTATGAAAGTTCTATTTCAATAATTGTCATTTCCAACTGTTTTGATTGTGTGTGTGTATATATATATACATATATATATAGTAGTTCCTATTTCCTAAAAACAAGTCTAGTACATGACAACGTTATGAATATTACTTTATAGGAGTGGTAGATTGATTGTGTTAAAATTAGTATATGAAAAGATTAAGTGGGAGAAGTTGCTTCTTTTGTGGATCTGTTCTCAGTCTTTATGCTAGTTTTGTATGGCATGTATATGGTTGATTATGAAATGATTAATTTTAGTAAATTTATCTCATTATAGCATTTCTTATTTATTTATTTTTTACAACAGGGGGTTATACATATGTGTTTGGGTTTATCCATGTTCGTTCCAACCCAGTTTCAAAACCAATTGCTACTTGAACCCAATTTTGATAGTTCTATGGAATTTTGATGAAAGAGCTGATTTCTTGTTTTGGGAGAGTTTCAGTAATAGTAGAAAGTTCTTAATTGACTTAATCTTACATTATAAAATGGAAGTAACATAAGCAATCCAAGTTCATACTAGAAGAATAATATCAAAGGTTGGTGTTTTGGGTACCATAAACTAATTAGTTTTTGTTTCTTCAATATAGTGTTTTCTTATTTTAATTTGGCTCATCTTTTATCATCATCTATATACAAACCTTTTTGAATTATATACCTGTTTATATATATATTTTTATTATGTTGTCATTTATGGACTTTTACAAAGACTTGAGTAAACGAGAGGTTATTGAAATACATATAATCTTCAATGCCAACTGTTCAGGATCTGTATGTACTAGGAGTTTAGGATCTGTATGTATTGCATGCCAACTATCAAAATGCTTGGTTTAATTTCCTTATTCATTTTGTATGTGTAGATTGCTGGATTGGGATATGCAATGTTGTTCTTGGCTTGCTGCTGTGGTTCTGGACAGTATAGATGGTGTTCTTGTGATTTTTTAATTTTTTTATTTAGTGGTTCTGCAGCTTATTTAGTTTGTTGCTTCCGAAATTTATGTTTTTAAGGATCATTAGTCTGTTGTTTCTAAATTTTATGTTGTTACGAAGGTTACTCAAGAACCTGATAGTTTTTTGCAACTTCATTGTAACAATAATATGTAGATTTGGGTGCATGTATTTTACATTAGTTTGATATATCATGCATGGGGCTTGCTGAGTTGATGTGGAATAGAAATTGGGTGCATGTATGATGTATCATTTACATGGCTTCTTGTTGAATCGAATAGGGTGTCCTATTCAAGCATTAAGCACTAAACATCTGTTAATTGAATCACTAAAAAAAAATAGAAAAACCACGGTTCAAAACTGAACCGAATCGAGAACCACGGTTCGGTTCCTCACGATTCCAATTTTGATTTCAAAAATTAGGAACCGTTGGGAATGGTTCCGGTTCTTGGTGGAACCGTTGGGAATGGTTCCAGTTCTACCAAGAATCGTGAGAAACCGAATCGTGTGTGCACCTCTATCTAAAATTCTAAAAGGGAAGAACAATAAGCACATCATCCACATGTCATTTTTCACCAAAATTTCAATTGAATTCAAGATTAAGCTCCAGTAGTCCTTGAATTTGGATCACCAAAGAGATCGAATTAGAAAAAATTGTCTTTCTTTTTTAAAGATATACAGAGATTTGTAACCCGTATTTCTTAAAATTAATAAAGTTGATATTTGTCCATGTGTTTTGATCTTGTTTCTAAACTAGAAATTTGTGTATACACTTGTATAGAATCTTGTTTCAATTATTTGAATTTGTTGCATGAATCATGCTTCATCCATTATTATACTCCCCTTAAATAACATGCAATATTATATCTTTATTTACTATCTCAACTCACGTTAAATTTGAACTTTTTTCTTTGTTAACCTAATAAAATCACCTTCATCATTTTTTCTAGTTATATTTATATATCTGCTGATAGATTATATATTTCTTAATATGACATTTCTTAAATCACACAAGTTTTTTATACCTTCTCCTAAATTATCAAAGATTATAATTTTTTTGTCTCTTAAATTTAATTAGACTCCAAAATTATGTGCTTAGAATTAGACCTTTATTTATTGTTCATAATAATCAATTCAATTTACAATATTCTCATTATTTCTAACATCTCATGTGTGTGTATATATATGATGAACATTGATAACATCCACAGTAGTGACGATGTCACTGCGTGGATTCTGAAATGCATGTGAGCAGAAATTCAGTGGAGAGATCATGTGATAAGAGTCTTTGCTTAGCATATAAGACGTTTTTGAATCACATAGAGATGCACATGCATGGTAGTTAAAATTGCAAGTACCAAAAATGGCTTAGATCAATTGTATCGGCCTATTTTTGGCAAAAAGAGGGTGACCAGTTTGGGTCATCAAAATCCCTGTGGGTCCCACTGCATTGGCGAGGTTTACAGAGGGCTTTACAAGCTTAACTAGGGTGAAGAATATATAAATATGAACCAATTGATCCATATTCAAGGAATGGCTCTTCAACCTACTTTGTAGGTCACCAGGCACTGCCCATCAGTCCATTGGTTGAAAAAACGGTGGGCACATGAGTAGCTCAGTTTGAATTTGTCACTTTACGAAAGAAATGTCAGTTGACGAGAGATGCCATGACCCAAGCGCTCGTGGGTGTCTGTTGCTCGAACCGGGATCCTATGCGGTGGTGCACTTGTGGTATTTCGCATCTAAGGAAGTCTAACACGAACTCAACCAGAGGCCAACTCAATTTTGCATTGATTTGAATAATTATTTTTATAATTAAGGTTGAACTTGCATTAAAGTGTAGCAATTTGAGTCCAACTCGAACTCGAACTCGAACTCGAACTTGAACTTGAATTCGAATTCTAATTTTATTTTTTATATTATATATAATATTCAAATTATGTTAAAAAATTTCTAAGAATTTTTTATATTATATATAATCTCTTAAGAATTTGTTTGAAATTTTTTTTTAAATTTGCATTAAGGCTGTAATTTCTTTTACTTTATGGGTAATCCAATATGAAACTAATTCAATATCACATTAAATTTTTTGTGTGAAAATTGGCCATATGGGCAACCTGAAATCCCAACCCAAGTTGCAAACTCGAGTTGAGTGGTTAGGGTTAAAGACCGAATTGAATTGGGTTAGGGTTGAACATTTTATATCTTGGGTTGAGCCTGAGTTTTCTACCTTCAACTTGTTGGAGTTGCAACCCTACAAACAATGAACTATTTAAATTGTTTTCACTTTTTTCTATTTATATTATTTTACAAATATGTAATTTTATGTAAATTTAAGAATATGTTACATGTGTGTGTGTGTCTATGTATCAAAGATAGTATAATTTTTTCTTAGAATATTTTTTATATAAGAAAATGTCATTAATAATATTTCTATAAAAAAGGGTAATATTGGAAAAAAAAATCAATGTAAGTGAAAGTAGGACTTAGTTGCTTTTGTTGGAAACTAGTTTTGTCCGGCGAAGAATGTATTTGTCACGCCCCAATTTTCGACTCTCGAAAACCAAGGGTGACTAAGTCATAACCCATTCATCTAGTTACAATTTCTCTACGCTTATCCAGATTTCCTACATGGAACACTTGGATTTAACTCTCAATCGTCATCATCGTAACACAAGAGAAGCTTAAGTTTTATTCACGTACCATGAGTCCCTAGATAGGACCCTTGAACCCTCAAAGCACAATTAGTACATGATGAGCCCACAATCAGGTTTCGGTCGGCTGAAGGATATCTCACCAGTCGGCTGAAACTTGGGCAATTCATCGGCTGGCTACCCTTCAGTTTCAGTCGGCTAAAAGATTGTTTCGGCCGACCGAAATAGGTACCTGCAGACTCTGTAGATGCAAATGTTCGGTATCTCTCCATTTTGGTCGACTAAAGGATGTTTCAGCTGACTGAAACTCTACAGACCCTATTTCTCACTGTTTTCAAGCCTCAATTTATTCCCCACAAGGTCCATAATTCAAAGGAAACATTCTATGCATGCGTACACCTCGTTTTACCACACACAACTCTACATGACTTATTTCATTATCAACATGTATAAATGATAAGATAAATCAAAATTATACCATGCAAAGGAAAGAAATCTAACTCAAACATAAATCTCATATCTTGTTCTCAATTAGTTCCAAGTGCCAAACATGGATACATACCAAATCCAACATTTGAATTCAAATTACAACTTTGATAAATGCCTAAACATGGCATATGAAAACATATAATAACGTAGCAAGGAATATATAAACTTTCTAGTCCGGATGCCTCATGCTCCATCAATGACCAGTGTCTTATCTGTAAAAATGGTTGGGGCAGGTGGGTGAGCATACAACCAACTTATGCATCGACTCGACACGACTTACATGAATGCAAGCATGTCATCCCTATACTACATGGCACACTTCCAATGCACGTGAGATGCTATCATGGCATTCCTACACTACATGACATATGATTATGCACATGCTCAAGGAAATCTCAATTCAATACTTAGTGCAATACATACTCAACAATGTTTATTTAAAATAGAAGGTCACGCAAGCATTAACATCAATACTACAATTCAACGACAAGCTTTAAACACCACGTCACGTAAGTTTTGAAATCACATAAGGGTGGTAATAGTCATAGGTTGCGGGTCAAAAGCTTTTCGATCAATTTTTTCAAATATGTTACTTCACAGGCTAAAATCCAAGGGCTTAGACAAAACCCAATATTCTACTTCACGGGCTACGAACCTAAAGGTCTAGTCAAAACCCCCTTAGCCAAGTTTCGAGCTCGGAGCCCCTTTTCATTTTTGACCTACTCCCAAAATCAACAACCAATCACATCTGTTTCAAGTATGGCAACACATGTATACAATTTCAAGTGCATCATAAGCCACTTAATTTTCATGCTAAAATATGTAGTTTCACGCATATAATAATGCAACAATCCTACAATTCAAGTGCATCATGAATCACTTAATTCCCATGCCAAAACATGTATTTTTCATGCATATGACAACAGAACAATTGAAGAAATGATCATTTTCATGCATTCTATCAAACATATAAAATATATCGTGCACAACATAGTCCCTACAACTATAACTCATGTTATAAGGCAACATTTATCCACAATTGACAACACATAAGCATGTAAACATAATTATCATCTTAATTCACTTTGATACCCATTCAAATAGACATAAATTCAACTATATATTCAATTAACAAGAATTAACTCAATTAAAGATATAAGACTCATTTTCTAGCAATTCTAAACATACTAACCAATTCAAATCACATCAATTCCTAAGGAATCGATGATAAGATGGAAAGAACACTTCTACCTCAATTCCAAGCTAAATTTTGACCAAACTCAACCTTGTCCGAAATTGATTTTGTTTAAACCAATCTCGAGCCCTCAATGCGTAGACCGTTTCTCTCTTCTTTGGCATCGCTCAATTCTCGACCTAAGCTCCTCAAATTTGATGGAGAAGTGAATAAGAAGACGTTATATACAGATATATGTATATTGCTCCATTCAGCTGATTAAGAATGAGATATGAGGGTTGAAAACTCTCTTATTATTTATATAATTTTGAACTACACTTATTTACAAAAGTGTCACTACCTTTTCACTAAACCTTCTCGAGTTTGATTTTTGAGTTACGTAACTCTGATTGATACAAAATTGATTCCTTAGCACATTAAATAATTTATTTAAGCTACTCTCTAAATTTGTAGTCATTCTGGCATTTTTGAATTTTCTGAGCCCACGGGGCCAGCGCCTGGGTCAACTGGACCCGAAAAAGTTAACTTTTGCCAAACGCTCCGAAAACTTCTCCAAACCTTAAATAAGTTCCTAAAATATGTATTTTATGTTTAAAACATATAAATAATCATTTAGAGCATTTATGACAATAAACAAAAATAAAGAAAAATCGGTCAAAAATTGTCATGGTCCTTAAAGTATTGCTCTCCAAGAATAAATCAACATTGTTGCGTATTTATATATAGAAACCTAGAAGAGTGAACTTAAAAAATCACAACCAAGTGGTGTGGTGGATATGGACCTAGTTTTGAATTGGGCTTAACCCAACCAAACCAAGCGCAACACCTGCACGCCCTGGCCCAGCTGGTCAGTTCTAGGCTTAGGCTTTTTTATTTAGATTGGGCATTAAAATATCTTTAAGTGTGTGAACTGAGTCCAAAACTCAAATTAGTCCAAGTGGATATATGGGTAGTGGGGCTTTTACAAAATTAAATAACCGTTAATGGGTATAGGGTATGCTTTTGAGCCGAACGGTTACATCTAATGTCAGTTCGGACTGTTGAGTCACATCTAATAGTTGTTTGGGCTTAAAGGGTTACAACCAGTGCATGTTCGGGTCGGACCAAATAAGTACCAAACCCTCTATAAATACCCATGGACTCAGATGGCTATGTAAATAATCACCCCTACAAATGCCTTCGAGCATAAACCATTCCACTTCACTTTCCTCGATTAATTATACTAATGACCCAATGATTTTTTTAAAAAAAGTATACACACACGAGCTACTTGTCTAACAAGTTTCTTTTGGTGCATCTCAGTTGCATATTTTCCCTAATCAGTTTCTTCCCCGTCGAGATGGGCTCCTCCCCGAGAAGTCACTTTCAAGCTTAAATTCCACGCCCTTCCTAACACTTCTTTTCGTCAAGCAGGTGGTGGCCTTTATTCTTAGGAACCACAAGGGCATCCTTATCAGATCGTCAGTTCTAATTTTCAAAAATGTCTACTCCACAACCATAGCAGAAGCTCTCACCCTTTGAGAAGCCATCAATTATTGTCGAAATTAGGGATTGTCCAACGTCTTTCTTGAAGGGGACTAGCTATGGGTGCATACAAAATTTGTATATGGGTGCATACAAAATTTATCAAAGCGCTAATAAATGTCCTAACATTCCCTTCTTCGATCATTTCACGTTTTGTGCCTATTTTGCAGGTGAATAAAGTTCAAGTACCGGGCATATTGGCATTATAATATATATGTTTGTATATATCATATGAGGGGCAATGGTGGTACCTACAAAAGATTCTTTCCAAAATGATTTTCAAATTCTAAGCATCATGGAAGATTTTCTTCCATTTTTATATTTGTGCCTAAGTAGAGGTCTCTCTCTTACCTTCTTCCACACCCAAAATGTCTAAAATATCTGGTTTATATAAGCTAATTCAAAAACTAGCCGTTTGAACATATTTAGGGGTGATGTCTTCTGTCCTTATAAGTTATAACAATGCTGAGAGATTAACATTTTTCAGTCCAACAAAATCTGCTATAAGAGACCATATTTGAAAGGTTATATCTCACTCGTTTTAAACTCATATCAGGCCAAATTTGTATCCAAATTGAACCTACTGAAGTTATCATTCTAATGGAATTGGTCTCACTCAAAAATTCCAAACTGGCTTAAAGTTATACTCATTTTAGTGTGGTCAGGCCTTGTTTTTCATTTAATTTCATACTATAGAACTATGACTTTAAACGACTATAACTTGTTCAGGTTAAATTCAAATTAGGTTAAATTTGAGTCTAAAATGAAGCTCTTGAAGTCAGATTTCCAATGATACAAGTATCACTCAAATATGTCAACCATTGTAAAAGTTATGAGTATTTAAGTGTACTATGGTCCTAAGTTTTAAGTGCACTGTTTTGTTTATTTAATCTTAAAAAATGCCCAAGTCTTTCTATTAGAAACTAGGACAGTATAATATGGTTTTTGTAAGTCCAATGACTATTTCTAAAAGCATAAGGACCATTAAAAGGATGTACATGAAGTGCACTAGGTCCTAGAGTCCAATTTGCCATGAGTTGAGTTGTTTAAACATTATGAAAAGTTTAACCCAACTCAATAGTTTGTTATTATCAAAATCATCCTTTTAACCTTAGGGTCAATAGAAAGTTTATGGATTTAATGGTTGTGGAATCTGATACCTTAGTATTTTCTTCTATTGATTAAAGTCTCATTATCTTTATTTAAAATTCACATCTCTAGTTTAATCTCTCAAATTAACAACTTTGTTCAACCAGGTTAGATTTAAATTAATTTGGATTTTTATTAGTTTTTCTTATAAAGCAATCCATTAGCTAGGTTCGACCTCGTTCTTGTATGTTTATACTCTAATAGATTCGTGCGCTTGGGAGTTATTTTATTTTTAAAACACATCAAAGGTCAACCAAGTTCCAAACATAGTTAATCATCATAGATTCCACCTTATCATGCAGTGCAAAAGTCCGCTCTTCACTAACATGAGATAAGAATGTCTCTTGCACAGTCTAAGACTCTTCATTGTTATTTGGAGCGACCATAAAAGCTTCTCCTTCAACTCAAAAATGGTGATAAGGGACAATTCCACGTTTGCTTCTACACAATTGGAGATTATGAGAATCCTCATCCATTTAAATTAGTCCATTGTTAGGAAAATCACTCCCACTATCCTTAGGAGTCTAAGGAATTTCTTTCTCATTCTCAACTAAGCGACTTGGTGCGCCTTCCTCTGGATCCTTCATCTCATAGAACTTTAAGTACTTTTCACCTCTCATGTAGTAAGGAAATTCTCCTCTAGAAAATCTATGTCACATGACTCAATTTCAGTTACACTTCCATCTGATCCCCATGGTCGCTAATTATTCAAATCAGGCTTTTCGCCGATCCACATCTCATATGGGGTGAAAGGTACTAACTTAGAGGGCACATGATTAAGAACATAGGTAGCAATAAATAGTGCATTTCCCCAACAAGAATCGAGAAGGTTTTTTAATGCCTTCATCAATCTAATCATGTCTAACAATGTACGATTCATTTTCTCTACTACACCATTCTGTTAGGAATTACTAAGAACAGTTAACTATCAAATAATTCACCTTTCTTCACAGAGCACTCTAAATTGCTCAAATAGATACTCGCAATCTCGGTAAGTTTTAAGAGCCTTAATGCTCTTATCTAATTGATTCTCAACCACATTGAAATAACATCTAAAATAATCCAATGCTTCTAACTTATGGGAGATCAAATAGACTTTATCAAAGCACATACACTCATTTATAAATATAATGAAATAGGATGATCCAAAACCTGTCGTCACATTCATTAGGTTACATACATCTGAGTGTATATGGTGCAATGATGCAAATGCCCATTTGGTTATGCTAAATGGTCTTCTTGTTACCTTTCCTGTAAGAAAATGTTCACAAGGTGACTTTAATTAGCGAGTGGGACCAAGAGTCTCTTTCTAGCTAACCAAGTCATCCTTTCTTCCCAATGTGTCCTAATCTAGCATGTCATATCACAGAATCAATAAAAACGTCACCATTAAATACAATTAATGAAACTGAGTCATTGACATTATTAAAACTATAATAGTCAACATCCAAGAACATAAAACCATCATAAAGGTAACTAGAACCATAATAAACTCTTTCCAAACAAATCCTAACAAGCTAACCCTCAAACTGAAAATCCAGAATCAACATGCTAATAACTGATAACAAATTTTACCAAATTTTTGGAGCATAAAGTACATTATGGAGATATAAAATGCACCAATGTCACATATCAAGCTTATAAGTGCTAACCCTAAGTACTTTCTTCCTCACGATATAGTCGGTCGCTCCTAAGTCTACAACCCATAAATGAGGAGAATGAGTAACTAACACTTGATTGGACACAAAGCAATCAGAATGAGAAATTAAGTTAGGGAGTACTTTTTTTAGCTCAGTACATTCATGAGTGAAGTGTCCAAACTTATCACAGTTAAAGCTAGCAAGTCATCTTAACTTTATCTTTCTTACCAACACACTTACCTCTCTTGTGCTTGGCAACATTTGCTTCTTTTGGGCCCTAGTCCAACACATATTCCCTTCTGCGAAGCATACCACTTGCTCTTTTGCACTCGGACCAAGATGTCTAGCTCGAATTAGCGTTAGCACACATGAGGAACCATCTTCCTTAACACCCTCTAGGCGCTTAGCCTCAAGTTCCAAATGACGTGATATGTCCTCAAATGTTCTCAATATTATCATTATGCATTATATTTTGCTTTATGTCTTCCCAAGAATATGAAAAAAAATGGATCACTGTTTGGACCTACTGCTCATCAATTAGGTAATGATTGTAGCCCCGAGATTGCATATCATGGATGACGTGACTCTTAAGTGTTACTTCAGTGAATGATGGGCCTTTTCTAATAAAAGTCAAACTTCATAGTCAACCCGTACAACTTAGCTAATGAGAGATGCCAAACTTCTGTTTGAGAGCTTCTTATAGTTCATGAGCAGTTTGGAAGTTCTCAAACTTGCCAATCAAATCATTGTACATGTTGCTTAACATTGTAAAGCATGCCCACCAATCTTTATTACGCTAATTCTAATAGGCCTCAAGAGCACGATGATGCTGAGCTGTATTCCCTACTTTGGCTCAGCCATCACATCATTAAGACTCTCCAAGACTTCTTACTTATTGATGAAAAATTGGATCTTTAGGCACTAATAACATCGCCATCCAATTTCTCATCTTTGTTCAAATTAGTTACAATATTTTTATCTGTTATTTTTCAACTTCAACTATATAGAGAAAATGCTCATGGGATATTAATGAATAACAAAATACAACATAATTTTGCAACTCATTTTCAAATTAAATCAATGAAAATACTATACACGTCACAAGATTGAAAATAAAGCTAAACTCTTAATCATCTCTCGTGCCACAAGTGACTATAATCAATATTTAATTTAATTTATGCACAAAATTTGACTTTTGGGAGAAAAATAAATCTCTCAATCTCCCACTTAATATGACATTCCTAGGCATGCTGCTACATTCAAATTCCACTTTCAATAGCATGTTAAAATATATGCAAATAAATCATGCAACTTTATTTAAAATAAATAAAACGAAATTCAACATGCCATAATGCACAATATGCAACATAAAAATACCATATTAACTTGCATATATACTGAAATAAAATCCAAAATGCTAGTTAGATCATGCGAATCAATTTCACAATTTTTGGAATTTAAAACATGCATTATATATATTTTTTAAGCAATAAATATATATAACAAAAAAAAAAATCAAATTGCAATACATACTGTTCTAGAAGGTAGGTAAGAGGTTCAAGATCACACACCCAAAAATTAGATCCCAAACAGTCCTTCATGCAGCCCCACTTGCGAGAATAGGTTGTCTTGGAATTCTATTTTATTTAATTAAAATAAAATTCAAAAATAAATTTTTTGGTTCACAAACTAATTTTTCACAAATATAGAAAAATAGGAAATAAAATTCCAAGGACACTAGAAAAAATTAATTGCATCGAAAATGGACCTCCAGAGAGCCCGCATGCGCACCCATGCGTCACCTAGTGCAAGTGGGCCCGTCATCTTTTTTAGCGCGTGTCATGCGTGAATGCAATGGGCAGCGCATGTTGCCCACATGTCGCCTTCCCGGTCTTCATTGATGATGGGTCGACCACCACTCTGAACAAAATTTCCTCCTCGAGTCTCACCCTCCCTCAGGTGGATGAAAAACAAAAAATCTGTAATTTATCTTTTTCATTCAAACCCTAATTCAACC
Organism: Cornus controversa; assembly: GCA_026545225.1. Taxonomy (NCBI): domain Eukaryota; kingdom Viridiplantae; phylum Streptophyta; class Magnoliopsida; order Cornales; family Cornaceae; genus Cornus; species Cornus controversa. Next base: position 20,238,726 of record CM048846.1, on the reverse strand, counting down.
AAAAACTTACTAGACTCACAAACCGTACATCCAAACTGCGCAAAGAATATGTCCACAAAAAACTTATAACATAAGGATTTTATTCATATAATTTTCATGTCATAAACTCAACCATGAAAGAGAAACAAGTCAAACAAGTTTCTACCCAATCACTCTTGTTTTATTTTTCAAAAATAAAATGCAAAGAGTTTTTGCACAAAATTTTCTAGATATACTTAGATGAATATGGAATACAACATACTAAAAATTCAACCCCATCGGATGTCTATTTCATAAGATATGAATTTTTCACAAAAATAAGCATAATTTTCATGTAATAAATCAAGAAAAAATTATTCTAAGCACACTTTGATCATTCAAAGGCATATTAGACACAAAAATAGTTAACCTATTTAGCTTGATATGAATGTAAAAAATATAATAAAAACCAATACGAAAGCGAATCGAGTTACCTCGATGTAAATTTTAACTCGAAAGGATATACGAACCGGTGTTTCACGTGCCTTGTAGACTCCTTTACTCTTACAGTGGAACAACACTATGAAGACAAGCGTAATCCTCAAATTCACAGTCCAAGAGCTTCTTCTTCATTCTTCAAGACAATTGACAGGGAGTGAGAGATTTTCTAGACTAGGGTTTTATGTAAGATATTGTGCATATATTTCATATCTTGCATATATATAGAATCTAGATAATATAATATAATGTCTTATTTCTAAACCCCCAAGAAAAGCAATTAGGACTTTCTTAACCGGGTCAGGCACACCCATGTGCGCCTGATTTGGGTCCAAACTCAAATTCCAACATTTACCAAAAGTTAATTAGAGTCTATTTCAGATATGGTATTGTCCTATATTAGTGATGTGGTGAGTGTAGCAAGTCTAAAATTCTAGACCACAAAACTGGTCTTTCAAATTATGAATCTAAAAAATTAGTGGCTTGGGATGCCTCTAATGTGCTTAGGGTCGGAATAACAACAATTATTGAAAAGATATCCTAAATATATGATCACACTCTTGCACATGTGTTGGCTCAAGTGTGCCCTTTAGGATATAAACGTTTGTAATTTTGCAGTGCACGAGTGAGCCAGGATTTTTAAATTCGTAGTTGTGGTCCAAGAGGAAGCCAAATAAATAATCCTGATTGTTTTACAGCTAATACGGTTGTGAGAGTGTGTGTTTTTGAATTATCTGATGGGGTGATTGTGGAGAGTAGTGAATTATCTGATTGGGGGTGATTGAGGAGAGCAGGAATGCCCCTCTCTTATGTTCATTTCACTTCGGCCCTAACGAAAAGGCTCTGTTAAGCCTAAAATTTGTAAAATGAGAGTCACAGGCGTGAACCACAAACAGATAACAAAATACCTTTTAAGAAAAATGTAACATTTTATTCACCAACTTTGAGCAATACAGTGAGGATTAATTACAAGCTCTTGGATGGTATAATACATAAGGACCTAGTTATATTTTTAAAGGGTTCACTAGCTGAATCATTGATTACCTATTGTAAGCTTGATTAAGTGAGAATCTGTAAACTACACTGTGAAAGCAAGTAATGAAAATGTATTGAAGTTTAAGGCTAAGTTATATTGGAATATAAAAAATATATATAGATGCCACATGGCTAGTTAGAAGTATGAAAAACAATTGTATTGGTGCATCACCTTCGTCTCTTCAAAAATTGCATGCGTGACACGATCATGATGATCTTGCTACAAAGGCTATCACTACACATGATGCACCATCCGAGGGTGGAACTATTTCTGGCCTAACTTGGGCTATCGCCCAGGTCCAAAAAAAAAAAAATTTATTACTATTGTGTTTATTAGTTGATAAGCCTCTAGCCTAGTCCACTACCGTGTTTTGTATTTCCTATTAGTAACTTAGTATTAGAGAAAGAAAAAGAACGAGCAGAACTACTATAAACAAAAGGGAAAAGAATTTGGGCAAAATTAGGGCTCGCGAGAGAGAATGGCGAACTCAAAGAAAAGACAGACGATTGGGAATTTGGGACTTCAGAATGAGATGCGTGCTTTAAAAAGCCAGTTGCAGCATTATAAGATTGATGTCCTCTATTACCCGAGTTTTCATAATTTGTCCACCATTTCTGATTATACAAAATGTTAGCTGAAACATAAAAGAGAGAACTTATTATCTGATTGATAAGACTAATTCGTTTCATATTGACTCTCCCTGTTTCTACGCTTGCTAAATATATTGATATAAATTCAGTGGTTAATGAATTTGACTCTCTTAAGGATCGGATGGTTCATCTTCAATAGCTTAATTACTTAAGAAAAAACTATATCTGTTTTTGTATCTATCTATGATGTACTTGATTTATCTATATGAGAACGTCCTCATTTTTTTGTCTATTTTTTAATATTTATAACATATCTTTGTCATAAAAATTATTGTGTTCATTTTCAATTTTTCTTACTTTTCGCCCTCTCCACCACTTTGCAATCCTGGTTCCGTCCAAATTTTTGACTGACATAGATGTGACCTCGTAGGTTCCCTTTTGTCCGACGTGATGGGTTGGAGATGATTATCCAATTGTAGGCACTCAAGTGTTGTTCTTCCTTGGTCATTTCGCTCTACCTTTGTTTGTTGATAGGACAGAAGTAGGTGACTCCACCCGTTGCTAGTCACCCAGTACATCTATTTAGAGGAACCGAGACCACAATTGCTTATTCAAAAGAATCTGTCATATTGCGGCCATAGGTTGCACATGATCATGACTAATGCTGATGTGGCTAGGAGTGGGACCAGTCATGCTTCTTCCACCTTTCTATTGACCTGGACCCTCTCTTTGTGACATATCTAAGTAGACCAAATACTCAATTTTAGTGCAAACAACATGACGTATAGTAGCATTTATGGCCTCAAGTTTTCATTCTAAAACCTTTAAAACATCTAAGATCTAAGAAGTTACTGCAAGAGCCATTAATAAAAGAACTAATTAATTAGAAAGCATGTTTCCATTATCCATGCCATATTCTTATAGCACTAGTACTAATATAACTTCAAAAAACATCAAGTTTAAGTTTTTGGGTTAAAGAGCAAGCGTTAGACCTGTTACCGTCAAAGTCAGACCCAGTTCTTGATCTATTAAGCGCTCATTCAGGAAATGTATGAGTTTCCATCGGGTAGGTAAGGTGTTCCAACCGCAACTAGGGTTTTGCGAGTTTGGGTGGAGAAGAATGTTAGAGAGTCTTGTTCCACATCGGATTCGATGGATAAGGACTTTCGACATATAAGAGTGGTATACAGCACTACCTAATAAATTAAAACTTTAGGCTAAATAGCACGCGTCTACCTAATAAATTAAAACTTTGGGCTAAATAGCACGCGTCTGACTGGTTACACTTACCATCTAAAATGATAATTATAAGTAATTGTCATTTTGAAATGCTTGGATTGAAAGAATGTCATTAAACAAATAGTCACAAACGTGTAAAAAGTTCTAACTATAAACTTTCAATAAATCAACAATTGTTTTTTTCTTTCTCCATTGGGAGAAAAGTAGTGACACACTTATATTTAATAATTTGCTACAAAAATTGAGCTACTTTTGGTATTTCTAGGTAGCCAAGTGCCAACCATTTGCGCCAACCCTTCTCAAGCTCTTTGATTCAAACGTACATGTGTTATATGCGAAGTAAAGAGGCCAAGTTAAGTTGGGTCCCAGTGCAATCCAAACATGGACGTTACAGGTCTTAGATATTTTATATTTATCTTCTCTGTCTCCTCGTCACAGAAGATTCCAACATGTGATTCCTTATCCGATGACAAACCATAAAATGTGATCTCTCTCAGACTCCACTACTAAAGAAATGAGCAGTATTATCGTCACTGCTATGCATATTATCAATGTTCATCATATATATATATATATATATATGCATCACTTCTTATTAGAGATACATAGATACAATTTTAAAAAGGAACAAGCTGTATAAAACTTTCCTCCACTTTCAAATTTTGTCGCCAAATTTTCCTACAAAAAGATTCAGCTAAAACTCTCTAAACTGTCCAATCGTTGGAGGGTTCTAACAATGTAGAGTTGGGGTTAACGGTAAGTTGAAAGAACCAAACTACCTTTGTAGTTAAAGAGGGTCCATGTTGTAAAAAAAATTGAAACTCAAAGCAAACTTTATGCTATTTGCAAAGAGATCGCGTTTAGTGGTCTGTCACTGTATACACGAATCACATGTTGACATGTTTTTGTGATAAAGAGAAAGAGAAGATAGATATAAAATATATAATTATATATATATATATATATATATATATATATATATATATATGCATCACTTCTTTTCCTTTTGCTTTGCATATAAGACATGTTTGCAAGTTCCAAAAACGGCGTAGATGAATTCTATCGGCCCATTTTTGGCAAAAAGAAGCTGACCATTCAATTGGTTGGTGCAAACGGTGGGCAGCTGATTGTGTCTGATCAGTTTTTGCTGCAACAAATTAAATATAAGAGTCTATCTCTACTTTTCTCGGAAAGCCAAAGAAAACTCCAAGATTTGTCACTATACGGAAGAAAGGGCAGTTTGATGGTAGATACTAGATACTATGAACCAATATGGAGACAAAAACAATAGTCATAAGACTCATAACATGTGAACTCTGAAAGACCAAAGTGTGAATTAAAAATAATTTTATTTTGGTATATATAATTAACCAAAGATATTCGGGATCATAAAATTAAGATTTGAGTTTATATCTTAGGCTTCTTAGCTCACTCAAATTTAAAAATGTTAACAACCACATCGGGCCAATCAATATTTTTTATTATTTTTAATTTGGTATTTATTTTATTTATAATTATAAACATGTCTCCTTCAAAATTTTAGAAAAAGAACCCTATAGTCTTAATTGTTCCAAGATGCTATTTCTTGTCTAGATGTTCACTTTTTCTCACAAACTTGGTAAAGTGAACATCATAATCACAACATGCTTGAACCACTTACCTCCCCTTCCAGAAAAAAGAGATTAATTATACCAGTTAGACTAATGATTCAAAGATTTTTCAAAAAAAGTATTGACACACACTGATTATATTCTATATTTGGTTACAAAAACTGAGTTACTCAACTAATACGTTTCTTTGGTGCTTCTCACGTGCATCTTTTTCCTAATCAATTTCTCACTTATTTGTTGCCAAAAGTTAATTATGTTTTGTTCAGTTCCATGAAATTGGTGTCTTGAAATTGGAATCGGAGAAAAATTAGTTCAAAATTTTAACTAAATTTTATCCAATTTTAATGAACTAATTTTCTCCGATTCCAATTTCAAGACACGAACTCCATGCAAACGAACATAGATTTAGGGTATTTCAGATATAGTATTATGTTATCAATCAGTGATGCATCGAGTGTACAAATCTCAAATTCTCGACCACAAAACTGATCTTTCAAATTATGAATCTAGAAATTTGGTGGGTTGTGATGCCTCTTATTGTTCTTAGGGTAAGAATAACAACTTGCTGAAAAGATCTCTAAAATTTCTGGTCACACTCTTGGACATAACATATCAATTTCTAATCTAAAAAGATACCTGAACTAGCATGTATGACCTCAAGTTTCCATTCTAAAACCCTTAAAATGTCTAAGATCTGAAAAGTTACAGCAAGAGCCATTAATAAAAGAACTAAGAAAATAAACAACAGATTTCCATGCCATATATGGTACTAATATAACTTCAAAACACATCAAGAAAGCCTTTTAACATTCAATTTATACCATAAACCATCAACAACAGATAATTGAGCAATTTGTCTAGGCGAATATGACATTATATACAATGTGTATCACAATTTTAACATAGACATATATGCCTGCATGCTACAAATGTCAGTAACTCTATACGATTATGGACCTCGACTCTCTCCTATCTCACAAGTTGTGTACAGAGAGGGTGGAGATCACTCCATATGTAGTAGAATTTAGGATGTTTGTGAGAATCGTACTTTATATGAGGTGACTTTCACCTTTCTCGTGTGCACAAGATGTCATGTAGCACGGGATAAAATCAACTTTCCTACTAATATCAATACCTGAGACTTTCACCTTTCTCGTGTGCACAAGATGTCATGTAGCACAGGATATAATCAACTTTCCAACTAATATCAATACCTGGGGAAGTTCTGTTGTGGCTAGACATCTAAGGTGTTAGTTCCACAACACAATAGCAATGATGAAATTACCCAAGTCTTACTGTAATCGCACAGATCTGCAAGAAATGACATACCAACCAAACAAACACACAGAACTAACATATAACAAAAATATGTGTGTGAATATATATATATATATATATATATATATATATGCAACTGTATAGAAGAGAAAACCTTAACCCAATAGTTCAGCTCCTGCAACGGGGGATTGTGGAGCAGCCTCTGGTGTAAGGGTGTACTGGATCTCTAGCTCTGTAACAGTTGTGGGTGTAGCAGGACCTACCGGCCCGAGCTGGCACGAGACATCGCCGACGGCCACTCCAGAACGTCTGTCATGAGTTGTATGCCGAGTCGAGGTGAGCTTGAGCACATGAGATGCACGTGAATGAGGCGAGGAAGAGAGAGAGAATTAGTCTTAGCTCGTCTCGAGAAAAGAAGAGTGCGAAACCACAAGATTTCACAATCATTAATGGAGGAATTTGAAAATTTTGGCTTCTGGATATCGTTAAATTGACCGTGGCAAAGCTACCATGGCCTTAGCTTGAATATTGGGTTTCTGTAGCTTTAGGTTGTGTCTGTTTTTGTCTTTGGTTTTCTCTGTGAAAGACAGAGAGATTGAGAAGCAGAAGTCACAACTTTTACTCATTCTGGGTAACTTGATATATACACATGAGTTTTTAGTTTATACATGCGAGGTGATATTAGTTGCTCACCACTTACAAATGTTTTTTACAGCAAAAATGTCATTCAATTATTATGCTTAGTGTGGATGAATTTTTTGTTCACGAGTAAGCAAGAAATTCACCCACATCAAACACAATATACCGTTAGATGTGATTACTAATTATTTTTTTGGTAATTGCCTTTTTTATATCAATCACATCTAACGGTCACTATTTTTGGTGTAAATGAATTTCTTGCTCACCGGTGAGCAAAAGATCATTATTCATATATATATTAGTAAAAGAGTAATGGATAAATTACACTCACCTCCCTTGAGATTTGGACAAACTACACACGGATAGAATATTTGAGATTTAATACTTTCACCTCTCCTGAGGCTTGGCGTGTGCTCAACGACACCTCTACTGCTTTTTTTTTCCGTTAGAACCATTAACCAAAATTTTAAAAATAACCATTTTGCCATTCTCTCCGATAGATATTGGATAAAGTACACTAACCTCTCCTAAAGTTTGGTCAAATTATATACGAATAGAGCGTTTGATGATTATTACTTTGACATCCTCTAAACCAGTTAACAAGCTCACAGACATTAAAATTGAATGTGAAAAGTCAGTAATGTTCTTAAATAATAATACATTATTATAATCCAAATATCTATTAAACTGAAAAGTCCTTTATGACTTTCAATTAAATATAACTTGTGACATACCAGTTATAAAGCAAACTCTCTCTCTAGTTTTATAAGATATATATATATATATATATATATACAAACATGATTGAGCGTAAGGTTAGAGTTTTGGTGTCGATGATGGTACTGGGTGATGATGGTGGTGATCATTCTTTGTTTTGCTCCTCGTGTGGATCGCTATTACCACTGACTTGCTTTGAATGACAATATGGGTGGCTATTATTTTCTTTTCATACAAGGGAAGGCAATATGACCATTTTCTAAAATTTTGTTCATGATTTTGAATGACAGAAAATGGTAAAGGTGACGTTGAGCACATGCGCCAAACCTCAAGGGAGGTTAAAGTAATAAATCTCATATGCTCTACTCGTTGTAATTGCCAAACGCTTCACTCGTGTGTAATTTGTCCAAACTTCAGGGGAGGTCAGTGTAATTCACCTAAAAGTAATATTGGTATTGTTTGGCTTAAAATCGAAATTGGTTACAAGGGGCCGGGGTTGATGTGGGTGTGGTTTTTTAATCTTTGCTACGAGCATACCAGGACTGTTGAGTCTAAATTTTGCGTATTAACTACGGCCAAGTTGCTAATGAGTCGTACAAATATTCTTAATGTTATGGCTATAGGAGCTTTGTGGTATTTTTTTCCTTATATAACTTTAGGCGACTGTGAAGAATAGGTATGTCCCTTTCATAGGTTCAATCGCTTCCGCCTCTAAGGCTCCGCTAACTTCTTTGATCGAGGTGGTATTTTTATATTTATGCGGGATAAACTGATAAATATAGTTAAACAATGTGTTCTCACCATTTAATTGATGCAGGAGGATCCGATTCAGATGGTGCTGAGCTGTCAGATGACACATTGATGGCGCTGAGATACCTTGAGTTGGTAGATAAGCGCAAAGATGGCAGGAAGTCGCGATCTTGTCCCTAATTGGGGTAGTTTTGGACGCGTTTCAGTATTTTAGCCATAACTTTGGCTACGGGTATCAGAATCGCCTTTATGACCCCAATTCGGAAAGCTCTCTTCGGTGCGCACGTCGTGGGCACCAAGCAAAGCTGGGTGTATATTTTTCCGAGCCCAAAATCTGCTATTTTCCCTTCTGAATACCTATTTTTAGTTTTTCTTTCCTTTTATAGTAATATTTTCTTTTGTCGTTTAAGCAATGATTCTAAACTTGATTTGGGCCAAATTTTTGGCAGCTTAATTATTTTATTTTGTATTTCATTTTGGCGTGATTATTGGAATTTTGCTATTTTTGGTAAGATTCCGATATTTACGATTTTGTTTAGCTATATAGCCCGGCTTGTGGGTTGAATGGAGGTGAACTTTGATTTTGAATAATAATTTGAATACCAGAGGCTTTTCTCTGAGTTTTTTTGGGCGATTCTCTTGCGTTCTTCTCTATGAATTGCCTATTGACACTAGCCTACGGAATAATCGCTATTATGTCCGGCGTCATTTACCTAGACTATGTGACTCTCATACTTGATCAACAATGCATGTCGTCATGCAATCGAAACCACTCAAAAACTTCAATCAATCAAATCCTTGTTTAAATCATCAATGCTTTCTTCCGAAGTGTCAGGCTTCATATCTTTAAAGATCATTTGCATGTTTGGTGTAAAATTTCATGCTTGCACTCTGTCTTCAATTACATAATCAATTACAAGAATAAAAATTAGAAGTTTCAACTCGATCATGTCCAGTTTTGACATCGAAGATTGCCAATTACAAAAATATACGTCACATTTTGGTCTTTTTATATAATTCTTTAAGGTTAAATATGTTTTTTGACAAATTTAGAGGGCAATATGGACATTTTGTGTTTTTAGTATGCTGACATCATCAGCTAACGGTGTTAACCAACTTTGACCGGACGGACGTCGGTTTTAAGGGAGGAAATTGATATTCCAGAAAATCGAGGGGAGCCTATTTGAGCGTTTGGTTAACTTGAAGGGAAGTGAGTGTAACTTACCCTTTTTTTCTTAATATAAAATTACAATAGAGTTCCTAGACCACATAATACTTGATTATTACATTTTTAGTGCCATAATTGTTATTCTCTACTAAAGTGATCAAGGACTCTTCAATTCCAATTCATTCATCTTTGCTCTCGCGTTTTTTGTCTCCCGGATTGAAATTTGACTACACACTATATATATAATAAATGCACACAATGTAAATATATATACACTTTATTATATATTATTTAAAAGTAGTTAATTTAATCACATAATAATATAGTTTCTAAAAGTTCCCTTCTTAAATCTAACATAAAGTCTATCAAACCCTTATTGTATGAACTTCAGAACTTGGTTCATCTAACTTGCTGTCACCAGTGTGTCAATCGCAAGAAGCTGAAAAACAACACAACCTCCTAACACAGCCTGTCCAGTCCCTTGTCCAAGCTCGTATGTCTTCCTATCATTTTCTTTCTTGTTCACTAAACGAGTAATTAAAGTATAATCAATCACTCCTTTTGGTTTCTCAATATCAGCTCTCTCAGGAATAGGAACCCTAACATCTCTCAAAATAGCCATCACAATCTATGAAAAGAGCAAAACTAAAGATGACCTAGAATGCTGAGTAGCAAATATCATGGTACGCATGATCATTGCAGAAAGGTTGATGGCATCCTTCCGAACAATATGGTATAGCATCTGAGCATGGCTCTTGATCAAATTGCCTTTGTGGCCATGAGGATCAAGATTGTATGAGATCACTAAATTCAACGTCGGGACGTTGTAAGTGAGATAGAGTGAAGGCAATCTATCGACTAGCCTTGAGGCGTTAGGTATGCACAACTCCTGAATCATGTCATCCATAGCCAGACGGTTAGGATCTTCAACTTGATAGGGCAAGACTATATTATCCTTAATTTCCTCCACACCAAATATATGTATAATGGTGTCCTTAGTAACCTCAATTCGAACGCCATAACACTTTCTCATAAAGGTTAGGTCATCTAAGTTCGATGTGATCACATTGTCATAGAAATATCTTACCATGTCCTGCTTGACTATCTCCCAAAGATCGTAAAATGACTCCCAACCATTTTCTTCATAGTACTTAACAAACTCCAATTGTCATTCTTGTTTGATTGCCACAAGATTGATTTTGTGTTCTATCTGCATAGCCCGACAACAAATGACATTTAAAAGATTGTTGAAGTTGAAGTTGTCTTCAAACATGTCTTGGGTAAACACAATGCGGTTCTCCGCACTTATTGACGCATCGGTGCATCCCCGTTTATGCCTCATCAACACGATGATGAAAGGAACCAAAAATAGTGTCAAAAGCTCCATTCGAAAATTTTGTTGAACACTTGGTGTACAACTCTAAACTCCTCAAAGTTCAAAGAGTTATGTGTAATAAACTATCCACCAAACAATACAAACAAATGATCCAATCTCCAAAATATCAATCCCAATCTTTCATAATCAACAACCACAAGACAATAGAGAAGGAGAAGAGAGTGTGTGAGAGATGAGAGTTTGAGTGTGTTTGAGAGTGTATTGAGACTTGAGAGATGAGTAAGAGTGAAGTGTGCACGAAAGAGTGATTGAGTGTTATCAGCCAAAACGCGCGCATACGGATATGCCTAAAAACTAGGCATCCACTAAGTGCAATAGGTGCTTGTATATAAGGACCATCCAACATATTTCGGTATGTCTGCAAAAGTGCGACCGATCCTAGTATTTGAGGACCGGTCCCACTTTGTGAATTATGAAAAAATTTCACTTTGGACCTTGATTCACCGAAAACTTCATCTCAACATATGATGTTAAACATAAACACCCAAAAATAAAATGAAAAATATATATATTTTTGGATTTTTGTTTTTCTGAAAACAAAAAAAAAAAATTGTATGAGGACAGTCAGAACATATTTTTTAGAGAATAAAATGAGTCCTAAAATTTCTAAAAGTTTTCAAGACATTCATAAATGCAGAATTTTAATACCCATAATTTGTCAATAAAATTCATCCTTAAATTCATGATTATAACACAACTTCTAATACACAAATATTAATAAAAATTTAGAAATTTATTTAACAAATTCATGTGTGTGTGTAATCCAACATCATAAAAAATTATTCAAATTCCTTTGATTCATCTTCTAAAATATATTGGATGATAAGCAAATAAAATTACACATGATCAACTTAATTTTTCATTGAATTTCACACATTTTTTTTATTTCTAAGACGGTGGCTTTCACGCTTACAAGAAGCCATCTATTTCCTCAAAACAAAATCTTTTTAAAGATATTTCATTGGAGATTTATGTAATAGTGGTAGCTTCGAACAAATCCCGAAGGTAGCCTTTTCTTTTTGTCTTAGATTTTTAGCAAAAAAAATTCATTTTTTTATGCTGAATAAAAACAGAATCTTTTCTTTCATTTTTTTATTGATCATTTAAGCCCTCAATGCTATTCATATAATAAACTCTAGTCAACTTAATATTAGTTTTTAACCAATTCTCTCAGAGTTGGACTAGTGCACAAATTATATGAACTCAAAAGATTCACCACTAAAAATATATAAATACAGCACATTAGTCATCAATGCTTAGATCACAACCTCAAGTACTTTATCAATTGATAAACTAAGTGTCTCAATCATACATTCACAAATCAAAGTGAAATTAAAAAGAAATATAAATAAATCACATTATTTCTCAGAAAAAAAACATTATTCTCATAATCTTATATGATTATCACTAAAAATAAACAAAACATGTCCTAAACTAAAAGATATGGTCCAATGGAAAATAAATAATGAACATAAGCTTAGTCCATGACCCTAAAAAGTCCTAATGACCTAGTTAGTTAGTTTTACACCCAAAGACCTATTAGGAATAAATCCCATAGAGTCAACAGGAACAAACTTCTCCAATCTTTCTTTTTCATCCAAATTTTTTTGACATGCAATCATCAGGAAAGTATTGTGGAGAACCAGAAACATCATTTTTCTTGTTTGAATTCTTTTTATCTTGAGAATTTTTGAGTTTGTTCCAATAATGTGACTTTTTAGCATGAACCTTATTCTAAGCAAAAGAATTATGTACATGAAAATCAAAATTAGAATGTCTCTCTTTTTATAACAATAGTGTTGACTATACCCATTCTTACCATAAAAAGTACAATGAAGTACACTGGACATAACATTAACATGTAATGACTCAACTTGAGGCTTAGGTTTGGGTGGAGAGACATTCAAGTTATTGGGTTTAACAAAAATAGTTTTTCCTTTAGATGATGACCCAACAAAACTTAATCTAGTCTTATCTCCTACAGGCTTACCAACACTAATCATGTTATCAAAGTTAATCTACCCAGAAGTAAATACAATCAATTTCTCTTATGACTTTTTCAATTCAGACTCAAGAATATTAATTCTTGCAACAAGAGCATCTTTAGAAGAGATAACTTGAATTACCTCACTTTTGAGAAACTTGACTTTGCTTTGAAGATTCATATTTTTTGTTTTATTTTTTTCAATATTCTTCTGGATCTTCTCAGATTCTTTCATCAGAGATTCCTTTTCACTTTCTACCATTTTCAATTGCTTGGTTTGCTTTTTGTAGCCTCTCTTGACTTTAACAGTTTTTGTAAATAACTCCTCAAAAGCTTTAAATAATTCTTCCTTGGTTGGTTATTCTTTTTCTTCATCTTCAAAACCATCAGACCCAACTTGGTTTAGAGTTGTAAACTTCTCTATTTCAATTATATCAGAAAAAGAATTATTATCAGTATCATCATTCAATAAAGTAACAAAAGCAAAAGTATCATTCCCAATTGAAGAATCAGTAACAAAGTTAGAAGACTCAGACTCAGAAATAATGGCTTTCATGGCTTTCTTTTTAACCTTTGAAGTTTTCTTTGCACTAAAGTTATTTTTCTTAGCACTTCAACATTGATTAGATGTGTGACCTTTACCACCACCTGTCCAACAAGTGATCTCAGAATCTTTAGAGTCATCAACTTCTTTCTCTTTTCTCTCTTTACCTTTGGATGATGAACTTTGATTCCGAAATTTAGAAGGATTTTTTTTTAAGATTTCTATTTTTTTCATATTTAAGGATCTTCCTAAATTTCATAGTAAGGAGTGTCACATCATTATCTTAATCATATTCAAAACTTTCAACTTTTTTTAACTTCAGTTTTTGAAGAATTTAAAACATTTGACAAACTTGAAGACTTGGAAGTCTTCGAGGTTTTTAAAACCAAATTTTTTATTTTCTAAATCTTTGAATATTTTATCTCAAAAGTTTGAATTGATCTAACTAATTCTACAACCTCCATTGAATCAACATCTCTTCTTTAATCTAAGGCTTCCAACTTAGCTTGGAACCTATCAGGTAATAACCTCATGATTTTCCAAATAACCTAAAAAGATGGAATTCTCTCACCAAAGTTAACACTACTTTGAACAATATCATTAAGCCTAGAATAAAAATTGAAAAATATCTCATCTTCATCCATTCTAATTGTTTCAAATTTAGTTGCTAGCAATTGTAGCTTTGATTTTCTTACCTTGGTAGACCCTCATGAGTTATCTATAAAATATTACATGCTTCTTTTGAAGTGGAACATGCAGAGATTCTAGCAAATTCAGAAAGAACAACAGAATTAAATATGGCATATAAAACTTTGTTGTTATGGTTAACATCATCATGTTTAGCATTAGACCATGTTACTTTATCCTTAACTACAATCACAGTTGCATCACCAATACCAGTGGTAGTGGTAGGAATTATATACCCATTCTCAACAGTCATTCATACTCTCTCTCCTTTGAGATTTTAGAAAAGTTTTCATGCGAGACTTCCAAAAAGTATAATTTGAACCATCAAATAAAGGAGTTCATTGAACAGATCCACCCTCTTTTATACTAGATTCTATAATGATTTTTGAAAATAAAAATAAATTTTGATTTTAATAATATTTTGCAAGGAAGTACTCACAAATTAGAGAACACTGCTCTGATACCAATTGTGAGTTATGTGGTGCGGAAGTAGTTGCAAAATTAATTTAAAACCTAGAGGGGGTGAATAGGTTCACTTGCTCGTTTGCTTAATTTTTTAAATTAATTTGATTTTATGCCCAATTAACAATTAATCAAACGAATAAAGCAAGTAAATAAAGTAAAGTGCGATTAATGTAAAGAAGACACCAGATATATATACGTGAAAAACCTAGATTAGAAAAAAAATCACAAGGGAGACAAAAGTTTCAGGAAACCAATCCACTATGATGAAGTAAAGTACAATAAACTTTGTCTCAAACTCACACCCCTCTTTACTCTGTCAAGAATCTGATGTGAAACACCTCAGGCTTACAATTGCGACTTCAGGTCCAATTGCTGCAGACTTCCGGCTAGCATCACGATCCTCACAGAAAGGTTGCTAGAAGAACAAAAATACTTAACAAGTATCTCGTTTCCTTCGTAGTGCGATATGGTTTACCTTTCTTTTTCAGCAAGTAATAGAAGAACCACAAATCTAATGATTTGATCAGCGAATAATTTGATATATATAGTCTCTGAATAGCCCATCAATAGAAGAACACCGTCAAAAAGTCACTCGTGAATTATAGATGTGTGCTGTCAAAATATAGAAAAATATTTTACTCTAATTATACTATTTAAGCTTTCTTTTTTAAAATATTAATTATCAAGACATATCTGTAGAGAAAACATATATACAGAAATATATAGGCAAGGAAGCCCTAATCCTACTTAAAAAACAAGTTGAAAACTAATATAGAACTCTCCTAAAAGTTTCAAACCCAATAGGAATCAGAATTTTTGTCAAAATTAATTTCATATTTAGAACAAGCTAAGTAGAACTAGTGCCCAAATACAAGGACCAGTGGGACTTTTAAAACTTCCTGCAGAAACAAAAATACCGAACAAAGTTGGACCGGTCCTATTTTGAAAAACTCTAATTTTTTCCAGAAACCCTAGTTTTTCAAAATAGGCTCGAAAATATAAAGTGCAACGTGTCCTCACCACACTTACCTATACTATATGATATTTTCGCCGATTTAACTACTTCCATGCACTTGTGTATCAACGCGAAGATATTAATGATCAATACAAAAATTAAAGAAAAAATTACAACTCGATCAATCCAGTTTTGAACACCGAAATCCACCAATTACAAATCTTCTATTTTTACATGAGATCTTCTATATTTACACCAAGAGAGAAGGAAAACAAAGGAATTTGTATTTTCGTGTATGAGAGACCTACCTTAACTAAAAAGCGCAATTATAATACTGTATATAAAAATTGTAAGAACCAAGTATTATATGGTGTTTAGACTCTTCTGTACTATAAATTCAAATATTTATCACAAAATTCAATTTTGTCACAAACTTCTAACAATTTACTACTAAAAAAAATTTATTTACCACAAAATCCAAATTTGTCACAAACTCCTAACTAATTATCACAAAAAAATATGGGAGGCGATATTCACACTCCAATTTTCTCTGATTGCACTCCACTCTTAAAAATATGACAGCTTTAACCCTAACTTTATAACAAAATAATTATTTATTTTCAAATACCATAATTACCTTTTCAGTTTTGGTACGATTTTTTCATCTGTTCATTTTATATCTATGAGTGGATGGTCATTTAAGACAATTTTAACATCTGTCATTGATAAAATTTATCTGATTTTTTTTTGTTTTTTGGATCTTTATTTCTGGCTTGTTATAATAAGTAAGGTTGTTGAATAATTGAAACATTTCAGAAATGAAATATGGAACCGTGTGAAACTACAGAAATTTTTGTTTGTTTCTTCAAGACAATTACCAATCCTGCCAAGCTGTGGGACTTGTCATATAAAACAAGTGTGAGAAGATATCATTACCATATATATATATATTAAAGTTTGTCCAAAATATCACAGGTTGAACCTGACCTCTGGAATCAAACCATAAAGAAATAGAATATGGAACTGTGTGAAACTATAGAAATTTTAGTCTGTTTCTTCAAGACAATTTTAGTTTGTTTCTGTGGGACTTGTCATATAAAACAAGTCTATAGTTGATTGCAAGTCTGTGATGTGAGCATTTATTACATATAAAATACTCCATCTGTCCCAAAATTCATGGACATTTTTGGGAGTCCAATTTTTTATGGTAGAGCCTACTTTTTATAACAATAATGAATAAATCTTATTCAAACTCAAATCTCTTCTTGTATTTAGCAGTATTGTTGAGTCTTTCTTGAGACTAGGCCTTCTCCTTGTATTTAGGAGTGATCTATATATACGTTACCTTGATTAATGAAAACAAGAGAAAAAAGGCATTTCACAACTGCATCTATAATCTACATGGTATCAGAGCACACATTGATTCTCCATTAATTATTTTTTTCTCTTCTCATTATTTTCTTTTCTTCCATACCGTCCAACACCAGGATGACCACTCCATCAGATTCCTCCAACACTACTTCTGCTGCTAGCCCTCAACATCTTGAGGCTCCTCTTATCACCATAAACATCTCAGCTCAAGCACCACTCAAACTCACCTCCTCCAATTATATCTCCTGGAAATTGCAGTTTGAAACTTTATTCATTGGATATAACCTCATTGGGTATATCGATGGATCCACACCCTGCCCTCCCAACACCATCACGACAAACAACACTACCACAGCCAATTCTTCTCATAAATTCTGGATTCGTCAAGATCAACTACTGTTAAATGCCTTAATTGGCTCTCATTCCCCCACTATTATCCCATTCATAGCATGAGCAAAAACTGCCAAAGATGCATGGACCATACTTACTAAAACATATGCCAAACCTTCTCGTGGTAGCATCAAACAGATCAAAAACCACCTCAAGAACCCAGGCCAAAGGCAGTCAGACCATAACAGAGTACCTTCACTCTATCAAAGCTCGTGCTGATTAATTGGTTATCCTAGGTGCACCATTGGATCCTGAAGATCTCATCGACAAGATCTTGGATGGCCTAGGAGACGACTACAAAGAACTTGTTCGTGCAGTACAAGCTCATGACACATCCATCTCCTTTGATGAGCTTCATGAGAAGCTTCTCTCCTTTGAAGCTTCTACATGAGCAATCATGAGTTCAGAGACACCACTTATAATTACTGCCAATCCAACAAACAAAACCAACCAAACATGGCGTCTACCCAAATCTAACAATTGGTGTCCCAACTCTCCCTCACATGCAGCTACCAGTAACTAGACTTGGCGCCCACCAGCAGCCCACACTGGTCGCCCTCTCATGAACTCAGACTATCGCTCCCAATATCGCAGCAACAGCCCTCCATCTCGCCTATATCAAGGTTTCTGTCAGATCTGTGACATCCAAGGACACAGAGCTAAGAAATGTCCCTCATTTTAGGTGCTTCCACTTCAGCCCTCAACTATTGCAACCTCACCTTCCCATAACTCTACAGCTCCTTGGCAGTCCCGAGTAAATTTTACTGCCAACAACACATCAGCAAACCCCACTTAGTTACTTGACAGTGGCACCTCTCACCATGTCACATCAGATTTAAATAATCTATCCCTCCACTCGCCTTACAATGGCTCTAATGATGTTATGATCAGAGATGGTACAGGTCTCTCTATCACCCACACAGGCTCTACCACTCTTTCTTCTCCACACTAAACTTTTACATTATCTGATGTTCTTTGTGTCCCAACCATGAAAAAATAAATTAATTTCCATTTCTCAATTTTGTATCACTAACAATGCATCAGTTGAATTCTTACCATCTTCCTTTTCTGTGAAGGATCTTCGCTCGGGGGCACTTCTATTTCAGGGCAGTACTAAGGATGGAGTGTATGAATGGCCGGCTTCCAAACCTGAGTCTACCCAATTCTAGCTCTATAGCCAAAACGACATCTACCAACTAGCATCATCATTTAGGACATCCAGCTCCTCCCATCTTACAGCATATTATTTCTACATCTAGTTTAGAATCCTCATCCTCTTTGACAAAAGATTTCTCATGTAATGCATGCCTCTGCAATAAAAGTCATAAATTACCTTTTTTTTACTTCATCACTTGTGTCTACACATCCCATTCAAATTATATTTTATGATGTTTGGACTTCTCCAATTATGTCTTCAAATGGTTTCAAGTACTATGTCATATTCGTTGATCATTTTACCAAATACATTTGGTTTTATCCCCTCCAACGTAAATCAGATGTTCATGATGTGTTTAAATGCTATAAAATCATTGTTGAAAATTACTACCACCACAAAATCACCACTTTATATTCTGACAATGGAGGAGAATATCTGGGCCTCAAAGATTACCTTTCCAAATCTGATATCACCCATCTAACTACTCCGCCTCATACAGCCGAACACAATGTTACTCCGAAAGGTGACACCGTCACATTGTCGAAACTGGCCTCACCTTACTCTCACATGCCTCCTTACTTCTCACCTTTTGGTCTCATACATTCAGTACTACTGTCTACTTAATTAATAGAATGCCCACTCCTACTCTAAACCTCTTCTCTCCATTTGAATTAATTTTTAAAACCCGACCAAACTACTCTAAACTCAAAAATTTTGGCTGCTTATGTTATCTATGGCTTCGCCCTTACTCCTCCCACAAACTAGCCCCTACGTCCAAACCTTATGTCTTTCTTGGTTATTCACTTTCTCAAAGTGCCTACCTTTGTTTTAAACCAACCACATCTAGAACCTATGTCTCTCACCATGTTCAATTTGTCGAGTCCATATTCCCTTACACTACTCTCAACATTCAGCAACCTTGTTCCACCTCCACTACAACTGCTACTTGGATTCCACAAGTCATCACCGTTCCCATTCAGCCTCCAGCACAGCCGCCTTCTCCCACTCCAGAAGTACTTGCTCAAGACCTGCCTCCAGCTGCAGATCGCTTCCCAACCTCATCTCCAACTTCCCATCACACAGAATCTCCACACAACCACCACCTGCCCCACCACATATATCTCCCCCAGCTCCTCGCCACTCCATGACTACCCGAGCCAAAAATCATATTACCAAACCTATTCAAAAATTAAATCTTCATACTCAATTAGCCTCTTTACCAAATCCAGAACCCACCTCTGTTACTCAGGCCCTCAAAGACCCAAACTGGCGCAAAGCTATGTCTGAAGAGTATGATGCCCTTATTCGCAATGGGACATGGGAACTTGTCTCTCCAACTGATATCACAAATCTTATAGGCTGTAAGTGGATATTTCGTATTAGAAGAAAATCTGATGGCTCCATTGACAGGTTTAAAGCTCATTTTGTCGCCAAAGGTTTTCATCAAAGACCAGGTGTGGAGTATCTTGAAACATTTAGTCCCGTAATCAAACCAACTACTGTGAGACTTATGCTTAGTATTGCTGTAAGCAATGGTTGGGCCCTTCACCAATTGGATGTAAATAATGTCTTCCTCCAAGGCAACTTATCAGAGATAGTTTATATGGCTCAACCCCCTGGCTTCATTGACCCCGATAATCCCTCTTATGTGTGTAAGCTTCACAAAGCCATTTATGGACTCAAGCAGGCTCCTCGAGCTTGGTATCATGAATTATGTCAATTCCTTATGGATTCCGGGTTTAAGAACTCTCACTCTGACACTTCTCTATTTGTTTTAAACATTGGCACCAAGCTACTCTACCCGCTAGTATATGTTGACGACATTATAATCACAGGTAACAGCAATGATCTTGTCTCCTAAGTTGTTGCTTGTCTAGCTCAGCGGTTTTCTCTCAAAGATCTGGGCAATCTCTCATACTTTCTTGGTGTCGAAGCTGTTCCTCATCGCCATGGTCTCCTGCTCTCTCAAAGGCGATATATCAAGGATTTGCTCACTAGAACTCATATGCAAGCTGCTAAATCTATTTCCACTCCTTTACCAACCAACTCCTCATCTCTTATTCTATCATCAAGCTCATCACTCTCTGACCCATCAGAATATAGAACAGTAATGGGCAATCTTCAATATCTGTCTCTCACTCGTCCTAAAATTTCCTTTGCAGTCAATAAAATGTCTCAGTTTATGCACCAGCCCACTGATGAACATTGGAACCTTGTTAAACGAATTTTGCGCTATCTTAGTGACACCTTAAATGATGGACTTCTTCTTCACCGAAACTCTCCTCTGTCACTTCATGCCTTCTCCGACTCACTCCATGCATTTTCAGACTCTGACCGGACAGGTAACAAAGATGATTACTCTTTTACTGGTGCATACCTTGTTTACCTTGGCCGCAATCTCATTTCCTGGAGTTCTAAGAAGCAGAAAACCGTTGCTCGCTCTTCCACTGAGGCTGAATATCGCTCAGTTACTGCCACTGCTGCCGAACTATACTGGGTTCGCTCTTTATTGTTTGACCTTTGTATCAACCTGCTCCAGCCCCCAGTAGTCTACTGTGATAATGTTGGTGCAACACAACTAAGCTCCAATCCTATTTTTCATTCTCGTATAAAGCATGTTGCTATAGACTACCATTTTCTTTGTGATCAAGTTCAGTCTGGTGCTCTTCGCGTGGCTCATGTATCCTCTGCCGACCAGCTTGCTGATCTTCTTACCAAGCCTCTGCCTCGCTCCAAGTTTCAGAATTTACGAGACAAGATTGGCCTCGCTATACGTGGCCTATCTTGAGGGGGCATATCAACATGTAAATTGTATCAGTTATCATAATCTTATTCAAACTCAAGTCTCTTCTTGTATTTAGCAATATTGTTGAGTATTCTTTGAGATTAGGCCTCCTCCTTGTATTTAGGAATGATCTATATATACATTACCTTGATTAATGAAAACAAGAGAAAAAAGGCATTTCACAACTACATTTATAATCTACAATTACTCCTTATTTATAAGTTAGTGTTATTATTATATAGGAGGACCAACTTTTAGGATAATGAAGTTTGAAAAGAGTAGTTTAGAAATCATATAAAAGATAATACATCCATTTTAAGAAATGAATATTTATTTTGAGATATTCCAAAATAAAATAGTAAACTTAAATTATGGAACGGAGGAGTACTCATCTCTGCACTCAAAATATAGAAGGTTTGTCTCATATGTAAATTAACAAAGATCACCAATGTACATAATTACAAACGTCCTTTCACCATCTGCTGTCGCATGGAGGATAATTGAGGGTTTTGTTTTCTGTCTTCCTTTGTTTGCAAGTGTAAAATATATATATATGTGTGTGTGTGTGTGTGTGTGTGAGTGAAGGATATAATTATATGTGTGTATACATATTTGTGAAATCCATTCATTCCACATGCATTAAAAATATTAATATTGAAACAAAGTATTAGAATATATAACCTTCATTCCACATGCATTAAAAATATTAATTTTGAAACAAAGTATTAGAATATATAACCTCAAGAGAGACGACTCAATTAAACTCATAAATTTTTTTTATTCGAAAGTTAAGCAAACTCGTGCACTCGAACTCATATTTTGAGTCCTTCTCATCTTAATTATCTACGTATCAAGGCTTGTTCTCGCTGTTGGATTTGCCTATCATTTGCATATAATCTGCTGATTTTTTTTTTTTAACATAGTAGAATTTTTTTTAAAAAAAAGAAACAATAGAAAATTTTATATATAATAAGAAGTGATGACCGCGGATGGCTCTAATAAGTCGAATCACACCTATTTGATTTGATAACTGGGTAAGAATTGAATATTAATTAAAGCATTCAATTATTCAAATTCAATAATCTTTTAACTAAACAAATTGATTATGAATTATGATTAATGGCTCAAGTGTAACATATTATGCAATTCATTCAAATTCACATTTCATATTTAAAGTATAAACACAAAATCATGTTTCAACAACTACATGTCATGCTTCCTAACACTCTAGTCAAAAGCTCACATCCTTACTCACTTTGTGGCATATACATCAAATTAAACTTGACAACCACATAAACGCAATTCATGTTTAAAAGCACATTCCATCATATTTTAGTCCCTTCTGGACAGCTTTTTTTTTGCCAAAAATGGGTAGTAGATACAATTGCACCAAAATCCTCTTTAGTGAGGTTTTGCATGATTTCATCAAGTGTGTGAATTCTAGCGCGATCCAAAGTGTGAATTAAAAATAAATAGAAATGGATGGTCCGTAATTATAATGGCCAAGTAGCCATGGAACTACTATCTACCATCAAACGACCATTTATTTCGTAAACCCTACATCAAAAAATAGTGGTATTAACAAAATTGGTGGGCGCAAGTGAACCTAATTCAAATAATTTGAGTTCCCTTGAAGTTTTTAGGGACGTGGACAAAATATTTGGGATCATAAAATTAGGATTTGAGTTTAAACAATGTTAGGCATAGTGAAAGTTATCACAAAATGAGAAACCGAATCACTTTCAATCCATCAGAAAGGGTACATGGGATTCAAATATTTATTTTACTTTCACCATCTAATGAGTAGAGAGACATTCAATTATTTATTCGGTGATAACTTTCACTGTACTAATCATTTTTCTTTAAGTTTATATCTTAAGCTTCTTAACTCACTAAAATTTAAAAATGTTAACCACGACATCGGGCTTAGTGGGGCAGCTACCCTCAATGAATTTTTTTATTATTTTTAATTTGGTATTTATATTATTTATAATTATAAACATATCTCCCTCAAAATTTTAGAAAAAGAACACTGTTTTCCTATAGTCTTAATTGTTCCAAGCCTCCATTTCTTATCTAGATGCTCATTTTTTTTCTCACAAACTTGGTAAAGTGAACATATAATTGCAACATTTAGCAACAAAAACTGAACCACTTGTCTAATAAGTTTTTTTGGTGCATCTCACTTGTTTGATGGAGAAATCTAAAGTACTATATTTGTTGCTTTTTTCTCTTTTTAAGGTGCTTTGTTCATATTAAATTTTACCTATATCCTTCGTTTTATATTATTTACTTTAAGAGGCGTCCGTCACTCCACAGCTTTCAATGATATAAGGGTCTTCGTTTTATAGGTATAATGGAGAAAATTTGAAGGGAGTGGTCCTCATTATTACTTTACAATTAGGGCTACTATAAATCGGATTGTTCATCAATAGTTCGAACTCGGCTCATTTAAAGTTTAGTTCGAATTTGTTTGTTAAACAAACGAGACAAACTCGAACTCAATTTTTAAGCTTGTTAGATTATATATTTCCTATTATATCTATTGTTAGATTATATATCTTTTCCTAAACCACATAAGTTTCTTACACATTCTCCTTAACCATCTAGAACTAAGATTTTTTATCTCCTAAGTTTACTTAGTCTCCAAGATTATGTGCCTATAAATTGTTCTTTATATATTATTCATAAATCATTCAATCAAATAAAATTTTCTTTTCTATATTTCTAACATGGTATTAGAACTTATCAATTCCTGATAGTCTTCATTGTCGATCACCCTCACCGTCGGGAATGACACCATTCGCTTCATCCCAACGGTCAATCGTTGAAAATAGTTATAGTTTTTACCATATATATATATATATATATATATATATATATATATATGCTTCATCCCCAGCGGTCAATCGTAGAAAATAGTTTTCACCTTATATATATATATATACTGCCGGGGATGACACCATTCTCTTCATCCCTAGCGGTCAATCATAGAAAATAGTTTTTACTTTATATATATATTATATAGATAATAAAAGAAAAAAATATGACAGTCTAGCTCAAGTTCAATTCATTGGCTCCCACTAGCATCTGTGTGTCAAAGTCGCTGATTTCAACGAGCTTCTTTTCTGATTTTCAAATCAGTTTTCACTCCAACGAGTAGTTTTCAGTCTTACAGTCGCTCCAACGAGTTCGCTCTTTTGCAACTTCTTTATATATGTTCGCAACCATTGTTGGTAACATCACCAGATTGCTTTCACGAGCCATATCATTTGTGTGTCAAAGTCGCTGTTTTCAACGAGCTCCTTTTTCTGATTTTCAAATCAATTTTCGCTCCAACTAGTCGCTTTTGGTCTTCCGTCGCTCCAATGTGCTGCATTTGTCTACCGAGCCGTTATTTTGCAACTTCTTTTTATGTGTTCGCAGCCACAGTTGGTAACATCACCAGATTACTTTTACGAGCCTCATTCAAGATTTTATCTCTAAACTCAAGTTGGCTTCATACAACTCACCTTGAGTTTGTGAGGAACTCTTAGATTGTATATTTCCTATTATATTTGCGGTTAGATTATATATTTTTTTCGAAACCACATAGGTTTCTTACACTTTCTCCTTAACCATCTACGATTAGGATTTCTTGTTTATTTAGCCTCCAAGATTATGTACCTATAAATAGGCCTTTATGTATTGTTCACAAATCAATTCAATCAAATAAAATTCTCTTTTCTATATTTCTAACAAAGCTCATTTAGTAAACGATCCGATCTTAAACAGTATTGGAGTCGGCTTGTGTATGCTCGTATAAGACTCATGAACACGTTCATAAACATAAACTTACGTAGGCTCGTATATGAACAAGTCAGAATGATCTTGAACACGAGTTTAAATCGAGTCTGGACGATTTTTGTTATTATATATACAAGGCAAGTCCGAGTTTTTCAAAATAATAACGAGCCGAGTCCAAGCTTAGTTTTTCGAGCTTGTATCTATCCTGGGCCAAACTTACAAACGAACGAGTCGAGCACAAACGACTCAAGCTTAAATCGATTTATTTGCAGCCTTATTTAGAATAGTCGATTGACAATCGATGATGAGGCATATCTATAACCATATTCCTATTTATTAAGGTTAAATAGGAATAATTTGGCTCAACACAATGACATGCATAAGCTTAGCAAAGATCCATAATGACTAGTGAATTCTGATTCTAAGGAAAAGTGGCGCGCAACTTAGTCTGATGAACACAAAAGGAGATCATAAAATGACAGGACACAAATTCCTTTGGGTTGTACAATTTTTTCTATTTTTATTAACATAGGGTTTTTGTATCATTAAAAAGCTTAATTGTATTGGACCAAGAAAGCTTATTTCAGAATTGTTGTGAGGGTCTCTAAATTGGGCAAGCATTTTTACCATTAGTAGAATCATATATATATATATATTGGCCTGAGCTTCAACCAAAACAAATTGTCCATTTGAGTTGATGCTCTGTATATCCCTGCTGCAATATCGTTCTATATATTCTGGCAGATATTTTATAGTACTCTTGGTGTTCCAAATTGTTTAATTTAATAAATTTTCAAATTTCTTTATGCACGCAGTTTCAATAAGGTTAGAAGTAATTTAAATCCTTCCTAATGGTGGTTGAAAAATATTTATATACATCACCGTTGCACAATGTGAAGACAGAAGAACGTACTAGAGTTATATTGAATGCAGACATACTTTACAAATGTTGATGAATCAGTACGTAAACTTACATTTAATGAAAATTAAGGCTCTTTGTAATCCGATGGAGCTTACGAATAATTATATTTAATTTCTTGACTAACTCCTCTGTTATGATTCCTTACAGTTGGCATTGTCAGCGTAAAAATGAGTTTGATTCAGATGAGAGAGAGAATTTAATACCAAACTTGATAAGTGAATAAAGTTATTCTTCACCAAAGTGTGTCATATAATACTAAGCGTGTTATGTAGATAAAGTTGATGAAAAAAATTCTTCATGATCATAACCAAGCTTGCATAATATATATATATATATATATATATATATATATATATAGACGGGTAATGGGCACATTCCGTACTAAAGCATTATAAAATTCCCATTCCTCTTCAAGTTGCTTCAGCTAGCCCAATTTCATAGATTAATTTTGATATATATATATATATATATATATATATATATATATATATATATATCTATGGATAGCCACGAAGAGTGGCTTGATTCAATAATAAATGTTGAAGATTATACTACTGCAAGTGGTAGTCGATCTGAAAATCAAAAGCAGCCGCCACTGCTGCAAAGAATTCACAAGGTTCTTCCTCAGTCAATGCTGGGAGAAATGAAAGAGTTTGAGAGATGCTATGCGCCAGCGTATGTCTCAATTGGTCCTTACCACTACCACAACCAGAAGCTCCAACAAATGAACAAGATGAAGCTTATATTCGCAAGGGAGCTTGTCTCAAACAACAAGCAGAAGCTTGATGACTTGTACAAGGAGCTTTTCCAGATGATCAAACAATTTAGGGACTGCTACGATAAAGACGATGATGATGAGATTAATAATATTAATGTGTTTACTGATGAGGCGTTCACACGGATGATGCTTCTCGATGGCTGTTTCATATTGTATTACATCAAATGCATGATGGCCGGGGATCATAGAAACTTGAGAATGCAGACACACCACATGGCGTTTGTGCAACAGGACTTTTTCTTGCTTGAGAACCAGCTTCCCTTCCTGGTCCTTGAGGAGTTGATTAAAAACTCTGCGACAATATTAACCAAAGATGATTGGATGAGAAGGATGAGTAGGTTCATACAAGTAAGCTGTATGGGGCCGTCACGTGTGTCCACTGACATTGAAAATTCAAACCCCGCGCATCTTCTTGAGCATCTGCACAAAATAATAGTAGGTGCTGGAGGCGAGGAACCGTGTCAACTAGAAAATTGGTACACCTTCCGGAATGTGAAGGAGCTCATAGCAATGGGCATCCAGCTCTCGCCTTCAAAGACAGGTTGCTTGACGGACATTCATTATGAACCTCGCGGCCTTTCTGGGCGCCTAAGGCTTCCTCCAATAATTGTTGACGCCGGAACAAAGGCCAAGTTCATGAATTTAATAGCCTACGAAATGTGCCCAGATGGCACTGATGATGATACTCGTTGGGTCACTTCTTATGTATGCTTTCTGGATTCGCTTATTTATGATGGTGATGATGTTAAGGAGCTGCGATCAGCAGGAATACTCCACAACTTCCTTGGCAGCGACGATGAAGTGGCTAAACTCTTCAATGAGTTAGGCACAGACTTGGTGCCGCATCCTTCGGCATATAGTAAAGTCAAGAGTGGCATTCAAAGACACTACAACAGTTTTAACTATATAGCATTGCAAAAGTACGAATTCAAGCGGCAGTTTTGCAAGCACCCATGGACCATTCTTGGCATCATTGGCGCCATTCTAGGCCTTTTTCTTACTGGGGTTCAAACCTATTTCCAAGTTTGGTCTCCTCCCACTGCCACTCAATGTGACCAACTTTGCAAGCATATTAAAATACTCAACCACGTATGACAAACACATCTATTGATTGTGTTTGAGTATTTTAATATGCTTGCAAAGTTATATTGATGTGTTTGTCATATGTGGTTGAGTATTTTAATATGCTTGCAAAGTTGGTCACATTAAATGGCAGTGGGACGAGAATATATATATATATATATATAGTTTTCTTTAAAATATAGTATATGTTTCATGTATATAATAATCTGCAGGCCGGACAAGTTCTTTCTACTAGAGGGGAGGAGGGGGGAAAGAAAGAAAGTTCTCTCTGCAGGTCTATCTCACGATAGACCAGCTAGTAGTGTCATTCATTTCCTTTAATTTTATGTTATTGAATGTGTTTTTTTTTTTTTCAAAACCCCGGAAATTCAAATAATTGTGTCAATTCCTTTAATTTTATGTTATTGAATGTGTATTTTTTTTTTTTAAACCCCGGAAATTCAAATAATAGTGTCAATTCCTTTAATTTTATGTTATTGAATGTGTGTATAATTTTGCCATCAATACCCTCATGTTACATTTCTGTCATATGTGGTAGATGCATGCAAAGAGCTAGAGCTAATTTGGACAAAGAGTGAACGAATTGTTTGGGTTTTCATTGGTATGAGGACCAAGCTGTAAGGCCATTCCAATTGGATGGAGGGAAAGAAATTGATTTCTAGATTGGGTTGGAAATTTCGCACGAAAAGAAGAGCTGGGGATAGGCTAATAGGGTAGGTAAACGATTGTGAATCATCGTTACTATCATCTCTGTCTCCAATCTTTTTTTTATTACATGTCATTTCGCCAAAGGTGTTTGATTAAAATGAATCCTTGCCTGGGGATTAAGATGGAGTTGCCTAGCTAGAGAGACTTGAGGCACCGAAGATGGATGTGGATGCAGATAAGAAATCGAAGATGAGTTTAGTTGAGTGCCGCACTGATGGCTGTCTCACACATGGTGTTAGGCATTCTCTACTTTGAAATTTCATTACAAATTAAACAATTTCCTTTGTACATAATGTTTTTAACGAAGCAAAGAATATGCTACAAATAAGTACTGATTCAAAGAAACAGTGGAGTAGTGCAACTTTTTTTTCCTTTTTTATTGATTCCAGAGAAGCAGTGTTTTTAAACGTTGTGAAGTACAGATCATGATAAATAATATATTCTTGTTTCTCCAATGCATTTCACATGTTAGGCTCTTTTATGTTTGTAAGTCAAAAAAAAAATGAAAAAGGAATAAAGATGAACAGAGGGTTTTGTTAATTTGCTACAAAACTAGTATTGCATATATAGCGGACTAAGCATGCGCCCAGGAGGGGCACGTTCATGTATCGGGATCGAGCATTTATTTATTTTGAATTTATTCGTAAGCTGTTTGAGTGTTTTATCTATTGAGTTGGTATATCATTTTTAAATAGAAAGGCTCAAGTCTTCTATGACCCAATACATGTTATAAACTTATAAAACATGAAGAAAAAACAAAGGAAGAGCAAGATTAATCAATGAGTATAACATGTATAAACTTATAAACGGTATACTCAAAAATATGTATCAAATTTTCACTTCTCCATTTCTCTCCTCTCTCTTAATCCAAAATTTATCTCTTCTTTTCTTTTCTTTTCTCTCAACCCAAATCATCATCTCCTGCTATTGTTACTTCTCTCTCTCTCTCCCTCTCTTTTCCTTCTTTCTTTGAACCAAATGTAATGATATTAATATCTTGTTACTTTGTTCTATTTATGATTTAAGCACCGATGTGTTTTGACTTTATATTAGGTATTTTAATATTCTAAATGTTTGAGAAATGACTTTTAATATTCTGCGTTTTGACTTTCAATTGGGTATTTTAATATTCCAAATGTTTTGACTTTCTCTTATTCATTTGTTCGTATGAATTCTCCTCTTAGTTGTTATCTTAATTAATGCTCATCAATTATATTAAACGGTTTATCTAATTGGATGTAAATTTATTTTTAAAATAATAGTTATGGAGAAATAAGCATTCGTAGGACCATAGTATGAATAGTACTAGAAGGAACGGAGCCCACTCCTCATTCGACAATTTAGTGTTAATGAAAGGGAAGTTGTGTTTGTTTTCATCAGCATTGTATTTATTCATCTATTCCTCGTAAATACAAAAATAACATTTCAAAGAAAAGCCACTGAACATGTAAGAAAGTCATTTATATTCTTCACAATCGTTTAAAGTCGGATAGAGAAAAAAAGAAGACAAGCCTCCCACTGACTTGATAGTAATTAAATGAATAATGATATTCTGTCCGATCGAACTTAATCCGATATTTTTTTATGTGAGTGGGGTGGTGGGTCTCACCACATGATGTCATGACATCATGTGGTGAGACCCACCACCCCACTCACATAAAATAAAAATCGGACTAAATCCGATCGACTGTCTATCATTACTCTAATTAAATTTGTACGGCCCATTAACAACTTGGCCGTAGCTAATGAATAAAATTTGGACTCAATAGTCCTAACACACCAGCAGGGGAGAATTAAAAAACCACACCCACAGCAATCCGTTGCAACCGGGTCAATTTTAAGCCAAACAATACCGATGTTACTTTTTACAATTATATATATATATATATATATATATATAATGGAACATGGAACTGTGAGAAATCACCAGTTTAGCACCCCATGTTTGTACATGATCACAAATCTCCTTTCACCATCTGCAGTCACATGGAGGTTAATTGAGAGTTTTGTTTCCTGTCTTCCTTTGTTTTTGTTTTTGTTTTTGTTTTTGTTTTTTTGTTTTTCTTTTTCAGGGCAAGAAAAAGAGAATATTATTAATCAAGAAATTGTAACAGTTAATGCCAGAAGATCCTTCTCGACTAGAGCCAAAAGCCAATCCGGAAATACATCATCGAAAACACACTCAATTTACAATTGTTCATTCATAACGTGCACTTTTTTTATTTTTTAAATTTATTTATTAAAAAATTAAATGAATTTATTATTTTATAGACAGAGATAGAGTCTATATATATATATAGAGAGAGAGAGAGAGAGAGAGGGGGGGGGGGGAGAGAGACAGATTAGAAAATTAGAGAGAGAGAGAGGGGACAGAGAGGAAAAAGATTTTAAAAAATATAGAGTAGGATAGAGAGAGAGGAGAAAGAGAGAGAGAGAAAGATTTAAAAAATATATATATACAGAGAGTGGGATAAAGAGAGAGAGAGAAATATTTTTAAAAAAAAAAAGTCTAAAGTGAATGAAACTCAATAAAAAATATGCAAAAATAGCATCCCGTCATTTGACATTTGAGTATAAATCACTATAATTTTAAAATTCGAAACAAATTATTCTCTACTATCAAATTGACGAAGTTAAACTTTTTTAAAAATTTCATTTTGACCTTTTTATTATTATTTATTTATAAAATAAAAATATTTTAGTCATTTTATTATTTAAATTGAAGATTTGTCCTCATTTTCTCAAATTAAAAAATGCACGAGAGTTTTTGCACATTAATATTTTTGTAATTTCACTTGAGGCACTTTCTAATATTTTGTAAAAATTTAGATATATAATACAAAAAACAAAATTTCAGTGGTCCCTCTCCTCTATCCATACGCCAGACTTAACCATAATTTCAGTGGTCCCTCTCCTCTATCAAAAATATTTGGATGAAATTTTGGTTGTGTTCGTTTTAGCCCGCCTCACAGACACATGAGAGAGAGCGCACAAGCACTGTATCACGTTCTATTAAGCCATCAGCCAGTAATACCATAGTAGAAATTAAAGATATTGTAGAAATTAAAGAAGCCACAATTTCACATAAATACTAGTCTATATAAACAAAATGTTTACACGGATGACACTACAAGACACAAATTTATAAATAGTCCCACAACACAATAGTAACGATGAAATTACCCAAGTCCAGATCTGCAAAAACCACCATACCAACCAAACAAACATATGTATATATATATATATATATATATATAGCTATATATAGAAGAGAGAACCTTAACCCAATAGTTCATCGCCTGCAAAGGGTGATTGCGGAGCAGCCTCTGGTGTAAGGTTGTACTGGGCCTCTGGCTGCGTAACAGTTGTGGGTGTAGTAAGACCTACCAGAGCGAGGTGGGCATGGGACTCTATTGGCCGAGAGAGCACCGTACGAAATGTAGTAGTGGTGCATTGTTTGCCAGAACAGTGATCTACGCCCATTCGTGCTTTCCGAGTCTCCGAACTCGTCGTGGAGAGACATCGCCGACGACGGCCACTCCAGATCGTCGGTCATGACTTGAATGCCGGGGGTGGAGTCGAGCTGAGCTTGTGCACGTGAGTTGCAAGTGAATACGGCGAGGAAGAGAGAAAGAATGAGGAGTGTTGACAGCTGTGAAGAAGCCATGGGTTGGACAATTTCAAGTATAGATTGGTGTTTTGATCTGGGTCTAAGGGAGGTTTTGTGTTTATCTCTCTACATCTAGTCTGGTTTTAGTGAGAGAGAGAGAGAGAGAGAGAGAGAGTGAGTGGGGGAAGGTGGGGACGGCGATTCACGTGTTATGATTGAATTACAGCTGTGTGGCTATTTAAGGCCACCTCAATTAGCGCTTGTCGTGTGTCTCTTTACTAGCAATTGGGAATTAAATCATCTGCTTTTTTATTGCTAATTTGCGCCGCGTCCTAAGCATTTGCGGCGCCTAGTCGGAATCGTTCAGAAACAGACACCGGAATCCGTATTTATTTAATTGACCACCAGTACTATAGACACCAGTGCACGGCACTTTTGTGTGTGTGTGTATATAAATCTATATCTATATCATCTACAGTATATTTATACTTGTAATTTTTTATTTTTATACTATACATTTTTATGTGTTTTTAATTAATAATTAATTACATAAATCACTTTTAAAAAGTGATGATAAAGTTAAAAGTGAGCTAAAAAACAAATAAGGATGACTTAACACTTTGAAGCGCGACTAGTCACGAGCTTCTAAAAGTAGTTAATTACATAAGCCATTTTTTAATATTTTTTTTTTTATTAGAGTAAAAAAAAATCTCTATTCTTTACCCAAATTGCAAAACAAAAACCCCCTGAAATAAAAAATAAAAATAGAAAATCCAAAATTTATAAAATAGCCAACAAATTTAATCAGAAATACAAAATTACAAAACTATGATGAAAATTATCAATTTTTTTTTCTTCTTGCATTTTACTCTAATTATTTTATAAATAATTAATTTTAATGCATCAATAATAAACATATGAACCATCAATAAACGTAATTTTTGGAGTTAAATGTAATTTTTTAAATTTCACTAAACATATTTTAGATGTGATTTTGGTTAAATCTTTTGATATATTTAATTTATAATTAAATTAAGATTTAAAAAAATGTATATAAAAAGAATAAAAAGCTATAGTTGAAAAATCAAGCAATAAACATATATAAGTTCAAGAATTAGATGTAACAGTTAAGAATTATAACGATATAGTATAGACTCATATATTTGTATTTAAAAATTAATAAAAAAATTACATAATTTACTGTCATTGTTAACCGTTAACTTATTATAAAGTAAAAAATAAATTTGGTAGAAAATATGTTTAAATATAAATATAATTCTTTGTTAACAGTCATGTAGTTTAGAGAATATTGCTAATTTATTTTTTAATTTATAATGATGTTAAAATGTATATAAAATATAAAAAAAATGTATACAATTTTACCCAAATACTAGGGGCAAAGGGTTTTTTAGGGAAAAAAAATCATTGGTGGAGAGGGGGCCTTTTGCACAAAATATGATAGTTAAATGATTATTTGCACACAAAAAAAAGTTGAGGGATAAACCCCTCAATTGCCCAGCAGAAAGCAATAATGCGATAAAAAGTTGATTATTTATTATTGCTTTCTAGCTTATAGTATTTATCTTCTATTACATAATACATATCTGCCACATGAATTAGGGGTAAAACTTCTGCTGGGCAATTCAAATCCAATTCAAGTACAGCTCGATTTTTTACAAGTTTTGACAACTATTTTTACAATTGGGGTTGAGTTTGGGTTGAAAACCCTCAACTCGAACTTAATTAGGGTTGAGGTGCTAACAACTCGAACTCGAATTGTAATACTATTTTTATACATATTTTTTATTTTAAATATATTATATATAATATTCAAATTATGATAACATTTTCTTTTCGACTTCCTTTATTTAAATATTAATTTATTGTATGTTAACACTTTGGAGAATTCATTTCCTAAAAAATTGTTTGTAATTTTTTAGAAATTTGCATTAAATTTTATTTTTTTTTTGTTTAGAAGTAATCTAATGCGAAACTAACTAAAGATCACTTTAATATTTTAATGTGAAGATTGGTCATATAAATAACCTGAATTAACCCGACTTTTTAACCCGAAATCTCAACTCGAGTTTAAAAGTTTAAGAATGAGTTGGACTCGAGTTGAATAATTATGATTGAAGGTCATATTAGAGTTCAACATTTTATATATCGAGTTGAACCTGAGTTATACCTATAACCCACCTGAGTTGCAGCCCTAACATGAACCAATAAATTGCATTGCAAATTCATTTTAGTAGGCTGGTATTGTTTTACTTTTCATATACATTATTTATTGTTTCTTTGTCTTTTAGACTTCTTTTGTACTTCATCATTAAATACACAACTAGTAAAATGTATTACATAAGTGTTTATATACATATATAGCATAAATGTTTATTCTTTATATAAATCTTTAGAAAATATATATACTTATGTTAAAATACTTAATTTTAAATAATACAAAGAGTTAAAATTATATATGATATCTCACATATATTTTTTGAATTATTTATATTCTAGTACTCTAATAAGATAAATAAATTGAATGAATTCACAAGCTTTTTCTAAATAATATAATGCAATCAAACTTCTTTTCTCTTCTAAATTCTAAATGAAAATAGTTATTTAAAATATATATATATATATATATATATATATATATATATATATATATGCATGAGCATAAATATTTATTTTTTATAGATAAAAATCTAAAAGTAGGCTTGGTATAATGAAAGGAAGGAGGAGGAAGCGAAGATAGTAGGGATGAAACAAGAGGGAAGAGAATAGGGGAATGATGGGAGGAGTCACGAGGCATCCCTCCTGCCCACTTTTTTTTTTTATTCAAAAGTGGATTGAAGAGGAGTGAGAAAATATAATATTTGTTATATAAAATGAAAATGTCATTATTAACTTCATTTGAATATATTGATTTATATATTTAAGGGTGGAATGATCAAATCATAATATTGTCTATTGTCTTTTCTTCCATCCAACCACACACAAACAGAGGGATACAAACTCTTCTTTGGATGACTAATCAATTCATTCTGCTTTCCTTTTCTTTAGTCCTACCAAATAAAACATAAAGTTCCATTTCAAATGTAGCCTGCGAGAAAAAAAGAGAGATACCAACTTACTATTAATGATATTCTAGACCAAATTTAAAATATGTTAACATTATCTTTTATATGTATTATTCGGAACGTGAATTTTTACTAGTATATATTTAAACAGAATGACATAATTATTCTTAATTATGCTTTAAGAGGGAGTGTTCTAAAGAAAACTAATCAATCTGAAGGTTAAAAAATTAGTAAAATTAAAGTCCAAAGCTGAATATATAGAATGTAAATTTACTAAATAATCAAATATAATAATAGTGGTGTTTAAAAAAAAAAACACTTGAGGCTAGTAACTCAGCCTGTGAACGGGTTTGGGTCAACCCAATGATGTCACATAAGTTAGGGCCCTATTCATTTGATGGTGAAAGTGAAATAATTATTTGGGTCCCACATACACTATATGATGAATAAGAAAGTGATTCGGTATCCATTCCGTAATAACTTTCACTATGCGTTCATTACTCTTTCTTTTTTCTTTAGGCAAACTTCATTTTTACTTCCCTGAGGTATGTCCATACATCAATCTGACCCCTCACATTTGCGTATCAACTTTTACACCCTTAAAGTTTAAAATTATACATCACTTTAATTCCTCATGTCATTGTCAACGGTCAAATAATCAGTTTGACCCTCTCATGCCCGTTAATTTCCACTGTCAGAACACATAGCATCTTTGACTTTAATTTATCAGTTTGCCTCCTCAAAATTTTCAACGGTCAAATTTTTTTCCTTCAATAAATATGGAGTTGGTTGCCTCAAATCTCTTCCACTATTTTTTCTCTTCCTCTCATTTTTTCTTCTATATCTATTTAAGCTTCATTTATCTTTTTGCTAGTGATGTCTCAATCTAGCTGTAGAGGTGGAGAAAGGGGTTATACTATGTACGAGCCTCGGAGGTGTCATTATAGAAAATCAGTTATAGTTAGGATTACTGAAAATGACAAAAATAATAACAAAGGAAGGTTATACTATAGTTGTGAAACTCAAACATGTAAATTATGGGCATGGTGTAATCCCATGCATGGGGCTAATGAAGATTATTCAGCTGCTGATCAAGATCAATTGCAATTGGTTGAAGAAGTTGCTAAACTGAAAGCAAAAAATAAGGCCATACACTCAAGGTTACAAGCTATTGAAGC
The DNA here is from genome assembly GCA_026545225.1 of Cornus controversa. Taxonomy (NCBI): domain Eukaryota; kingdom Viridiplantae; phylum Streptophyta; class Magnoliopsida; order Cornales; family Cornaceae; genus Cornus; species Cornus controversa. Next base: position 20,202,362 of record CM048846.1, on the reverse strand, counting down.
TGCTATTTTTTTCTTGAAAATGATTGTATTTGCATGCTGCGTTATATTTGCTTTTTCTGTGTTTTGACAGGTGTGAAAATAAAGATTCGCAAAAGTAGAGGGGTCAGATTGATGTATGGACAAACCTCAGGAAGTCAAAATATAATTTACGCTATGTATATAAGTAGGATAGTTTAGTTATTTCAGCATGTTGTTCACCAAAGTCAACCAAAAATTACTGACAGAGAGTAAAAATGAAAATTCGCAAATGTGAGGGGGTCAAATTGATGTATGGACAAACCTCATGTGATCAAAATATAATTTTTCCTTTATATTTTTAGTATTTATTGAATTATGTGAACAATATAAAATTAAATATAATAAAAATAAAACCTCACCCATCCCTTTTTTGTTTTTTCTAGAAAATCAAGCAATTGTGTCAAGTATAAAGTAGTACTAATTACAAAGTATCGGCATGTTCCGGAGCTGTCAAAGGAAGATTGCTTAGCCAGGCCCAAAAGATACAATAAGCCCAACCCAAGAACTGGGTTCTTTAGTTTAAATTGGCTTACAGCCCAACAAGAAGTTGCCGTTATATATGTTTATAATAGCTCTCAACAGTTCCAAATTCCAGGTTAATCGAGGCAAAAGCTCCACAGTTCCAAATTCTGCCAAACTTCAATGTCTCATTTTTATTTTTCTTTTTATTTTTCTTTTTTGTTCCTCAACTTCACTGTCTTATTTGAATATATATAAATATAATTTTTTTTTTCCCCTCACAAATGAGGCCAAATTCAGCGTGTCCTGTAGCTAGCTTGGATTGGGCCTCAAAAGCTTAGGGCAGACTCGGATGGCCCGTCTACAATGCTTATACTTAGATAATTAATAATATTACGTTGGAAAACACTACACGAGGGTGCACTAGAAAGCATGGACACTTCGTCGAAGATGTCGTGACAATATTGGATACCTGTCCAAAGCAAACATGCCAGGAACAAGGCCAAACACATGTTGACACGGCTAGAAGAGTTCACATTTTTAAATGACTATATATTTGAAATGACATTGCAATGTTATGGCTCGAATACGCCTAAGACTGGTTGGATACACAGACACAGTTGGGTCAATTTTTAAAACCATGGGACTCAGCTTGTATTTTAAATTTTAATAGGGTAAAAATGTAAAAATAAGAATTAAGCTTAAAAGTTCAACAACAATATAAGCGTATTCGCATCTTTTATTTGTTTTTTTTTTTCCGGAAGCTTTGTTCTTTCTTCCAATTTCAAAATGTACACTAAATTAGTGAGAGAGAAAACGAGAAGAAGAAGAAAAAGAGGAAAAATAGACAAATATAAGAAAAAGAGGAGACATCCCCTAAAATGTGTAGGGTATTATTGTGAAATTAAAAAAAGTGAGTTTTTATGTATAATAATATATTTTTATTTTTATTGACATATCTTTGCCGTATTTGTGTTCTATTTTTTAAAAATTTATTGTACTATAGTGTCGGTATCATGTCGTACCCATGTTCCATGTCTGTGTTTGTGCTTCTCAGGAGTGCACTCAAGTAGGGATGGCAATTTTGTCCACCCCGCTGGATTTTCGCCCGTTTAGGACGGGTATGGGAGCCATTTTTTTCTGTAGGGGCGGGTTTGGGAAAGAAAATCAAAACCCGCCACGGGTACGGAGCGAATTCGGGACTCTATAATAACCCGCCCCGTCCCGCCTATATATTTTATTATTATAAATATATTTATATGAGTATATATATATATATATACAAATTATAATTTTACTTTTGGTTGTATTAAGACTTATGTTTTCATTTTATCTTTTTGTTGTATTTATACTTCTTTAATTATTGGATCAAACTTGTTACTAAATTATTTAGTTATAAAATATATTTTCTGTAATAGACTATTTAATTGTAGAATCTTGTCATTTTACTTCTTAAGCAAGGGTTATACTATTTTGAATTTAATAATATCAAACTTGGTACTACCCACTAGGCTTGTATTTTTTGAAAAAATTAATTTTTATTGATATTTGATGTGGTTACAATTTTGTGGGGAGGGCCCCGCCTAGGGATGTCAATTTAACCTGCCCCGTCGGGGCTCCGCCCCGCCCCACCCTGCTCCTAATGGGACGGGTTTGGGATCATACTAATCGGGTTAAGGACGAATTTGAAAAAAGAGTTTAAAACCCGCCAAGCCCCGAACCCACCCCGAATAATGATAAATATATAAATAAATATTATTTTATTAACTATGATTTTTATTTTTTTCCATTAGTTATGATAATTTTAAATTTTAACAACATTTTTTTTTATTATCATTTGTAAGTATTGGTCTATACTTAATTTTTTTTACAAAATTTATCGTAAATTTGTTCAAGTTTGTATTATATTTCTTAAAATATATATATATCAGGGCGCCCCGAATCAGGTTTGGGAAGAATTTTTTATTCGTGGGACGGGTTTAGGAAATGGGTGCCCTGTCCAGAACCAGCCCCGTTGACATCCCTAGCCCCGCCTCTCCCCGTCTCATCCCGCCCCTTTTAAAATTTTAAACGGGGCGGGGACAAGGTGGGGTTTCTCCCAACGGGGCGGGGATGGGTTTTGAAATTCCGTTCCTTTTCAAACCCGCGGTGGGTTTGGGAATAGTGTTGAAGGCAGCGGAGCCGGGATGGGTTTAGGCAAACCCGTGCCGTACCCGCCCCGTTGCCATCCCTTCACTCAAGGTAAGCTCGTCCCCTCATCATAGTCTTATGCTACTTTTTTTATTATTATTTTTTTTAAATAAGACTATGAAAGGAGCCATTTCATGTGACAAGAAGAATGAGCTTTACTAGATGATTGCTGAATTAAGATTTATTAAAAAATTCATTTAACATTTTAAATACCAATCTCAAAAAACTTACTAAATTCACTATTTAATAAAAGGGTAAATATTACTGATACCCATCTGGTTTGGACTTATTTCACATGGAGACAAACTTTGTTTATAGTGTCAGTATAAACCCAAACGTTTTGCATCGTTTATCAGAGAGACCCTAAATCGTGTATAGGCAGGTTTGACACCATGCAAAAAGACTTATATACCCTTTGACTTTGTCAAATGACCTATATAATATTTAAAATGACATAAAAAGACAACATACCCTAACTTTAATTCCAAATTTTCTTTTTTATGCCATTTCCTTTATTTGTACTTAAAGTCAAGTTGATTTTCTCAAAAAAATTTGGTTATTAAAATTTTCAATCTATTGTTTAGCAATTATTAGAGGATCAACAATTAAAATTAACAATATATTGTTTAACAATTAAAATTTTGCACAATGTCAGTTGAAAGCTTCGGATATTTTCAGTAGTGGTGATGATGGAAATCTATAGCTTCGATTGCGTTCATTAGTTGCTTTGTATGTAAGTGTTTATATATGTGTTATATACGTATGAACTTGTGAGTAATCGGAATGGAAGATGGGATTAGTGATTTCCAGTGTCCTAATTGAGAATTTTAGTGTTGTACTACTTTTAAAATTTGACCCACTGTGTGCATTTGAAGCAAATGGGTTGGATTTGAAGAAAACGTGAAATTATATGTGAAACCCTAGAAATTGAAATTTAGGGGAAATCTCGTTGGTATAGCTTTTGTTCTTGATAATCTTTGTGTCAAATGGTATATTAAGTCTTGGCGAGTTGATTGGTGCTCTTATTGGGTCGTTTGGTGGCCAGAAGTGGCCGGCAGAGATGCCGGAAGAAACTGCCGGCGAACTAAAGAAAACATAGAATTATATGTTGGAACAAGCAACAACACCACCACCGATCGTCATCTTCACCAAAACTATGAAAGCCAAAGCTCCACCGGTGAAGAACTTGTGTGGAAAGCTTAACCCAGAGCTTCATGTCTTTGAAACCACCACCTTCTGTCTCATCTTCATCGCGAAGAACCACTGTCAAAAAATCAACCGGAACCGAAGCTCAGAACAGTTCATTTCACCGAGCAACAAACAGACCAACCAAGCCACCATCTTCATAGTCATTTGAAGATCCATTTCCATTGATGCCGGCCACTCATGGTCTTCATCATCTCTAGCCAAGCCCTTCATCTCCATCGGTTACCACCATTGTCCATATGTTGGTGGCAGAGATCAAACACAAATCAGTTATGGTGATTTGTAAAACACTCAGGATCGACTAAGAGAGAACAAAAAAAAATAACAATCTATTACAAATCATTTTTTTTATTTTTTATTTACAAACAAACAGCGTACTCTCTTTCTCTTTCTCAATTTCTCTACCACTCGTAATATCTTTTAAACCAATACAACCAAATCTATTTATATACTACAAATTACGTGCACACACCATGTGTATGGGCTCTTTGAATTCAATCAGATGATGCTTCGTGGCTTCTTCGTCGGTAGCCACCACTGCTACAGTGGTCGTTAACTTCTAGTTTCTTCTGGTAGCTTCTTCCATCTTTTCTTAGCCTCTTGATCTTGCTTACAGCTTCATGAATCTTAACAAATCAAGTTTATATTTCAACACCATGCTCTTCACCAATCGAGAAGACCCACCATTGCAGAGCACCACCACTGCCCACTTTCTTTGTTGTGACATTTACCTTCAGTCCACCAACAAGGTCCATGTCCAAATCTTGAAGCATCCACGCACCGAACCCATGAAGCTCACCTCTTTAGCACCCACTGCCATAGTCAGGTCTTCACCAGGGGCGGCTGGTCCATTAGGCGACTTAGGCAATCACCTAAGGCCCCAGCCAATAGAATTCATTTATTAGGCACCTAAAAATTTTCATTTCCATATATTTAGGCCTAAGCTCCAGCCAATAGAATTCATTTATTAGACCCCTAAAAATTTTCATTTCCTTATATTTAGGCCTCAACAAGTAGGATGTATGAAAGTACACTCCTACCTTTTTTTCATTGGATAAATGGTATTAGAATGTATTACCTTATTTTAATTGGATAAATGATATTGGAAACTAGTAAAACTTTCCAAGGCCCCCGCTAATAGAATTCATTAGACTCCTAAAAATTTATTTTCATTCCCTTATATTTAGGCTTCAACAAGTAGAATCTATTAAAGTACGCTCTTATAATTTAATTCTACCCTATTTTCAGTGGATAAATAATATTGGAAACTCATAAAACTTTTCATCTATTCCTTTTTTTATTATTATTAAACTCTTATTTTTAATTTTTTTTATTACGTTTTTTCTTTCTCTTATTCTTCTTACACATTTTTTTCTCTCCTCTCCTACTTTCAGCCAATTAGGGTGCATTAATATTTTAGGGTATTAAAATTTTTATTCATCTTACATGACAAATGATTATTGGAAAGTGATAAAACTTAAAATGCCACTATTATATTTTTTGTCTAAGACTTCAAATTTGATTGAGTCGACCCTAGTCTTCACAGACCCATCACCATCATGTTCAACTGAGGGAGAGAGCAAAATTGAGGAGAGAAAGAATAAAATAATATATATATATATATGTGTGTGTGTGTGTGTTAGGGGCGTTCTCGTCTTTTTAATTCTATTAATAAGTAACGATGTTAGGAACAAAAATATTAGTTAAAATCTCTATGATAAATATAAATAAAATTTGTGTCTGTATCTAATAAATTTAAATCTCAAGAAGGGTCGATCAATAAAATAATAGAACTCATAAATGTTGTAATGAGAGGACTATTTTTAATAGGCTTACACATTTACACTCTTACTCTAGTCTTTTATTTTTTTTTTAAGGTAAATTTACCCACATATACCTCCGGATTTGACGTTTGAACCACCAGCTTTTTGTCGAGACGTGGATGATGTTTATTTTAGAAGGGAGACACACTTGAAAAAGTGGGCAAAGAAGGGAAATTCAACAATTCTGACAAGTGGGCTGCATTTTCAGTCACAAATCAATTTATGTGAAGATGGACTTCTTTTTCACAATAGTAAGTCAAGACTTAATTATATAATTTCATTCCACTTTGTTTGGAAAGCTAGGATATTTTATTGGGGCAATTTCGCATGCATTGCCATGAAATTGACCAATTTTTTGATTGAAATTATGAAGTTTTAATTCCATGAAATAGAGAATAAAAAAAAAAACAAATTGAAAACAATCATGTTTTCTACTTTTGCTTCCAATTTTTATGCTACACTTGCATGTTAATAAACAAGTTTTGATTTGCTTTGATTTTTTTTTTTTTTGCAACTCTTATACGTTTTCAAACATATTTTTACTATTTTTACTTTCAAAACTTAGTGCACTAATTTTTAAGTTACCAAACATATTTTTAATCTCAAATGAACACTAAGTAGAACAAAAATAATATTTTTCGATTTATATGAAATTAAAAACACAAAACAAAAACAATTATCTAACAAACCTAAAACAAGCCACTAGTAATGGTATTCAAGCTTGCGATGGGTTGGTGCACGAGTTAGGTTTATGTGGCTATTCAATGTAAATGATTGAATGTGAGGTTTCAATTCTCCTCTCTCATCATGTGTATTTGGCCTAAATGAGATATCTTCAAAAGGCTAAATGGGTAGAGCGTTGTTGGCGCAAATCAAGTTTTACTCGATTCGTGTGGAAGAAATATTTTACACAGTGTATGTGAGATTAATCGGGACAAAGTCTCTGACAAACTAACACCCGATTATAAGAAGAAAAAAAAAAATCTGAGTTCACATAGAATTATCTCAGGCACCGGTCAGAAACTCACGAGGTTATGGCATGTCTTCATATTTTCATGGTTGCATTGTGTATGTGTATGGCGTATAATGATTAGGCTTATATTGAATGAATTTGTCGGGGAGGACTCACCACTAAGAGAGTTTGCTTTCTCTCAATCTTTCCTGTAAAAGCCAGAAGGAACCACCACATCTACCAAATGATATATATATATATATATATATATATATATATATAAAATAAAATAATTGAATAAATTTAATTAGGTCCAACCACGTGAAAAATACATTTTTAAAGGTGGTCTAGCAAAACAGACCACGCTAGAGTTGGTGGACTTCTGTTTGAACGAGTCAATCACGCTAGAGTTGGTGGACTTTTGGTTTGAACGAGTCAATCGAACCTTACTTTTGAATCATAATCAAACCACCATATCTGATTATCCTTCAAATATATATATATATATATATATATATATATATATATATTCATGCAATTCTTAAGTTAGGGTTTTCAATCGGTCAATCATTTCATGTTACTACTTGTTTTTATGTGAATATATAATTTCACCAATTACTTGTCGTAGAACATGCTTAGTAAGAAAATGTTTATAGTTTTTATTCAACAAAACACATTTACCATAAAAACAAATCAAGTATAAGAGTAATAAATTCAACACTTTAAATTCAAGTACGCCTTACAATTTTAACAATTAATTCTCAATTTTATCAAAAAGCTCCTAAGGATCATTATAATGTTCTCCTATCATGTTTTAGGATTGGGGGTCTCTAGAATTTTAACTTTAATGGTTAATTGTTCACATTATTAATTATTGCATGATTTTCTTAATTAATAATGAAATTCCAGGCGTTTAGATGGATGTAGATCTAGTTTCAGGGCTTTGCATGGAAATTGGACTGCCATATATATATATATATATATATATATATATATATATATATATATATGTGTGTGTGTGTGTGTGTATTTATATAAATGTATGTATTTATATATGACTGATTATCCTATTTTTTTGTTAATATAAATACTTTACCAAATGAATTAAAAAAACACAAGCACGTGTGTATACCATATAATGATAATTTATTGTGTACTCATCTAATTAATATCGTCTTATCATAATGGCCAGAGGATTATAAAATTTCATATGAGTTCATAGAGTGGACCGAGTCCTTTGTCAGTATATACTTCGTCTCATTCTCGTTCGTTCAAGTTATTCGTTACAAAAATTCATATATATATATATATATATATATATATATATATATATAATTGTCAAATTTCAAACAAGACCCAAAAATTCATATATATATATATATATAAAATGATTGTGTGGCCGGCACGAAACCAAACCACCCAACAAAAGACCTCACCATGTGTGACGGTGACAACCAAACCATCCAACAAAAGACCTCACCATGTGTGACGGTGATTCATATGTTTTTGTGTCTTGTTCGAAATTTGGTTGTCATTTTTCCTATCATTACTTATATATATATAATAGATGAAATGGCTAAACAGTTTAAAATAATATAAATTAATAAAACACTACTTTAGATACTATGAATCGTGAATTGTTTTTACATAAAATATTTTGAAGTTCAACTGCTCTTACAACTTTCATATAAATATATATGTGTGAGAATCAATTTACAAGGATTTATATAATTATATTAGGTAAAGTGCATAAAATTTTCTTATAATTTGAAAAGTGTGCAAAATTCTTTTTTCATGTTCATTTTCTAACTTTGTAGTTTGTATTTGGTACAAATAAGCTCTTCTGGACTAAAAACACTCTTTAATATCAATTTTATCCTTATACCAAATTTTTTATATACTTTTTTCCAACAATAACATTTTCTTTCCTTTTTTATATTTTTGTAAAATCTAATTTAATTATAAATTAAATATTTTTGTTTTATTATAATTTTGTGGCCAGGCCGTAAAGGCACTATTCAAGAAAAAAAAATGACATTTTTTTAAATAGTGATTTTTTTTTTTCAATTGGGCCACGAAACAATAATAAAAAAAGAATATTTAAGTTATAATTAAATTAAGATTCCAAATCTTTTGTATTTATTTTTATTTTTCAACTTTTGCTTGACTGGGCTCCTTTGATCCATCTTCTCAGTCACAACTCGACTTTTGTGTCAAGATGGATTCCCTTAATGCCAGTTTGTACATAATACAGTAATAACACTGTACTCCACTTTATATTATCCAGAAAACATCAATCATTTTTTTTCATGGCTGTTCGAGGGAATTTATGCGTACCTCGACTAATTTTACGAGCCCTGAAGTTAACGATCGGATAAGCCTTCAATGGTTCTGAGGAGACTCGAACTGATAACCATTGAAAAACAAACCTAAATTCTGACCAGCTGAACTACCTGTAGAGTTAGAAAACATCAATATTTTTAATGCTACAAAATAGAGTGACCACGGATCCTATTAGTTTAATTTAGACATTAAATCTAAACTAAGTTGATTTTTATATGAATTCAATTCAATCTGTGAAAAGTTTTGATCTGATCCGATTTGTAAAATATTGAATTGATTGTACGAATTAAACTTTTTTAATCCGTCTAATATATTTTTTTTTCTTGACCATAGTCCAATAGATAAATTATCAATTGATCAAACATGAGTTCATATATTTAAAAGTAACAATTAAAAAAAATAACATGCAGTAACCAAAATGATAGAACCACATCTTTATAACCAATTTAAAATAAATGTAAATTGGAATTAAAAATTTTATTATATTTGTATATATCAAAGGGTGTGGGATGTGGATTTAGGTTTACAGTTTTAAAACATATTATATATATAATACTTGTATATATTATATTATTAATGGATTGGATAGGATTAGATCAGATTTTTGAGACTATAATCCATCAATCGATTCGATCTCTATGAATTTTTTTTTTATAATCCGCCAATGAACCTATGAGGTAATAAATTGATCTAATTCACACATATAAGATGAATACTCTCCTACTAGTCTACTACAAAATCATAAGCAAAGCAAGACAATAGTTATGTCTCGTGTCTAAAAAAAAAAAATAGAAATTGTTGATATTTCACAAAAGAGTAGTGTTGCATAGGCCAAAGTAGAGAGATGAATTTATAAAAAAATTGAAATTTCCTAGAGTTTAAGAGTGAGGAAGAGAGATTGTAGTTGTATGATGTAATTTGATTTAATTTATTTGTGATTATTATTATTATTTTGTTTAAATTATTTTATGAATCCGCATCTGAACCGAAGTTTGTGCCATCAAACTTCTCAATCATTGATGCTCTATTTTCTGACGCCCTACTCCCACTCAAACGGACAGATCTGTGGTAAAGAACTTCGCCGGACTTTCGTCAACCACCTATCGTACCCTTAATATGCAAACCAATGCTCTGATACCAATTGTTGAGAATATATGAGAAAACGCAATCAGAAGATAAAATAAATACACAAAAAATACAAAAGATTTACTTGGTTTACTCTAACAAAGGGTTACGTCCAATGAGCACACCGAACAATTTTACTATGAAAAATATGATGGAGGATTACAATCACTCAAACTCTCTTCTCTATTGCTCTCACCAATTTCATAAAATTAGATTTCTTCGACTCACAATTGTTCTCACAATTTAATACACAATTTTAAGGTTTCACAAAATTCCTATTTATAAAGAGAAATATCTTAGTCACCAAATCTTCAAGTTTCAGAAGGAAAGTTCAATTAGGAATTAAATTCCTAAACAAGTCTAATAATAATAGAAAACAAATTTTTCAGCAGTTAACCTTCTAAAAATCATTGTCCTCATGCTCCACAATTTTAGTTCTATGGTGATTATGCTCATCTTATCCTATTTTTCTTTTGTTAATATAAATACTTTACCAAATGAATTCATTAAACAAAATCACGCGTGTAAATCATATAATCATAATTTATTGTGCACTCTTCTAATTAATATCATCTTATCATAATGACCAGAGGATTATAAAATCTCATATGATTCCATAGAGTGGACGAGTCCTTTGTCAATATAGACTTGGAAAAATTACACTAACCTCCCCTGTAAATAGGTGAAATAACATATACCCCAATATATTTTCAAAAGTAACACTACACCCCCTGTTAGAGTTGTCGGAGGACGAAATTAGTGAAATCACAATTATACCCATGTACGATTTAGTATTTTTTTAATGGTAAAAAGCTTGTTGTGTTAAAAGACCAAACTATCATTACCAATAATAGTGATATAAAAAGTATATCTTCGTATTCTGTATATGCCCTAGCTAGTTCAAGTATTGTCTTTATCTGAATAATTAAGAGAGATTGAACTTTACAGTTGTTGGTTTAGAAAGTGGTTTCTCTTCTCCTTAAAGCCGACAACACCAAATTTTTGGGCCACTCTTCCCCGTCGTTCGTCGCATCTCCACCTCTCATCCGTCCTCACAAAGATCTTTCGATTTCGAGAGCTCTATCGCTGCCAATCCGCTGGTCAATTGATTCTCCGATCGCGACTTGTTGTTCCCATCGTTTCTGAACCGTCAACGACTCCGCCACCACCATCCTCTGTCTTTACAACTACCAACCTTCCTCCTTTAACTCTGACGATGTCGAGTCCAGATTTACCTTTATTTTCGTCAATCAATCTGAAGTCCACCTCCATTCCGATGTCCTTCACCAATCAAATTATTTCACTACACTATTATCGAATCGATGGAGATAGACTCCGGCAACGTTGACTCCAAGAGCTCTCGCAAGATTCATCGCTTCAATTTGGGTATGACGGCCACAAATGGTTCGATTAACAATCACCTAACGGTTCTTTAGCTTCTCTACACTAGTGATTTCATGAGTGAGATCAAAAGCACATCTAGGGCTCCCTCGATTTTAAAATTTGCAAACTTTTAGTTTAGGTGACGGTTTTACTTTTCTTCTAACTTCTTCTACACTGTACAAAATTACATCTAGTTCTCCACAAAAAGGACTCCCTTTCACCTCTTGTATTGATCTCCAAGCTCCCTTTGCAAAAGGGGGTGCTTTTAAAACGAAATTTTGTATTAGTAAACTAACAACTCACTAATGTTTTCCATAATATATTTTTCAGATGGCACTTGGTGATAAAGCTTCCTTCTAATGTGAGAATTAAGTCCTTATGTAAATTTCACTAATATTAATCTGAGTTATACAACCGTTTTTCATTCTACATCAAATTCAAAAATCATCTTAATTTTGTTTAAATTATCTTCATAGCACGAGTGTTTATTACATTGCCAGGGTCAAAACTCTGTACGCGAAGTAGGGAACCAATTCTAATACAATTAGTACATTATTGTAAAATTTGTTATAAACTGTAGAGAAAAAGTGTGTTGTGGCGACACAGAGAGAGAGAGAGAGCGAGAGGGAGAGTATGATGTATAGATAAAGGGTAAAATTGTTCACAAATTTTATGTGAGATGAGGGTATTTCAGTCATTTTAAGAATCTAAGGACATTTTGGAATTTTCAAGTCAAAAATACTATGACATCAATAATTTTCATATTTGAAAAGCTGACAGAGGAGGTCAGTGTTACAAAAGGTAGTAGACAAGAGAGTGCAGTGTTATTTTTGAAAATACAAAAAAAGTATATTTTATTTCACCTATTTATAGGAGAGGTCAGTGTAATTTTTCTTATATACTTTCGTCTTATAATAGTACGTTCAAGTTGTTCGGTACAAAAATTCATATATATATATAAAATGAAAAAGACCATGTTTTGTGTCTTGTTGGATGATTTAGTTGTCATTTTTCCTATCATGAAATGGTTAAACAGTTTAAAATAATATAAATGAATAAAACCCTACTTTAGATGTTATGAATCGTGAATTGTTTTTACATAAAATATCTTCAAGTTCAATTGCTCTTACAATTTTTATATAAATATATATGTGTGAAAATTAATTTACAAGATCTATATAAAAAACTTCTTTCATATTCATTTTTCTCCTTTGTAATTTGTATTTGGTGCAAGTAAGTTCTTCTCAGCTAAAAGCACTTTTTAATACCAATTTTACCCTTCTACTAAATTTTTTTATATATATTTTTTCAACAATAGCATTTTATTCCTTTTTTATATTTTTGTAATATCTTAATTTAATTATAAATTAAATATTTATGTTTTATTATTATTTGATGGTCTGGCCATAAAGGCACTATTTAAGAAAAAATGGCATTTTTTGTAAACAATTCCAAATGTTCTGTTTTTAAAATCAGTGAACAATTTTTTTTTTGGTTGGGCCACGGAAAATAATAAAACAAGAATATTTAAGTTATAATTAAATTAAGATTTTACAAAAAACAAAAAAGTATATAAAAAGTGTTTTTAACTCGGAAGAATTTTTTTTTCATCAAATATAAATTACAAGGGAAGAAAGTGAACATGAGGAAAGATCTTTTTGCACACTTTTCAAATTACAAAAGGGTTTTATGTACTATACCAAATTATATTGTCATGTTCACCGCAAGGAGTTGATTCAAGTTGATAAATAACTTGGCCAATACGTAGTAAATATTAAATTTAAGAAAAAAAAAATTTGAAATGTGTATCAATTAGAATATATATATATATATATATATATATATATATATATATAACCATTACTTTTTTATTTTAAGTAAAATTAATTGGTCCTTAATTATGACATAAAGCACTTGCACTCGTTTGGCAGAACATCAGTCAGCAACACGTACTTGACGTTCAGTTTCATTACTTTGATAGATACTTTCTAATTTTTTTTTCAACTTTTGCTTTGCTGGCCTTCTTTGATCGATCTTTTCAGTAGATTTGGAGTCTAATAAGAGTGTTTAAAGAAAGTTAAGAGTATTAGCTTCCTGATTTAATTTTTACTTCTCTTTTTTTTTTTGCATAAAAGTTGAAGCAAAAGTTCTGTCAAACAAAACCTTAATACAGGAATAACACTGTACTCCACTTTATATTATCTAGATGCTACAAAATAGAGTGACTTTTTGACATTAAATCTAAACTAATTCAATATTTACATAAATATGATTCAATTTGTGAAAAGTTTTGATTCAATATGATTTGTAAAATATCAAATTGATTGTAGAATTAGACTTTTCTAATCAGTCTAATAATTTTTTTTTCTTGACCATATCCAATAGATAAATTATCAATTTATCAAACAACAGTAACCATATCCAATAGATATTTAAAAGTAACAATTAAAAAAAAAATATGCAGTAACCAAAATAATAAAACCACATCATTATAACCAATTTAAAATAAATGCAAATTGGAATTAAAAAATTTATTATATTTGTATATATCAAAGGGGGTGGGATTTGGATTTAGGTTTAGAGTTTTAAAACATATTATATATATAATATTTGTATATATTATATTATTAACGGATCAAATTGGATTTTTGAGACTATAATCCATTAATCAATTCGATCTCTATAGATTTTTATTTTATGAATCCTCCACCGAACCGATGAAATAATAAATCAATCAAATCCATACAGATCAAATGAACACTCCTACTACAAAATCATAAGCAAAGTAAGACAATAGTTATTTCTCGTGTCTAAAAAAATAGAAATTGTTGATATTTCATAAAAAAAAAAGTAGCGATGCATAGGCCAAAGTAGAGAGATGAATTTATAAAAAATTGAAATTTCCTGGAGTTTAAGAGTGAGGAAGAGTGATTGTAGTTGTGTGATGTAATTTGATTTAATTTATTTGTGATTATTATTATTATTATTATTATTATTTGTATGGTCATGCAAGTTTTTAGTTCCAATAAGCAAATCTCTAATTTGGAGCAAAGCAAACAATCCGATTTCGTTTAAAAGTAGAATCACTTTCTGTGTTGAGATTCTCTATTTGTCTTGTACCATTTATACAATGCAATATCATTTATGTAACACAATACATTACTTAAGCGATTTACGGTAGATGTTACAGAAGTGATATGAAATTGTTATAAATTATTACGTTGCCATAGAAGATGTTATAGGAATACACACAGTTCGGTTTGGACCGGATTGAAAGTTTTTTGAAACCAAATTACTCCTGACAGCTTCAGAAAATCTGAAACTGTGTCTGGACAGTTTGTTTCTTTTTCGGTCGATTAAAAAATCAATGTTGTAATAAATTAAGCAAGTACTAGAAGTTTGTTACAAAATGACAGATGGTAGGTTAAACCATAGAAGCTAGTCAAGCGGTGTCCAAATTATATATTAACTACATGTATATATTCAAATAATATATACTCTATACATATAGAAATAGAATAGATGCTCATTGGTCCGAGAAGAGAAATTTGTAAGTCATTGATGTTCACCTAAACTTTATATTATCTTTCATTGCACCACAATAAGAGTGTTTCAAGCTTAAAGATACATAAATTAGGACCATATCAGCACACGTCCAATTTCATTAAGAAGAGAAATTCTGCGTATATGTATAATTAAATATTTAATAAAATAATATAACATATATATACAAAATTAACGGATCGATTCAATTCGAACCGGTTCTGTAGTTTTTAAAACTATGTTTAACGATTCCATTACTTTATCATCTGTGCGGTTTGCTTTTACAGCCTCCATCCATATTGACATTTATCTCTCTATTATATATCAATTTATCAAGTCAATTTGGGTTCTTATTAATTAATTATAAATTCAATTATACAGAATTAATTCATGACAAACATACTGCAACTTGGTCATAAAAAAATATAGCCCAATTTGGGGTTTAGGTGGGTGTACTTCATCATTACAGCGCCTTTTTTGTTGTTTTAGTGGTATGGTGATTGTGCACATCTTATCCTATTTTTCTTTATGTTAAAATAAATACTTTACCAAAAGAATTCAATAAAAAAAGGCACATATGATAATTCACACTTTCATTCTTCTCTTTCAAGTTATTCGTTAAAATTCATATAATAGGCCAAATAACTAAATCTTTTAAAATGATATAAATTAATAAAAGCATACTTTTGATATTATGAACACTAAATTGTTTTTACATGAAATATTTTGAAGTTCACTTGCTGCTACATTTTATATATATATGTGTGTGTATATATATATATATAGATATGTTAAAATCATTTTACGAGAATCTATATTTTATACTACCATGTTGCTTACTTTTTTATCTTTAAGAACCTCTAATGTGTCCTTAAATATGACATAAAAGCATTCTATTAAGTTTTTACATGTTCCACATTCACACCCCTTTTCTGTGTGCAGCACATGCTCTGCACAAGATAGAATCGTACCTACATGCTTTTACTCTCGTTACTTTAAATTTTTTTTTTTTTTTGGATCAGAGACCATTTAGAAGTCTTCTGAGATACAAAATGATTTAATTTGCTTGATATTTACTTTTGTATTATTATTATTTTCAACTTTTGCTTTGGTGAGCTTTTTTGATCTTTTCAAGTTATAAATCAACTTTTATTTCGAGATGAACTTAAGTCACAGAAGCATGAGTACGAAAACGGTAAATTTTATATCATATAAAAAAAAGTGACGGAACAAAAATTAAAGCACGTTTGGAAGGTAAGAACAACACTTATTTAAAAGAATTATGTAACTTAGAAATGAAACCCCTTAACGCCGCCATGTAAATAACACTGTACTTCACTTTATATTATATTAAAAAACATTTATATTTTGTTGATCATTCAATCATGCATCCTCTGGAATCTAAATGCTACTAAATTACAAGCAAGCAAGCCAATAGTCAGTTCTTGAGTCTAAAAAAATTGAAAATGTTGATATTTCACAAAATAGTAGTGTTAGGTGAAAGCAGAGGGATGAATTTATAAAATAAAAAAAATTAAAAGAACGAATTTTCTAGAGTTTAAGAGAAGAGAGGATTGTGATTGTTGTGATGTAATGTGCTTTAATTTATAAGTGATTTTAATTTTTTTTTTTTTTGTATGTTCATGTAAGGTTTTAGGTTCAGTAAGCAAATGTCTGATTTGAAGAAGAGCAAAAAATTTATACCATGACAAATTAGGATAACATTAAAGCTGATTATTATGTTTAATTACTACTACTAGTCACCGATTTTATTATCTGTGCGGTTCACTTTCACAGCCTCCATCCTTATTGACCTTCATATATATATATATATATATATGCTAGAATTGACTGAATTTAGAGTGGTGATACAATATCCGTAGTTGACGCATCCAACTATATTTATGTGAGGGGAGGATGACGTAATTATAACTTCATCATGAAAAATTTCGGAGAGAAATTGAGTTTTAGAAAAAGAGAGAGATTTAGTTTGTCAATCACTAATTATCAGAAATGTGAAATGTCTCTTTTTTTTCTCTTAACTTAGGGTAAATATCTCGACAAATGGTATTTTAGGAACTTAAAATTACTATGACTTGACAAAGACACATTAATCTACATCCACCTCAATCCTCTAAGCTCTAATTAAAGTGACTATTTAGCATTATCTTCATAAATTAACCTAGCTTATTCATTTTAATTAAAACATGATCAGAATTTTATTTAATCATGTGATGGTGAAGTGGTTTTCATGCCATATTCTATTATTCCAAGTCCCAACCAATAAATGCAACTTTCACAAAATTGAGATCAAAATATATTGCATTGATTGATTAAATTCACAGCTAGCTGGGTAATTTATTCGTATCTTCATGCTTATATATGGCCCATATGATGGGGTCATATATATATATATATATATATATATATATATATATATATATATATATATATATATATTCCATGGGACACCCTCAAAATGCTAAGGGAGTTTAATTGCTTTCTGTCAGTTTTCCATTTAAAAACCCACAAGAATCATTTTCATCAAATGATGGGTAGACAGGAAAGAAAAAAAATGGAAAAAAAAATGATAGGTAGAGAAAAAAAGCAAGTGAATAATTAAACATGTGGAACTTTCCTTTTAACATATTTTAAGGTGGTGATAGGCCCTTTGTGCTTTTGTGGACTTGGTTTGATTCAACCTCTCATGTCCTAACCCTACTTTTGAAATCTTATGATGGTTGTCTTTCATTGAATAACTTGTCCATGAACAGTTAATATAACCAAACATTGCTATATAGCCTATATATATACACACACACATATATGGTTCTGTTCTAAAGTTGAGACCAAGCTAGGCAATAGAAAAAAAAGCTCCCTAACCCATCATCTTATTCTTTCCTTCCAAATCCGAGGCCATGGCCTCTCTCAGCCGGTCCGTCACCAGCAATTACATGCTGTTGAAACTAGAAGATGTCCATCTCTTCGATCTCATTCGTATTCTTTTGTTCAGTGACATCGAGAAAAGGAAATTCGTAGATTGTCCCGAAGGGACTCATGACGAGCCTTTCCAGCGTCGATGGCTCATATTCGTGTCCATCTTGGTGCAGAAGTTGCTACAGTCTGTGTCAAAACCTCTGGCATGGTTCGGTGACAAGCTCGAGATGTGGCTAAACCTTCTCTCTAGTAACCGCAACTTCCTTGTGCTTGTGTGGAATTTTTTACGCGGTATGGTTCACTATCCATCCCCTTTTTCATTCTTGTAAATTTTCTTCCCTCTACAAAACTGAAATATTTAATAATTTTAAATTTAATTTTTTTTAAAAAAAATTATTATTTTTAATTAACAAAAATTTGAAAAATCAGTTGTTAAGTTAAAATTTGAAAATTCTGACACAATGATATGATCGGCTAAAATTTAAATTTAGAGAACTAAATTAAGTCAATTCACAGTGATGCTCTAGGCAGGGAGGATATAATGTTATGGTGTGTTGCACATCCATGGTCACCGGCTAAGATGTCAAAGTCCACACAAATGTCTAGTCAGCTAGACAAGCATCAATTATTCTAATGCTGGAACCAAATTAAATTGAAGTGTTGCATTTTGTAGGACCTCCTTATCTTTAAGTCATTATCCTTCCAGCTCAGAAGTCCATTACAACCAATTGATTGTTCTCCCATTGAGAAACATCAATTATTCTAGGTATGCATGATGCTCAATTAGACATCGTCACGACCCGTTGCACAGATAATGTCCATTTTGCACGCATTTTATATTTACGGTTTTCAAAATCAGTTTACGCGTTAAAGAATAGTGATTCACACGTAAAAATACCAACAACCTTTTCCCTTCAAGAGAGAGATAGCGCGCGCACCTGAAAACAGCTTTTCTTTAGATTTGACCTTTCTTCTGTTTGCTTACTTTCAAGGAAAGAAAAGAAAAAGAAAAGGCATAGAGCTTATGCATTTGAAATTTTGCAGGGAAGGTGGTGATGCCGGATAAGTCATCGGCTACTTTCTTGTCATTCAATGGAAACATCGACCATCGGGTAGAGTTGGACAAAAATATTAAGCATGGTGACAGCAGATATTATGGGGCATTCTCTGTGATGGCTGCAAAAATATCCTATGAGAACAAAGCTTACATTGAAACAACAGTGAGGGACCTCTGGAAGGTACATTGAATACAATTTGTAGCTTCATTAATTTGATGTTTCAATACAAATGAATTGATGTATAGGATTAATTAAACCATTTATTTTAGTAGCTTCCATGAACACAGTCCCATGGAAATTAAGAATGAAGCTTCCATTGAATTTCTAAAAGTAACTTAACAACTTTTGATAATGTTTTTTTAAGAAAAAGGGGATGAAAATGATCTATTTTATTTGCAAATTAAAGAAATAGATTTCCTCGTAGAAAGGGTACAACTAATAAATTACTCAGTTTTGTAAGACTGGTGGAAAGTTTTTTCAAGTGAGGACCTGTTTGACATGCGTTTTGTTTTTGTCTTTGTTTTTTTCTGTTTTGTTTCGATAAAACATGTTTAGTACTGTCAGTTGTGTTTTGAATAGTGTCAAAACATTTCAAAAATTAGAAACACCATTTTAATATTTTTATTGTATTTCGGCTACTATAACAAAAAAAAAAAAAACCTAAAACACATTTTCATTACGAAACATGATTTTAATTACTATTCAGAACATTCGTAAGGTGTTCTGTTTTAGGCAAAAGCAAAAACACAAACACTTCTCGAACATGCCCCAGGTAATTTAGTTGTAGACTGTTTGAGGAGCTTCTATAAGAGTTGTCTTTTGGAAATTAATTAATAACATACACAATATTATCATAGAATAATTTGCATCCTATATACAATATCTAATTATATAGTTGTTCATATGTGCAGATGGAGTTCTTGGGCTTCTATGATTTTTATAATGGTGAGAAAGCATCATCCTTCTTTATACTTTCTAAGGGTTGCCATGTTCTTCTTAGATAGACCACAAAAATTATATAGGACCAACTATTGATATACCTGTAAATCCTATTTTTTTGCAGAATATCAAGACAAAAATACAACACAAGCATTTTTGCTTCGTGACAAAAATGTTGATCCAGAACTGATTGTTGTGGCCTTCAGAGGCACAGAAACCTTCGATGCAGATGCATGGTGCACCGACTTTGACATTTCTTGGTATGACATTCCGGGCATGGGAAAAGCCCACGGTGGCTTCATGAAAGCTCTAGGGTTGCAGAAAAATGGAAGCTGGCCTAAGGAAGTCGAAAAATCCGATGAACAACACACCACGGCTTACTATGGCATTAGGGAAAAGCTTAAAGAACTTCTGCAAACAAATGACAAAGCCAAGTTCATAGTGACCGGCCACAGCTTGGGTGGCGCGCTGGCGATTCTGTTTCCGGCGGTGTTGGCATTGCATGAGGAGGAATTGTTGATGGAGAGGTTGGAGGGTGTGTATACATTTGGACAACCAAGGGTAGGAGAAAAGCAATTTGGGGAGTTCATGAAAGAGCAATTGAAGAAGTATAGTGTACCATACTATAGATTTGTTTACAGTAATGATATGGTGCCTAGGTTGCCATATGATGACTCCACACTCACGTTTAAGCACTTTGGGACATGCCTATACTATAATAGCTACTATAAAGGCAAGGTAAAGTATCTCTACCCGGAATTCGGATCCTCTGCAGTAGTATTTTTCAACACATTTAAATCGTTTTTCAATGCATTGATTTCTTCGATATTTCAACACATGGAATAAAGGCCTTTGGTAGAGCTTTTGCGTCGGCTTTTACGCAGAAGAAAAAGAGAAGCAGAAGCTAAATCAGGAAGCTGGTACCCCCAACTTCCTTTAAACGCTCTTTTTAGACTCCGAAAATCTTCCGCCTTGTCAATCCAAACACTCTCCAAAACGGCTTTTGAGCTTAAAAAGCCGAAAGCCGCTTTTCAAAAGCCAATTCAAACAGGGCCTAAATGTGTTTAAACACAATTTCAGTGAGTTGAAACTAGAAAAAAAATGATATTAAAGACGTATTTCAACACATTTATTCTACATTGTTAATATGCAAATTACACAAATCATACAATTGATAAGTTTCGTATTTTCATTGTTCATAGTTTCGCAAGTACAACATTGTCTTCCAATTAATACAGGTGCATACCACTTTAGTGCACTGACATACTATCACTTTACACTTTTTGACATGTTCGATTTAATTAGTTTGGTAATTTCGAGGCAAAAAACTTACAACTTGCTAGCTAGTTTTCCATATATATATATATATATATATATTATTCATTCTTATATACAAGTTGTGTTTTCTTGTTTTGATGATGCAGATTGTTGAGGAACAACCAAACAAGAACTACTTCTCGCCATTGTCAACATTACCAAAGATGATAAACGCGTTCTGGGAGCTGATAAGAAGCTTCGTCATTCCATACACAAAGGGACAGGACTATAACGAAGGAGGTACTCTCCGAGTGCTCCGGTTAATCGGATTGGTAATTGCCGGTGTACCGGCTCATTCCACCCAAGATTATGTTAATTGCACTCGGCTGGGATCATCAGACGTATTTATATCTCCGACTTCATTAGGTCAAAACCATGACGATTAATTTGTAGCTCACCTATTGTGTGTTTGTGTGCGCAAGCATTAAAAAGCAGTTATTAGATAGCCAAAGTGTTGTTTTCATCAGTAATTACTTGCAAATTAATTAACCTAGTGATGTGTGTGATTTTTTCCCATTTACAAGACTCTCTCTCTCTCTCTCTCTCTATATATATATATATATATATATATATATAGTAGTGTTCAAATGCTCCCTGGTGAGTAGGGAGTAGTCTACACACTTTTAACTCTAGCCTTCGAATTTAATCCTAAGGTTGTTAATTAAAATAAGGTTCTCCACTCTTATATTAGGAAACTTACCAAAATTTAATTTCTATTAAACACTAATAATGTAAAATGACAATAATAGACATTATTTAAAAAAAAATTGTTATGGAAACCCAAGAAACTATGAAAATTATATTCAATATAATTGTGGTTATCTCTATTATATATGGTACATAGAGTTTAATATAAATAAAATTTAGATACAAGGTCTGGGAATGTTATCCATGGATTTTTAGTTACCTGTACAACTAACTTAAAGTTTTAGATAGTGCCTTTTTGGTAACACTTTGAATGCTGTGTGGTGAGTGTGTTTAAAAAATTGGAGGTCATATTTGTTGTTGTTGTTTAAAAGTTATATTTACTGAGAAAGCTCAATTCTTTGCTCAACATAAGTACTAATAATGTTAAATTGGGAAAAGGTTGTATTAATTGTCCGTTGAATTTGGAGAGCTTGAGGGATAGTTGGAGGACTTCATGGAAAGGGGAATATATTTGTCGAGTTGAAATACTATAAGACTGTTTCACTACCTGCACACATAATAGTTTAAAACAAAAACAAGCGTGGAACAAGGTTTTGAAATTGTTTTCCTAATAAGAAGACTGGTTTATTCATGAATTTTTTTCAAGCTCCCATATGAGATGAAATTTATAAATTAGCAAGCATATATCGCATATATGACTGCATTCTTCCCTTGATATATTTGCAAGTGCATGTTTGCATGATTGTGACACTTCATACTAGAAAGATTTACTAGATTTTTTGGATCTTTTATTTGTAGTTCAAAGTTCGCTGTTCTATCTTAATTTTGAAGTATGCTAGAAATTTTATGGCAGTTATATCATATAACATGGGTTTGTACCTCTCTCTCTCTCTCTTTTCAGAGTTTGCTGGAAAAGAGATAGTTTACACTGTATTTGCTGAGGTATGCCTTTGAGTACTTTAACAGGATTTTGAGTAAGTTACCATGCATTATATTTGTCTGTATCTAAAGCTGAGAACCAAATTGAGAACTTGAAAATATTTAATATATGTAGCACTTCATATATTTTTGTTTCATGTTATTTGAGTTCTGTATTTGTGTGCGTTGATCTATTTATGCATTTCTTTAATGATTATTTTGTGCAATTAGATCATTAAAGTTACCTTACACAAATGAGAGAACACAAATCACAGCTTAGTGGAGAATGATATTCTTGAAGAAACAATTCTTAAATTGATGTATTAAATTGTTATAGTAACGCAGGGGCGTAGCCATTAAGGCCCCAGTGGGTACATTAGTACCCACTTAACTCTATAAATTTTTTTTTATATATATAGTAAATGCAATTTTTTGGAGTTTAGAAATGTAATCACCTATTAAATTTTGAGTCATGTACCTACTTAGTTTTATAAAAAACAAATTATAGCCCGAACATTTGCGTTCGTACCCACTTATACAAATTCCTGACTACGCCCCTGGTAACGGTCATATTCTATTTTGTCAATCAATATGCTAATATAATCTACTATATTGTTGTTGTTTTGTGTTCAAGTGTGAGACTAACTTTAGGTTTTGGCATTTTTCATATTAATTTTTTTGGCCGTTGCCTTTAATATTGTAGTATGTCAACCTAAGGTCGTGAGATCTAGTGTTTTAACAGGATAGTACACTGCTCGTGGTTACCCATCTCAAATGAGAATAATATTCAAAGTCAACCTACTGTTCAAGCCACTAACAATTATCTCAGACCTTCTATCTAAATTTTATTTATATTAAACTCTATGTACCATATATAACAGAGATAACCACAATTATATTGAATATAATTTTCATAGTTTCTTGGATTTCCATAACAGTTTTTTTTTAAATAATGTCTATTATTGTCATTTTACATTATTAGTGTTTAATAGAAATTAAATTTTGGTAAGTTTCCTAATATAAGAGTGGAGAACCTTATTTTAATTAACAGCCTTAGGATTAAATCCGAAGGCTAAAGTTAAAAGTGTTGTTTTCATCAGTAATTACTTGCAAATTAATTAACCTAGTGATGTGTGTGATTTTTTCCCATTTACAAGACTCTCTCTCTCTCTCTCTCTCTCTCTCTCTCTCTCTATATATATATATATATATATATATATATATATATTTCATTCGATTAAGTCCCGTGAGGCCTTTGGACTAATTTGGAGAGCCCACATGAAATTCTAACAGCAATATCGCAGGCCTATTCCACACTTACAAAGTGTTGGACCATTCAATATGTAAAGTGGGAAACATCTAATAGTGGCCTTCCACCGCTCAATTGAGCGAGGGACAGAAGCGGACTGAATCCTCCAGATCCAACTCCCCAAGCAATGAGAGTTGAGAGAAAGAAAGAGAGAGGGGATAAAGTTAAGTCAATGATAGCAAAAGGCGAGAATAATCCTTTTAGAAGTGTTTTTCTTTTCTCTGAAATTTGTATCTCTCTTATTTTAACTAAAAAAATTAGTCATTTTTTATTCATGTACGTTCATAGTTTGTCTAAATCTTGTCTTCTCAGTGAATTATTTCTTTCATCATCATCATCATTGTCATCATCATCATCTTCTTATTTTACACTCGGTACGAATTTTATTGAAAATAAAAAATGATCATAATAGGGACTAATTTTTCTTTCGATAAAATGCTCTGACACTCCTCCAGGTTTTTGTTTATTACCCACATACTTGTGTTAAAAATTATTTTAACACCCCCGAGGTTTGGTTTAACTGACCTTAACACCCCTTTTTGCCAAAACTACCATTTTTTAAATTTTTTTATTTTCTTTTTCTCTCTTTTCTCACCTTTTATCTTTCTCTACCTTTTATCCCTTTCCCTCTCTCATTAACTAGGGATATAAATTTTACAATGCTATTTTGTATATGGGAGGCGATATCTGCACTCCACTTTTCTACTGTTGCACTCCACTAATATTTTTCTTTTAAATAAAAGGACAAGAAGGTCCCTAAACTCATTAATGAATCATTTCATATTTTATAATATCATAACTACCCTTTATACAATAAATTTTAATTCTATTTTATTTCGTTTAGTAATTTCTTTTGAGTTCCGACCAAAAAGAACTTTTTCTGGAGTACTTTTTTTTTATCCAGTCAAAAGTGATAATTTCTTCAATAGAGATATCCAGTCAACAGTGATAAAAGAGAAAATGAGTACTCTATTTTTTTGGTTTTTTTTTTTTGGGTCCTGTCAAAATTAAGAGAATTTATTTAACATGAAAAACTTTTTTTTGTATCCTTTTTTTTTGTGTATCATATATTTATTTTTTTCAGTGATGTCTTATGAGATAATTTATTCAACAAAAAAAATTTCTTTTGGGTCTTTTTCTTTTTTACATACCATACTTCTTTTTTCTCGATCATATCAAATGAAATAGTTTATTCATCAGAGATAAAAAAAAAATTTGGTCTTTTTTTTTTTTTTGCGAAGTATACTCTTCTTTGGGGTCCTACAGAGAACTTTTTTTTTTATCCTTTTTTTCAGTTCTTGTCAAAAGAAATAATTTATTCAATAAATATAACATTTTTTTTTGTACTTAGATAATTTTTATTTTATTTTTAGATCTGACAAAAGAGAAAGAGATAATTATTTTTTGAGTCTTTTTTTGTAATTTTTTTTGGAACCTGCTAAAAGAGATTGAAAATATTAAATATTGGAGACAATGAGAGAATATTAGAAAGGGTAGTTGTGTAATTTTTTTTAAAAATAATCATTTACTTATGAAGTTAAGGTTAGAAATGTCATTTTCTTTAAAATAGGAGTATAAACGTAGAAAAAGGGAGTGCGAATATCATCTCCCTTTGTATAATTATATATATATATATCATTATTGTGTATATTTCTATATGTATGTTATTGCATGTGTATCTAGTCAAAGTCAAGGCATCAAAGAATTGAGAGGTTTCATTCATCAGACAGTTGCAATTCATACGACGATTCATGTCTAAACATTCCAACTGATGTGAACCTATTTTTATATATATGTATGTTATCGTGTATATTTTTTTTATATATATAATATAATAATATATAAGAATTTATAAAATAACATTTCAAATTTATATCCCTGAGAGAGGGAAAATGTGAGAAGAGAAAGAAGGAAAAAGAAACCAAAAAAAAAAAAGAAAAAACAAGGGTACTTTTGGTAGAAAGAAATGTTAGGGCCAGTTAAACCAAATTTCGAGAGGTGTCAGAGCAATTTTTGACACAAGTATTATCTCTAGGCAATAAACGAATACCGGAAGGGGGGGAGGGTGTTGAAGCATTTTACCTTTTTTCTTTTTAACATATACTAATATATTATAAAGAGGCGATATTCGTATTCCTCTTTTCTTCGGCTACACTCCTATCTTAAATAAATATCACTTCTAACCTTAACTTCACATGTGAATGATTACTTTTTTTCAAAATACTAAATTACCCTTTGATATCCTCTCTCTCTCTCCAATCTTCTAATTTTTTGGACCCTTTCGACAAGAAAAACAAAAATACCCACAAAAAAAAACCAAAAAATAAAGTTCTCTACTTTTAGATGACCCAAGAAAAGTTATTTATGTTGAATAAATTATCTCTTTTGACAAAATCAAAAAAATAAAATATCTCTGTTTAATAAATTATTTCTTTTGGTAGGAACCAAATATTAAAAAGTACCCAAAAAAAAAGTAATCTTTGTTAAATAAATTATCTCATTTGACAGGATAGAAAAAGAAAAACCTAAGAAAAAGTGATCTCTTTTGACATGATAAAAAAAAAGTACTTAAGAAAGTAAATAAGGTAAAAAAATTATTTTTTTTGACTAGAATAAAAAAAATATACTAATAAGTCCTACTTTTAAATTCTAAAGACAAATAAGTGCTATAAAATTTTAAAAGACAAAGAAGTCCTACTTTTACACACTAATGACAAATAAGTCCAATAAAATTTTTATCAAAAAAGTCCTACTTTTAAAAAATATTTCCAACTAAGTTCAAAATTTATAAATAATGAACTTATTTTCACTATTGCCGTTTATTTTTGAATTTTCATTAATGTCTTTTTTTCACGCTACAATACAAATTTTCTCTCTACTTTCAATCTTTTGTAACTAATACCTATTTTAAAAAATATTAATTGTTACCAAAATGAATATTCCTAAAATATTTAAAAAATTATTTCAAATTCACTTTCCATAAATACTTTCAACATGTTAAAATACAATGAAATACTTTTCATTCATTACATTTATGAATAATAAATAATTTTTTCTATTGTTTTCGAATTTTCTATTTAATATTACTTAAAAAACTTAACAATAAAAAATAAATCTCTATGAATTTAAGACAATGTTATCTAAAAATATTATCAAACTATCTTAATAAATCAAATATAATGTGAATTTGAAATAAAACTTTTTTCTAAAATTATTTATTTTTAATAAACTTTGGTAGCAAAATAGTTTGAAGAAAATTAGTTAGGTAACATACGTGATATATGAAAAAGGTAAAAGAGAAATTGTACTAGTTATAAAACTTGGTTGAAATTTTTTTATGAAAAGTAGGATTTCATTATCCGATAAACTTTTTTTAGGACTCATTTGTCTTTGTGAAAATTTTATAGGACTTCTTTGTCTTTAGAGTTTAAAAGTATGACTTCTTTATCTTTGTGAAAATTTTATAGGACTTACTTGTCTTTAGAGTTTAAAAATAGGACTTATTACTAATTTTTTCAAAAAAAAAATGATAATAAAGAAAGAAAAGAAGTTAAAATAAGGGATAATGTATTAATTAATTTATCTTGTTGTCATTTCCTTTTTAAAAAAAAGACAAGTGACTTGCAATTAAAAAATAGAAGTGTGAATATGGTTTACTTATACTATAATGGGGACTAATAATAATGTTAATTTAAATCTTATCGTTCACATCTCTTTCGATTACTTTTGTCAATCTTTTAAGCCACCTATGACCCACCATCGTATCAATTTCCATTGCTCTTTTTGGTTGGGCCTGACCTTTAGGCCGGATTGTGGGCCTGGTTGCTTGGGCTTGCTTGTTTTGTCTTCGACTTTGTGTTGTAATCCTTTCTGTTTGTTTCTTTTCTTGCTCTTTGTTTAGTAGCAAAATATTTTCGTTTACTCAAAAAAAAAAAAAAAAGGTAGTGTATTACTTCCCAAATCCTATCTTTGCTCGCACAAATATGGTTGTCTCTCCTTCACACATATGGACACAATTTCAACATTTTGAAAATATGGTTGAGTGTTGGGAGTTCATTATGGTGATATTGTGAGTGTATGCGCATTTACCGAAACTTTCAAAAAAAAAAACAAAAAAAGAATGGCTTTCATCCATTATGGTTGTCTACTCAATTACTAGTCCTTGTATGGACACATTTTCAACATCTTAAAAATTCACTTCACACATATGGACACATTTTCAACATCTTGTTGGTTTCCATACATTACCAAACAGCCGGATGGATTTGATTGATTGGTGTGCTATTTACAGTGGAAATCATCTAAGAAAAAAGACATATTCTTGGTGCATAAATTGACATTGACTACTACAATCTACTTTAATTGGCTTGAAAATTGAACTCTAGAGCCTATAGAAGGATAGGTTCTTCTTCACAGACTCTCATGGGTGATAAACTAAGGAAGAGTAAGGTAGCCGTATTCGAAACTTATCGGATATGGATACTTTTCAGATACTCGTAAATATGTATTCGATATTTTTTAAACGTATTCATAATTTTAAAATTTATATTTTATTTCTAAAACATATTCGATATTTCGATCATGTATATGATATTTTTCAGATATTTCAGAACACAAATCTAACAAGTTTTGAACATTAAAATGTAACTTTTTAAACAATAATATTATAGTATAATTGTTAAGAAAAGTTTAAATTTATTTTTTTTAAAAGTGTTGAGATACATATCATATTTTATTACAAAATTTATCCATGCAAATTATACAATATCATTCTTAACTCTTATTTTGTTTGTTAATCATAAAATTTTATAAGAAAATGTTAATAACTCTATTTTTTGTATATATAAAAATACAATTTGTTATTTTTATATTGTCGTATCCTGTTGTACCCGTATACTATTTTTTTGAGATTTCTTGTCGTCTCGTCGGAATTTGAAATTAGATGACAAGTTTGAAATTCAAGTTGACAAAGAAAACGATTTAGCTGGAGCTGGGAATAATTGGGCATCAGATTGTCGTACCTGTATCGTATCGTAACCGTCTTCCATATCCGTATCCATGCTTACCATGTGATAAAGAGAATCTAGGGTAAATATCATTGACACTTCCTGAGGTTTGAGATATTATCACGCAACCACAACTTTATACAATATTGTCACCAACACCTCCTATTAGAATTTTTAATTTTTTTATTACTAAAATGTCATGTGTGCCCCTGATTATTTAAATAGATTTTAATACAAAAATATCAAAATTGAGAAATGACAAAACTACCCTCATTACTACCTCCTCCAACTACTGCCACCAACGACAACCACCATCTCCTTCTCCAACCACTGCCACCAACGACAACCACCGCCATCAACCACAGCCACCATCCCTAATCACAAATTTTTTTTTATGTAATTGTCGAAACACTGCACCGAGCACCAGAATTACTATGCTCCTCAGTTCATGGCTTGATACCCAATACCATGTTTTGGTAAATACCCAATTTAATTAAACTTGTATATATATATATACACACACACACACGTTGTGGCCAAATCTATATTCAAAATTTGATTTCACCCAAATTTATAACATACTCCAGCCATCAATTATCACCAAATCAAACCCTTATTCATTCCCACTTCAAACCAAAATCACGGTTGTGTGTGTGTATAGATATAAAAAAGAAAGATAATTTTAGTTCCTTTTTATTTTATGTTAACATTAGCATTTATGGTAATAAATAATTATATATATATGTTATATTATTGTGTATATATATATAGAAAAGAAAGAAAATTTTAATTATTTTTTATTTTATGTTAACATTATTATGTATGAAAATAAATAATTATATATACATGTTATATTAATTATAGTATAATATATATCTATATCTATACTACTATTAAAAGTACAAAGGAGTTTTTTAGTTTAAGTACACTATTTTTTTATTTTTAAATTAAAAATACATAATTACCCAAGCAAAACTCTTCCTTTTTTATTTAAATTATTTGCTAAGCAAAACTCTTTCCTTTTTTATTAACCCTTTCTTTCTATTTCTATTTTCTAAATTTACTTTTTATCTAAATTATTTCTCAAGCAAAACCCTTTCATTTATCTATATCTATACTACTATTAAAAATACAAAGGGGTCAGTTTTTAGTTTCAGTACACTACTTTTTTATTTTTAAATTAAAAAAATAGAATTACCTAAGCAAAACTCTAATTCAATTAAATGATTTGAAACTCCATAAATTATTTTTTCTAATCAAATTATTTAAATTTTAAAAATAGGAAGATTTTGTGTTAGGAATGAAGTGTAAGAGAAAGAATAAATATGATTAGAAAATTTATAAAAGAATAAATTATAATTTTATTTTTATTTTTTCTAAAATAAGAAGAGTTTTTGTTAGAGATGATGTGCGAGGCAAATAATAAATAGAATTAGAAAAGAATACTTGGTGTTTAAGATTTATAGAAAGATTATGTTTCTATGTACTTATTAGAATAAATATATTATAATAAAAAAATAAGATTGCATTGTAAAAATAAAAAAAAATTTACTGAAACTTTTGAACCTCTTTGTACTTTTAGTAATACTCTGTGTGTGTGTATATATCTTCGACCTTTTATTATTTTGATGGTGAAATAATATACTAATATAAAATTAAAGTTATACAGTAAAACTTATAGAATTATTATCTAAGAAAAAATTCATATGAAAATAATCCTTTGAAGAAATTTTTTTTTTTAAAAAAAATAAATTTTGCACACAAAAACAATAAAGATGGGTAAAATCCTTTTAGAAATTAAAATATATATTATATTAATAGTTTTAAAGTTCGTCTTACATAGATAATATATACTTGAGACCATTAAATAATACAAGAAAACAATTTTATTTAGAATTAAGAATATATCTTTTAAGTTTTGTTAACAATTGGGTAAAATTTAATTTTTAAAAATATATATATAAATTAACATTTGAATCTCAAAGTTCAATTTTCTAATAAAAATAATTTACATAAATATATATTTTAATTTAGTACATAAATACTAACTAAATTATAAAATTAGTAAGTTCATTAAATATTATTTAGTTCAATTTTTTCAATTCCCTTCTCTAGAAGTTTTTCCATTAGTAGTGTTTTTTTATTAATTAATATTATATTTTAGGAGTTTATGTTAGGAATGAAGTTAGAAAGAGAAGAAAGAAAATTAGAAAAAGAATACATATTTAAATAATATTATAGTTTTGGAGTTTGTGTTAGGAATGAAGTTAGAGAGTGAAGAAATAGAATTTTAAAAGAATACTTATTTAAGAGTTAAGGAAATATTATGTTTTTACTTATTTATTAGAATAAATAATATTATAAAAATTTAAACATGCATTATAAAAAATAAAAAATGAGATTTTTTTCATTAGTACATCTCCATTGTGGTTTACTGAGGGTAAATTTTGCCAAATTATACATTCGTGTGTAATTAGAACAAACCAAACCACAAAGAGTGTGAGTGTAAATTTTGTCAAATTGAATTAGAAATTTTATAAAAGTATGAATTATAATATTATTTTTATTTATTCTAAAATAAGAAGAGTTTTTGTTAGGAATAATGTGTGAGGCAAATAATAAACAGAATTAGAAAATAATACTTGGTGTTTAAGATTTATGAAAAGATTATGTTTCTATGTATTTATTAGAATAAATATATTATAATAAAAAATAATAATGCATTATAAAAATAAAAAAATTACTAAAACTTTTCAACATCTTTGTACTTTTAGTAATAGTGTGTGTGTATACATATATATCTTTGACCTTTTATTGTTTTGATGGTGAAATAATATATTAATATAAAATTAACGCTATAAGGTAAAACTTATATAATTATTATCTAAGATAAAATTCATATGAAAATAATCGTTCCACGCATTTTAAAAAAAAAAAATTTGCACACAAAAACAATAAAGATGGGTAAAATCCTTTTAGAAATTAAAATATTTATTATATTAATAGTTTTAAAGTTTATCTTACATAGATAATATATACTTGGAACCATTAAATAATACAAGCAAACATTTTTATTTAGAATTAAGAATATATCTTTTAAGTTTAGTTAACAATTGGGTAAAATTTAATTTTAAAAAATATATATATAAATTAACATTTGAATCTCAAAGTTCAATTTTTTAATAAAAATAATTTATGTAAATATATATTTTAATTTAGTACATAAATACTAACTAAATTTTAAAATTAGTAAGTTCATTAAATATTATTTAGTTCAATTTTTTCAATTCCCTTCTCCAGAAGTTTTTCTATTAGTAGTGTTTTTTTTTATTAATTAATATTATATTTTAGGAGTTTATGTTAGGAATGAAGTTAGAGAGAGAAGAAAGAAAATTAGAAAAAGAATACTTATTTAAATAATATCACGGTTTTGGAGTTTGTGTTAGGAATGAAGTTAGAGAGTGCATAAATAGAATTAAAAAAGAATACTTATTTAAGAGTTAAGGAAATATTATGTTTCTACTTATTTATTAGATTAAATAATATTATAAAAATTTAAACATGCATTGTAAAAAATAAAAAATGGGCATTTTTCATTTGTACATCTCCATTGTGGTTAACTGAGAATAAATTTTGCCAAATTATACATTTGTGTGTAATTAGAACAAACAAAATCACAAAAAGTGTGAGTGTAAATACATTCAAGTGTGTAATTTACCCTATGCACAAATATTGAAAAGGAAACATCCACATTTCTTTAGTGACAATGACACTCAGATCATAAAGTTTGTATTATTTTTTTCAATATTTGGCTGATATAGTAAAACATATGCTACTATAATAACTCACATGTATATAGACTTCTGATTGAAAAAAATTTCATGCATGATAATGTAAGAGCTTTAGTTCCAGTAACTTGATGGCTTTCCTATTTTCTTATGCTTGACTATAGAACTTACAGTCATTTTTATCACATAATCAAGCACAAACTTGTGTATATATATGAATTTTTCTAAATATAGTAATATAAGAGCATCTCTTTGACCTACTTTATAATCTTACTTCTATATATCTTTTTTGTGTTCAAAACTCTTGAGGTTGATCACTTTTGCATTTCACTGTTCTTTATCAATGGCTACTACTCACAGATAAGAGCGAATGAGTTCATACAATAAAAAAATACTATGAAAATTTAACTTTAGAGGAAAAACATAACATAATCAAATATATAATGGATGCAAGAAAAAGAAGAAAATGACAGTGATTATATCCACGTTTGTATTGAAAAAATTCTTTCAGCCTCTTCGAATAATTGATATAATAGTATTTTTTTCTCTCATTTTAAGTTTGAAATATCAATTATTTGAAGAAGCTGAAAAACTTCCACTTGAAGACATAATTGAAAAATATGCAATGGCATTCAAGGTATTAAATTATTTTTTTATATATATATATTTATTTAAATTTTCTTTATTTTATCACATGATTATAATTAATTTCTATTAAAAAAATATATTTTGTCACTCAACTTGCAGAAAACACATTACTTTTTGAAGCAAGAATTATAGAGATTAAAGATACATTCGAATCATGGTACAATGCAAGAAGAAAGTTAAAGTACGAAAGGATGAACTCGGTTGTACTAATTGCAAAACAAAATACGCTAAATGCTTTCAAAGGTATTATTATATCTTTAAACATTCAATTTTTTTAAAAATAAAATTGCAATATGACAAATATGTCATTTATTATTATTATGTATCAATGAAGTATACTCATTTATGCAGATTTATGATGCAATTTCGAGTCAAAGATATAACAAATAATGCATATCTAACAATATTTGATAATTCTCAATCATTAATAAATTGTTCACTTGATGAGCTAATTCAATTAAAAAGTCAGGTAATACTTTTTTCCTTGCTCATAAAATTTATGGATAAAATAATTCATTTGAAATGTATCAATATTATTAAAATAATTTTGTTCTTTTTGTAGGACGAGGAGATGAATGAATTTTACAACAAAGTGACAAGTTGTAAAGGAAAATCGTTTATTTTTATGATCAAGATAGACAACAGTAAAAATAATGTAGTCACAAAATAATTTTGTGGTGGCAGTTAGCAAAAAAGTTTCACTTGAGAATGATTTATTTGAAGAAGAACTGAGAAATATAAAAATGATAAAGTGTTGATAATTTTTAAAAGAATTGTAATAGATTGTTTAAGAATGATTAGAATTATACTTTTTGATTTCTTATATTTTATACCTGATTCATTCCATGTGAATAATAGTTAACTTATAAATTTTTTTTTCCAACGAGTGAGTTTATATTACCAAAGTTACATAATGAGAATAGTTTTGAGTGTTTTAATTAATGTATTTGGATGTGTTATAATAATTTTGAATGTTTTGGATGTTATAATAAAATTTTAATTTATTTTTTATCTATGTGCATCGCACATGCTTTAAACTAGTATATGTATATATACGGTTGATGAAAGAGACATTTTGGTCCATTAGATTAAAAGAGCAAATTTAATATTTCAATGGATTAAATCAAAAGTTAGAAGGTAATATTGTCTTTTTATCATAAAAAAATGATCTGACACGGTGTATTTTTGACAACAAAAAATATTTATAATGTACTTTTAATAACAAAGAGAGTATGTGATATACAATACAAATTACAAAAATATTAATGATAAAATTGTACAAAATTATTGTCGCTTCATAATACCTAAAATCCCATGGTGTGAACAAAGTTTACCCGAGAATCTATTAGAAGCGAACTTGGTAAATAAAGTGATGAGAAATTATTAGGTTTCGACAAATCACCGCTTAACACGTAGAGAATTAGTCAAAGCAAACTAGTTTCAATTCCAATAAATTAATTAATAAAAAAATATCAGATAGCCCCTGACCATTGGTTCAGGGCCTTGAGGGCATTTAGCACTGAGATTTGCAGAGCGTCTCCACCATATGTGACTCGTGAACAAACTTTGTGTGCAGTTGGTAAAGAAGATGTAATTATATACATGTATATGACATCCAAATTCTAAAGCTCTTGCAGTGCTAGAAGGGGCTGAACAGGTAGACGAGGGTTTGCTGCGTATAAGGGGGGCAGAGCGGCGCGAGGGAGAGAAGAGAGTAGAGAGAGAATCTGCGTCTAGGGTTTTCAAAATCCGAACGATTGAAGGTCAGTTGAGTGTGTAATCTCTTAATAATCTCCATCTTCTGATTTCATAGGTATTGTTGTTCGTCAAAGAGTTGGTAGAAATGGTGAGTTTGTTTTGGCATATGATGATGATGTTTGTGTGTGAGAAAGAGGTGTCTCTATTGTCTGCAGGGGTCGAGTGTGAGAAATTTATAGAGAGAGAGGTGAGTTCGAGAGCGAGGAGGAGGGGAGAGAGAAACTGAGTGTTTTGTGCTGAAAGCTAGCTATTTTCTCTCCTACGTTTCAATTTTCTGGATCAGTATCTCGTATTGTCGAGAATGTCGGATAGAAAGCTTGTGGTAAGTCTCTGCCTTCAGCATATGTTTCTAAGTAGTATATAATTTGTCTAATCATTATATGTAACAGCATTCACCGTACATTTATGTATACCTATAATAATGTTTTTGTATATGGTAGGTTTTGGGTATCCCTTGGAATGTGGATACGGATGGATTGAGGGATTATATGAGGAAATTTGGAGAATTGGAGGATTGTATTGTGATGAAGGTTAGTCTTCGGTTATGTTCTAATAATTAATCCATAGCAAACATAATATTTTGATTTTTTTTTTTTTAATATAGGAATGAGGTGCGGGTATGTTTCAAATTGCTAGAAGATTATGAGGAAAATAAATTTGAATCTCACAAATCTCAAATTTTGATTGATAGTGGGTTTCTGAGTTTTTGTTTCAGGTTTATTTTGGTGGAAATGGAAAATAAATAAATAAATGGGCTTATGGTTTTTTCTTATTAAAAAAAAGGTGTTTATTCTTGTTGATAGTCTAGTCAGTGTAAGTTTTAGGATTGCTTCATTATATTGTTGAAGAAATTACATAAGGTAACTTGCTTTTGTTTTGCATAAATTCTCAATTAGTTTGGATTTTATGTTGTAAATATGATACATGCTATACACATACACAAGCACACAACCGCCCAGAATCTCATTTCCAAAAATTGTGGTAGACTAAATTTTTCATAAAGGTAGGAACTTTTTTTTTTTTCCCATTGTTTATTAGAGGGGTGACCTATGCAATGTGTGTTATCCTCACTGCTTTGTATCCCGTCCTCCTTTTTAATGTGGTTGGAGAAACATTGAGCGAAGGAGAGAGAGAGAGAGAGAGAGAGAGGAGATGTGGAGAAACATGTAGGATTGATGTTTGAGGTAGTTAGCACTTAGCAACCTATATCCAACAATTTTGCATAAAATTACTTTTTACGCTTAAGATTTCTCTTGAAATCAAAGTGGTGTAGGGAAATTGGATATTTTGATGGGTGAAGGCCAAGCCAGGTGTGAAAGAGGGCATCACTTAATGGATATTGATAGGTCCTGACCTCTTTCTTTATTTCTATATTTTTCCCCCTTTTATGGGTTTGAAATTGACATTGATTTTTATATGATATAGGACTGGGGTTCTCAATATCCTAGAGTTGAAGTTCTAATGCTAGGTTTTCTACACAAAATCAAACGCCATTTAATACATGAGAATCCTAACTAATTTTAGTTAGGGTTTCAACGTGTGACTTTTGAGGGGTATATACTGCAGAGTGCAGATTAATAGAGAGGTTTGAACGAGGGTGGGTTGGGGGAAAGGTCAATGAATGTGCTTTAGCTTCTTAGCCTCCTCTTGAGAATATGTGATTTTTTCATTCCCTTCCACCCCCCTCCTTTTGCCCTATCCATGTTTACTGTTGACAAATGTGTGTCACAAGTGTCCAATTCAATGATTGTATATATGATTCTAGAGTGGATACTCTTAACTCAAGGGCATACTTTTATGTTGTTTTGTTTTTGTTTTCATTCATTTATTCAATCACTCTCTCTCTCGTGTTTTAGGAGCGGTCCACTGGTCGTTCTCGTGGTTTTGGATATGTAACATTTGCATCGATTGAGGATGTTAAGGTAACTCCAAGTTTGTTTTATCTGTTTATTCTTGTTAGTCGCTGTCCCATTTCTTCATTTTTCTTGTGATACTACTATGAAGCAAGGATATGAATATTGGGTACGTATACGACACAATATGGACAAGGTGATATGACAAATTCTTAAAAATCAGGACACAGATGTGACATTGTATACACACACATATATGTATTTATACATTATTCAAAATATATATGTATTCGTGTACAGATTTAAAGCAATAATTGTTTGTCATGTTGTACATGTGTAAGTAACATTCCCTTGTGAAAATATTACTTTTTTGAAGAATCTATTAAACATTCTGAATTTCTAGTTTATAATATTGAAAGTTACATTGAAAAACTGACTGTTATATTACATCGACAAGAACTTTGAACTAAATTAGACATGAGATATTCTCATATTTCAATTCTTATTCTATAAGAAAAATTCCAAGTATTGAAATCTTATGTTTATTTTTAATAATTATATGATAACATAAATTAAAAGGCCTGAATTTGTTATGTTTATTTTAATAATTATATGATGATATGCATATATATACATATTAAAGGGGTTGCATTTTAATGTTATAGATTTGTCAGATGTGAGGGTGATAAGGATCAGATACATGATTGAAATAAATAAAAAAGGTTTCAAATTATGGTTCGTCTAAGAATTATCAAACACAGTTTGTGAGTATCTGAGGAGTATTGGTATCTAATACGAATAAGATACAAGTATGGCTCCATTACAGAAGTATCCGTGTTCCATTGATAGTGGTGGCTTTTCCATGCGAGCCTCTCTTCTCTTGGTATATTTATGTATTGTTCTCCATTTGTTATTCTTGGGGATTTGATCCCGGATACAGTTTCAAATTTGTAATTTCTATTATATTCTGATGGAAAACCAATTTTTTTTTGTACTACAGAATGCATTATCAAGCGAGCACTTTCTTGGCAATAGAATGCTTGAAGTGAAAGTAGCAATGCCGAAGGTTCTATTTTATTAATCATATCATTTCAATTTCTACATTTTTCTGACTTTTCTATTTTATGCTCCATAGAGCTCAAATCGTCTGAATATCTGTCCCACAAAATACAATTTCTAGTTGTCCAAGTTCAATAAATTTTGTAATAGTGGTATTCTGATATACTTTACAACATTCTTTTTACTAATAAAAAAGAACCTATATACACTTTTTTTAAATGTTGTTTTTTACTTTTGGCAGGAGGAGATGAGAGCGTTGTCGAAGAAAGCCACCAGGATATTTGTGGCCAGGGTTCCACCAGATGTGACGGAAGCAGCCTTCCGGAGGTGCCTTTTCTATTTTAACTAACTGTGGGACTTTGTTTATCTCATTGATTGGTAATATTTGACCAGTTTTAGTGTGATGCTGTATGATTTATTTATTTATTTTGCAGTTATTTTGAGAGTTATGGTGATATAACAGATTTATACATGCCAAAGGTTGAATTAATCTCTCTCTGAAAATCACATATAGCTGTATATTCACGTACATCCATACATGCACAAATTTGTATTTTTTTTCTTGCAAATGTACTCTTGGCGTGTTATAATATGTTTTCAGGGTGTAATAAGATTTCATATAATTTTTATTATTTTGCAGGATCAAAGTACCAAAGGACATCGTGGGATTGGGTTTATCACTTTTGCAAGTGCTGGTAAGGACATCTTAAATTTGCGCTTTATATTTCTTGATTTGCTTGATAAAATTTATTTGACATTTTTGTTCATTTCTCTGATAAGCTAACTTTAATGAATTTACCTTAATGTATTATAAGGTGTTCTAGTATGGCGGTAATGTTCCTGTAACACTATCATTATAAGATGTAGCATTTGTAACTAGCGGTGCCTTTCAACAATTAAAGTTTTAGGGTATGGGATGGCCAAAATGATGTGGTAGATTCTACCATATTTTGTTTCTCTTTATGAAGCTATGACTTAGATTTTGAAAGCAGTTACTTGGCTCCTCGTATATTAGAAAGACTGTTGCAGTCTTTGTTTCCATGTGACACTTCTATTTTTCCCTCATTCTACTTTATAATAAACATTCCTATCACAACATTCAATTCTGTATCACATTTATGCCCTAAAAAGTGGTGTGATTATGTTTATGCCATTACTTATTCCTTTTCCCTCAATACTGATTTGCAATTACAGTACCCCTACTTATAAACATTACATGCAATTTTTTATATGTGATGCACCTACCTCGCATACAAAAACTGTTATTTCAATTTTACCTTTCCTCTTATACCTTTTTTAGTTAGGCTTCTTGCACCTTTTGTAATCCATGATATCTGAAATATTCTAATCAATCCTTATTCATTAGACCTACTGATGGCCTGTAAATGATTTGAGAATGACTATACTGTTTCATGTCCTTTGTTGCTTTAGTATTTTAAGGGAGGTTTTAAAATGTGGCCACTTTTGCTGACATAATTGCAGTCTCAGGCTGTAACGGGTATCAGCTGTTGCAGTCATGAAATTTTTTCAACGCTAAGAAACGTGATCAAAACACACCGGTACACAAGTTTTAACTTCAAAATTTAATAAAACCATGCTCTTAATGAATCTTATTTGAATATTCAATGGTGATTTATATGAGTAATGACTTATAAATTAAATTCTAAGGCGTGTTAGCTGTAATAATTTATACTTTGCACTAAATTTATGACCACAAATGCATATTAAAACAAAAAATGAATATGTCATACAGTATTTGCACTAATATGCATAATAAAACAAATGCATATTAAAACAAAACAAAAATATATTAATATATGCATAATATGAAGTCTTTTATACTTTATATTATAAAGTAGTTTACTAAAAAATTCAAACCAATTAATCTTGAGTTTGAAATAGTTAGAATGTGAATCTACCAAAATATCTCGAGTTTTTCCGTCTTCATTTTTAACACATGCTTGTATATGGGAACTTTTTTCTGTTTATTCAATTTTTTTGGGGGGACAAATGTAGGCAAATGGAAACTCTGTCATTTCAATAATGTTGTGAATTGCTATATTGATTATCTTTTTTTTTAGTGTATACCATAATTTCAAAACAATTTACTATATTATAACTTTTTTTTATTTTTCTATTATTTTAATTTTCACCACTATTACTTGTGTTGCCAGATTTTGACTAGACTTGTATCAAAGTTGAAGTTCTCTTTTCTGTGCACCATCTCAATCCTGTTTCTTTTTTCCATTTTGCCCTTACACTAATTATAGCATTAATATTTGTTGACTACAACGATTTTATTGCTCATAACCTACAATTATATGCATGGGGATTATGTCATATGTGTAATAGTATTGATATCCTTAATGTATCTTATTAACAATAATTTTTTCCACTGCATATTGCGGATCTTTGACTAGTTCTACTAACAAAATTATAAACATTGTACGTCAATCACCATCTTTCAGTTGAAGTATTTATGATTATGACTACATTGTATAAATTATAATTGCCAAATAGTTTTGAGCTTTTTGGAGATTTAAGATCCCAAAAGAAGTGGACATGTTATTTGGATGCTTGTTAGATGTTAGAACGATGACTGGATTTTTACTATAATAGATTGAGCTTCTTGATATATATTTTTAATTAGCAGAAATCCTACAGAGTTTGATTCTTATGACTTTGGGATGTTTTTGGTTAGATGGAATCCTACAGGCTTTAATTGTCATGACTATCTTTCTACATATAATTGCAAGAAAATGATAAATTAACAGTAAATCGAACTCAATCTGCATATAATCTTTATTTTCGTTGTTTAAAAAGCTAAAAATTGTAGAAAATAGAGGATGTGTGGTGGGTCCAAGCCAAGAAGTGTTCTTGTAGAAAATTAGTGGTCTATTATTTTTTGGGGGTAAATTATTGGTTTATATTATTATTTGTTTGAAACTGAGTCATCTGTTTTATTTAAATGGTTTTGTTGCAGAATCTGTGGACAATCTGATGGCTGAAACTCATGAATTGGGAGGTTCTACCATAGTTATTGACCGAGCAACCCCCAAGGTAACCCATCGCACCACTAAACTTCTCACTTTTGATTATGTTTTGTTTTTATTTGCAATTTGAAAACATGTAAATCTTTTAGATTGAACTTTAAGTCACTCCTGATAAACCAAAGAATATATTTCATGCCTTAGATGGTTCATAGGTTTATGAACACATTCCTGATATGCAACAACATATTCTTGTTGAAGTCTAAGTTTATTTACCTTCCTTTTGATGTTTTCTGCATGATATTTTTTTATTCCCAGGAGGACGACGTCAGACCAATAAGCCGAATGCCAATGGGTGGATATGGTGCATATAATGCTTATATCACTGCATCAACTAGATATGCAGCTTTAGGTGCTCCTACCTTATATGATCATCCAGGTTCTATTTACGGAAGTAAGTTTCTTTGCAAGTATGCACTTGTGCAGATTCTCAGGGTAGCATTTAAGCATGCAGTCATGTTCATTATTTTGGTTTAGGAGGGTATTCCTCCCGAGGGATGGGCAAAAAGATTTTTGTTGGGAGGCTTCCTCAAGAGGCAAGCGCTGAAGATCTTCGCCAGTATTTTGGAAGATTTGGCCATATTGTAGATGTTTATGTTCCGAAGGTGGGTTATCAGTTGTTCTTATAGTACAATAAGATAGATGGATTCTCTTTAAAATGCAAATGTTTGTTTGATGCAGGATCCCAAGAGAACTGGGCACAGGGGTTTTGGTTTTGTGACCTTTGCTGAAGATGGTGTAGCAGATCGCGTGTCTCGAAGGTCCCATGAAATTTGTGGTCAGCAGGTACTGAATGGAAGGTTGACTGTCTTTTATCTTATCTAAATTGTCACTTATGTTACTAATCTTTCTAATTTGTTTTTGATATTAAAGCAGTTGGAAAGTTTATATTGGAAGAATTTTCCATTGTGTTCTCTTTCTCCGTGTTTACTATCTTTTTATTTATTTATTTATGTTTGAGTCACAAGTTCATTCTTTTTAAGAATTCAAGTTATATAGAAGCTAAATGACATTTGTGGGATGCTAAAAGATTGACCAATTCATGCACATTTTTTATTTTTCTTGATGAGGAATTTTTATGCTTCCCTAACTTACCAAGAAAAAATTCTCTCCCTAATACTTCTTCCTGTTATCCAGTGACTCTTTGACAAGGTTCATAATTTATTTGACACATTGCAACAGTGTCACCATGGCTCTAGTCTCCACAGTCCACATAACTTGAAAATATCATATACCATTTGGATTTTGGTCATAATAT
Organism: Cornus controversa; assembly: GCA_026545225.1. Lineage (NCBI taxonomy): Eukaryota > Viridiplantae > Streptophyta > Magnoliopsida > Cornales > Cornaceae > Cornus > Cornus controversa. Next base: position 20,159,774 of record CM048846.1, on the reverse strand, counting down.
TTTCTTCGTATGTTAAAACAAGTTTGACCATTATCTATTATCCAATATTTATCTTTAAGTAAATTTCCAAAAAAAAAAAAAAGAGTCTTTAAATTCATGTGACTTCTGGGATAAGATACCTTGGATTATGGGGCTACATAGACCAAAGTTTTGAATTTGGTCTTGATATTTGTTGAATTTATCATCAAATCTTATGATTCATTTTCAATACCATTTGAGATTTGAAAAATGGGATACTGGTTCACTATATGAATCCCTGATTTGGCATCTATGCAGATTTTAATAATTAACTTTTGTTGCTTTTCCCTGAATTGTCATAAGGAAAACAAAATGATTGTTCTTGTAACTGATCTGAACAGTAGGAGGGTGGCTTTCCTTTGGTGTATAGTATTGGTATTTAAACGGTAAAATTGTACTGGCAGCTCTCGTGGCATTCATGAGTGACTCTTTCTTTTGCAAATTATTTTAATTTGTTCTTTTGGATCCTGTATGCACAAGGGCTTGAGTAAATATGTTCAGATATGTTCGTTGAAATTAACTAGCAGTAGTAAGAAGTTGAATATCCCAATTTAGTGATAACTCTTGTGATTAATGGACCAAGGGTGATAGGATTAATGTAAAGGCATAAATTGTGCATCTTATGAGAAGAGCGTCACAGCTTTGGACTTCATGTGGACTTGTCATGATGTGATGTGATTTTTTTTGTTTTCATTTGACTTGGGGGTTATCCAAGAAGTACAGGCACTTCTAAACTAACCGTGTCAGTGTTGCACACTGAAGACACAGGACACTTCTCCGAGACATTTGCACATCTTGGACTACTTAAATATTTAAAAATGAGGTTAAGTTAATAGACTGGTGGCACCCCTTCCTTGACACACAACCATATGACCCAAAAGACCTTGGATGTTTTAAATATGTTTTTCTTTTCTTCATAAGGGACAATGTATAATGCTTATTAAAAAAAAAGGAAAAATATATAACTGCGGAATAAGAAAAAGGATTATGTAGAACTTTTAAAAAGTTGACCACATTTTTTATTTGGAAAAAGGTTTGATATGGAAACGCTTTATCAAACAAGTGAGCATCAGGGTAGAGAAATCATCATAATTACATATTGGTAAATATAAACATTTCAATATGTACATGCATGCATGTATTTGTTCTGCCCTGAATATGTCTTTGCAGTCCCACGGGTGATTATTGATTATTTTGTTCCTTCAGTTACAAATATCATATTAAGCCATGAAAAATTACAATAGCTTATCTTGAAGTAGTCTTTGTTGTATGTACTGTAATTTTATATATAAATACATGGAAAAAGTTGTGTCCTTGTGTCTCTTTCTCTTAAGATTTTCTTTGCAGTATACAGCTAGATACAGTTCTAAATTTCTGAGTCATACCTCGGTGCTGATTGGAATGATTTTACATCATAGTTAACTATAACATGAATCTTTTTGTCCCTTGTAGATGCTTCAATATTGAAACTACCATTAATTTCTGTATTGTGTAAAATGTTTTCTTTGCCTTCTAGTTCCTGTAGGATATTGGAAACTTAAACTTGGATTGTGATGCATAAACTTAATTTTCTATGTTGACATGCTTCGCAGGTTGCAATTGATTCGGCTACACCAATTGATGATGCTGGTCCTAGCAGCAATTTCATGACAGATAATGCTGAACCATATGGGGGTTATGGTGGTCCTATGCGTACCTTTGGCAGGATGTATGGAAGCTTGGATTTTGAAGATGTGAGTACAAAATATAAATCAATGACACGAACTTTGCTAATTGTTACTAAAGATACTTGACGGGGAAAAAAAAAAAAGAGGATACATATATATATATATATGTGTGTGTGTATATATATATATATATATATATATATATATGACCTTTAACTTTTGGAAAAGTTATATCTTGTATTTTTTGTTTTGCAGTGGAGGTATGGCATGGGTGGCGGGAGGCCTTCACGAGCAGATTTGAGGTATAGGCCATACTAGAGATATAGTCATGGCCTTGAAAGTTGTTGATGCTGCTTCGAAGTTCTTTCTGGGTAATCAAAATAATGTGATGCTGCATTGGCTAATCAAGTTAGCTTAAACTATTAGGATAGTTCTTCGATGTTCAAAGTATTGCTGCATTCATGTTCTATGCAACTTCTTAACTTGGCAGATAATTTTCTTTTTTTATGTTTTGTCAAACCTCCATAAGAACCATTTTCTGACTTCTATTCTATAGTGGATTATGTGGTTGAACATTATTTGTTTGCAGACCATTGATCTAAAATTGAGGTTATTTAACTTACATTGCTGGCATTGTACAAGCAATTGATACAAATCACATGTTCATCTTCTTTTCCACTGCCCCCTTCTCTAAATTGATGCATTTGGTAATTCATGTTTTGTTTTGTTTTGTTTCCTACCCTTAAAACTGGTGTCTCGGTTGTGCCCGGTTCGGTGGGTTGGGTTGACTTTCTCCTGTCTAGAGTTTAATCTTGGTTTAAAACTTGGGGGACAGAGCTTATTGGTCCCCGTTGCAAAAACCCATATCCATTAATATTTTGATAATGGTAAATGGGGTCTATGTAGGGTATTTATTGTGATTCAAATTCCTCATTTCCAAAAGAAGCAAATGCTTTATTATTAATTTTAGGCCATTGATGTTTTCTCTACATTCTGAAGTGTCAGGCTGTGTGTTGAAGTGTTTTTTTAGGGAAAAAGTGGGGGTGTGGCTTCGTCTGCTCCCTTTGCAATCTAATTCCAGGACTAACTCTCTATAGGATTGTGCAGAGGATGTGTCGGCTTCAAAACCCTACTCCTGTTGCCATTGGAATTGTGCGTGTTTCTGCCTGTTTAAAGAGGGACACTCGATGCTCCTTATTTGCTGACTTAGAAAACAATCCAAGCGTTCTCCGTTGAATGCATGTTTGTTATTGCTTGATTACTGGAGGACTACTGCTGGTGAACCAATCTTCCTCTTTTCAACATATTCAAGAACGAAATAGCAATGAAAAAGAAATGTATACGTTAAACCATAGGGGTGTTCAAATAATCCGTAAATTCAATCTGATTTGTGCGGATTGGTGGTGGATTCATAAAATAGGAATCCGTAGTTCATGGATCGGATTACAGAATTGAATGTGTTAGCTTCAAAACCCTACTCCTTTTGCCATTACGGATTAGAGTTTCAAAATTTTGATTTGATCTTTGAATTCGGTCCGTCACAATCAGTTTAACATGGACATAGGACAAGGACTTGATACACACAAGAATACACTCACACAACAAATTCTAAAAGAGTGTGACATGAACACGATATGGATATAATTAATATAAATATAAATTTTATTATAAAACTTTAATTAATTTATAATTTTTATAAAGTTACATAAGCTAGAAGATAAAGCTATTCAAATATAAAAAATATATATTATATTATATATGTTAATACTCTCCTATATTATCATTATAATTATGTTTTGTTCATTACATACTTTGACATGTGTTTAATGTCTATGAAATGTCGTGTCTGTGACATGGACACAATACTTTTATAGAAGTGTTTATACTTTTTAGTTTGTAAAGTTTAGTTTGGAATTGGTTTAATCTTAATTTTGTTGGTTGTATATAGTCATTAAGCAAGAGCAACTGTCTAGTTGCATAAAGTGTCATCAAATATTATCTGCTTGTTTGGATGAAAACTTGGTAGAAACTGGATTTGCTTGGTTTAGTTTTTTAAGAAGAAACTGAAAATGAGAAAATTATTAAAAAACTTTGATTGGTTCAGTTTTATGAAAATATAGTTATATAAAAGTTTTTCTTCAAAGAATTATAAAAGGCGTCTGAAAATAACTTTTTATTTTTTAAATTCTCGAGAACTGTTTCGTGAACCAAACATAATTGACCCGCCGCCTCAACCAACGGGTACAAATTAATTTCAACCGGAAAATAACCATTTCTAGCTAGTTAGCCAACTGGTTTGAACTTTGAAGTCTAATAATTTTGTAGGCATTCTCAAGTTGCCACTGTTGCTTCTCCATTGTGATTGCATCACAATCTGAATAATTTTTCTTTTTTTTTACAAATAATCTGAATAGTGAGTCTCAAACATTCAACTTGGATAATATGTTTTCAGATCAAAGTACACTTTAGAGATTTGGTGAAATACACAGAAGAGAGATTGGATAAAAAAAAAAAACTCTAAAGTCAATAGCAAGGTTGGAGGATTGAAGGACTAGTCATGTCCTGTCTCATAAGGTTATGCGATGCAATGCCAGGCAACACAACGGGATGGACTAAGGATAATGCATTCTAGAACTCTTCACACTTGTGTAGAGTTGTATATGCTTGTGTAACCATTGTCTAAGACCAATCGTACTTTGAAGTCGATCTCATGACAATTTGCATGACCTATCTTAGGGCATTTTGGTCAAAATAAAAAATTATATATATATATATATATATATATATATATATATATATATATATATATTACACAAATTGCATCATCACGTAGTCAATATTAAAGTGATATCACTGCAAAAAATATAAAATATAAAATCTCAAAATATTGTTATCTACTGAAAATGAATTTTGATATGAAATTTTCACAGTAAAATCCTCATACAATAGTATTTCAAATAGTTAGATATTTGCCTTAATATTTGTACATAATCGCGATAAAAAGATAGAGAGCTCATCAAAGCTGTCATGAGGTCAACTTCATAGTAACATTATATTATCTAAAATATTCTAAAATAGTTCCAAGCTTTTTAAATATCTTAGATATTCTTTGGACTGTTGGTTTTGTTAGATATTTATTTGCCCTTAATCATGGTAGCTAGGGGTGACCATGGTTCGGATCGGTTCGGATTAGGTACTAAATCTAATCCGAACTATGGTTTACGAATTGGTTAATTCGAACAGAACAGAACCGTGGCCAATATTAATTCGAACTGAACCGAACCATTAAAAAACGGATTGGTTGGGATCGGATTAATGGATTGCGCTTACTCAATAAGCATTACAATTAGTAGAATAATGTGATGTTATTTTCTTAGTGATTCAAAATAGAAATTGGAATATTAGAGAAAAATTAAGACAGTGTGTGACTAGGTTAGCAAAACTTAAGAATACCTAAGAACAACAACAAACACTGTAAGAGAAACATAAAGAAAAGAGAAGTAAATACTGTCAAAAGAAACATAAAGAAGACAAAAAAATAGCATCCAAATAGATACCGAGTAGTCACTAAAACATAAAGAAAACAAAAAAAAGTAACAAAAGGTTAAAAGAATGAATAAAAAAGTAGTTATAATATATATTTAAAATAGTGTATATATAATCTAAAATATATTTATAAATATTATAGTAGTCACGGTTCGGATCGGTTTAACGGTTCGGATCATATTTTTCAAACATCAAACCGTTAACTGAATCGTTACCAATGAATTTGTATTTTTTAAATCCATAGCCGAACAATTACCAACGAATTAACTTCCAAAACTACTTCATTTATGTCAGGATTGCACAACCATGGGTTCTTGTGGGATAATGGATTTGAAAGACCCCTTCATTTATGTCAGGATTGCTCAACCATGGGTTCTTGTCGGATAAAGGATTTGAAAGGTGTCAATTTCGAATGGAGGTATATTTGTACATGTTTCATTTTCATGTATTTGAAATTGAGAAACATTGTAAGTTGGGACATTTGTTGAAAAACTTTATTCCATGGTCGCAATCCAAAGTGAATTTGTACTTCTTTCTGACAAGTTGACATAAAACACTACACTTCCAAAACCCAATCCCGCAAACTTGGAGTCGGACTCCAACAATGAAAAAATATTGAAAGAGCTATAATAATAAGAGTCGAAGAAATTTTGAAGACACGAAGATAGCAATATAAGAATTGTACCTAAAACTATACAAAGAGTTTTTAAATACATCATATAACCCAACCAAGTGATGCCGTGAAATCTGGCGGCCATCTTTTCCTTTCTTTTCTCTCTTCTTTCTTTTTCCACTGCTAGGTGAAATATGCTTTACTTCCCGACTACTATGTAACGAGATTCGAAAACTTGTGTCGGGCCTGTTGGCGTTAAACTAGCAGCCGCCTTGATCTTCATATTTTATCTTACAAGTAGCATTTCTCTCAATGAATCCAAAAGTACCAAGCCTTCTATTAGCATGAACAAGCTTGTCACTAGTTAATGCTCCATTCAATTGCCAAACCATAGAACAAGAGAACTTTGAATCATACAAAAGCAGCCTCAACCCAAACCTGTCACATGATTCTTAGTGTTCATTTCTTTCCATGTCTTTCTTAACATTCAAACAACGCATAATGGAAAATTTAATGCACCGAAAATCAGAGTTGTAATCACACAACAAATCAGAATAACAAGATTAACATATATCAGACATGGATTAATATTATTTTTACAGCAGTCAAAACTACAGTGAAACCCAAACCTAATTTACTAATCTGATGTTATGGCTACTAACATCACAATATTCTGGTTGCTATATAGGTGAGGTTTGTATGAGCAGGGTGGAGTTTGAAAAACTCATTGTTAATTGGACTGGGAATATATAATTATTAGCACATGATATATTACAAATGAAGTTCCTTGTAGTAGTATATAAGCTAATCAGCACTTTACATAAATTTTAAAGATGGTATCTCTAGTACATATAGCTTGTACCTGATGCTCTCATCATTTGGCATAAACAAGTCAAGCTTTCTGATATGTAGATTACTAAGAGTGAAGGAAGCCAAAAAACTTATGAGATTCACAAATTCTGAAAGAAAAACTATGAAGCATTAAAAATACCTGGTGTCAAGGATAATCTAGAAAGAGAATATGGAAGGATTAGCGTGCATGGCAGTTGAAGCAACCGCTGAGGGAACGCATTTTGATGTACTTATGGAAGGCTACAATTTTGTGGGAAGTCCTAGGAACCTGACAGGCATGACTGTCTGAAGTTGAGCTTCTCATATCTTGGGCTTTCATCTGAGCAATTCTCAGTTTGTTCAGGATCTTATCCATAGTTGCCGATCTCTTTTTTTCCAGTTTCATCTGAATGAAAGTAGTTTTTAGTAAAGGCCACAGCACCAAATGGATCTGCCTCAAATTTGTGTACCCTGGGAGGCTTCTTTATAATAAAATATGCAGGATATCTCATAAAAACATGTAATTTAAGCAACAAAAAGATAGGTGTTGGAAGGAGGGGGGAGGGTGCAAAACTCTTACGTCAGTGATCCACATTTTCTTCCCTGAAAAATATGGATATGCGAAGGATATCTTAGTAAATTTCATAGTCTATAAAACAATGTGCAGAGTTTAAATAAACCTCAAGTTTCCGAATGGCGGCCTCAGCTTTTGCCTTCTGCAAGTTCTCCCAGGCAGTGATCTTGGCTTCATCTCTTTGGAGCCTGCACAATTCATGGAAACATAATACATCTCAATTTCGTCTGCATATGGTACGTTATGTTCATTGGCAAATGCAAGCTATAGAGATGTGTGTGATGATCCTCCTGGCCCTGTTAGTTGTGTGGAAGTAGTGGTAGATACCAAAAGGGGGTAAATGTATCACAATACAGAGGTTTTTTGAACTTACCTACAAGTTTCCTCACAGCTTTCACAGAGGAAGTTGCAAAGATTTTTCTTTTAGGGCAATGAATGTTGAATAAAACACTTAATTAATTGGGAGCAGAAATGTGAGCCCATTAGAGACGAGGCTTCAAAAATGAGGTCTATTGGGTTGAATGTTGCTTTGTTGGGGAAATGATTTGTTACAAAGAAGAAAGATGCAAAGTGAACTCACTTAAACATACTATAGAGTGAGTAACGGGTGAAAAGAGTACATTTTAGATTCTCCTCATGAATGCACACTTTTATTGGAAATTTACTGTGGCAAGTGAGCCTTCCTCGGAGAGGTAAAAAATGTTTGGTGCGGATCAATTTCTATTTGAGTTGCTTTTCCTAGCATAGTAATTGATAACGTCCCGAACGGCAAACAGGAACACAGCAACACGCTGAAAAAAGGTGAGAGAGTTGATACTCATCTCTCCTCAGGAGGCCTGCATATGGAAGTTTGTTTCCAGATCAGAGTAATTGTTGGTTTGCCCAAGTCAGAAGAACACATACTTGAGAATGTTAGCGTGTTTGTATAGTGTGACTCTCATATTGGGTACTATGGGGCAGTGTTGTAAGAAGATGGGCCATGAAAAAGTATGCCACATCTTGGTTAATGCGTATTTCTACTCAGGAGGTGGATGATGGATGGACTTAAAAAGCTTGGCCTAATAACATATAAGAGCAGTCAACATTGGAGAAGTTTCATTTTTTACAGAAATTTTAAGGGTGTGGAAGCTACAGAGACTAGAATGACTTTCTTTTCTATTCTTTTGTTTTCCTTTCAACAAGAGACTAGAATGATTGACATGGTGACTATTTGTGCTCATGTGTATTGTAGGGATATTATGCATCAGATTTTGACAGAGAGGTGCTTTCTCTGTTTTCTAGCTGCAGTGGTTTTATAGCCTCCTTTATCTTTTCTAAATCATCATGTAGATCTTGTTCAAGAACACTTTTTCATATCATATACACAAATAATTATGGCTCTTTTAAAAATATAATATTCAAGGATCAGCAATTTCTTGCCATATACTGCACACTTCATTGCAACAACAAACTCATAACAAGGCACGTTGTTGCCAAAAAGAAAGGTGGTGTTTAATCTCGTGTAGGGGAAGAAAGTTGATTCTGTATGAACTATTAAGAGTAAAATAGGATGATATTATAACTTAAGCCATGAAATACAGTCCAATTAAATGTGGCAAAGAGAGATTAAATCAACTTGTAAGTCCAGTGAAAGCATTTAAGAGATAAGGCAATTCAATGGTTTTATGTTCTCGTTGAAGTCTTTCCTGCAGATTTTCAATTATTCAGTATGTCTCTGATGTTATTGATTCTAATGAATGAGGAAGGAGAATAATAGATAAGTAATAGGATGCCAAAAAGGTAAGGGAAATGATATTCACACTCCACAAAAGCACTCTCAAGCTCCACCTGCTTTTTTAGAAAAAGGAAATGACACAATTCTCCAAAAACATTCCCACACTCCACAATTGTTTCAAAAACTCTTACAATGCACTTTCAAGGACAACTGTGTCATTTCTTTAATAAAGAAATAAACTGGAGTGTGACAACCCTTTAGGGAGTGCAAATATCACTTCCCAAAAATAAAAGAGAACAAGAAAAAAATAATAAGGTGCAAGAAAAATAAAAGCATACTTGGACATGTTCTTTGTTGCCTCAGCATCCCAAGGTGAGGTTAAGTCAATGTCTGGTGAACCTCTCTCTTTGGACTGTCTTATCGTGATGGCTCGTTTGTCTACCTGCACATCTCTGACCTCCAATTTAGCAGAATGGTTGCTGTTTGGCTCCACAAGGGAAAGGATTGCGTGAGGAGAGGTAGAGAATGATGATCTTCCTTCGGGAGATGGATGGCTGCTACCAGTGGGGCTCATCTGGGTTGCCATATCCTGTCGTGAAACAACAGGAGAGACTATGTCTGCTGAATCCTTGGTGTAATCAAGCTTCTCATCTGTACATTTGATTCAACATTGGCAAGCCAATATTAGCTGATTTAATTATTAAAGATATAACTGTGCACCATAACCATCAGGCATTTTCACAACTATAGAGGTTATAATAGTTGGAGTCGGTGGTGTTTTCTTGGCACCTAGTGAGCTATTTTATTCCTCCGACACCTCCTTTGAGTAAGGACATACTAAGAATATAAGAAATGACCAAATTTCTTGTTTTAAATTTTTTATTCAAGTGATTATGGTGTGTTGGCACAATAATCTGAGCACCTGCCACAAAGGCGTCATGTGGCTGGACTCATGCCACATTGTGTATTGGCCTTTCATGGCAGGAAACATCAAGGAGATTATGGTTTGACAAGCCACAAGGGATGTATTACATGGAAAATGTGCCATTGTGGGTGGTCAAGGCATGATAGTGAAGCCATTACCAGTGGTCAGCAAGACCTTAGACCCAGTGTGCACTAATCTGTAACTAGCCAATCTATACTAGTGTATAATTTGACAGCATACTAATTTGGTAGGTGCATGGTTGTTTCACTCCCACTGACCTTCTTATGTCAACTGCAATTCTCACAAGGTCAGGCTCTAGCTCCAGTCCTCTCATGCATTGCTTCGGCTTTGAGCTGCCAGCCCCACAGCACACCACATCATGGCATTTAGAAAAATAGAAAGAAAAGTTAAAGGCTTACCATCCTTTGATAGTTTTTCAAGGATGAAGGCATAACACAAGAAAGCTAATGTTTAGGAATATGCTAAGAATAGGACAATCCTTAATGAGTGTCCTCTTTTGACAATCTGTTCATGCATAAGGGGAGACTCTCTACCACTGCATGAAAACCACTTAACTTTAACAACTAAGGTGGCTTCTTCTATTCTATTCATCTGCAGTACGCATTTCATGCGTTAAAGTTTGACTTTTTCACCCAGAAGTGTAGCATGTAGACCCCATCAAGTCCAAGCCAGTCATAACCATTCAAGTGCTTACAAGCTTCGCCAACAGGAACAACTCTTACTCAAGAGTCTCATATGTCAGAATGACATTTGAAGGCTTCCTAGCCCAAAGCAAGATGCCTACATAATTTACTGATTGCATATTATACCAAGCTTAATTACAAGCAATACACTTGTCCCATTAATGTTCTTTTGTTATCAAAGCTTCTAACCATCCAACTGTGCACCTCATTATCATTCATAGGTGTGACTAACAAGAAGTGTTGCCCACAACAAGGCACCCATGAAAGTTGTAACATCATTAGGATACCCATTGTATCACAACTATATAAGCTATCCTTATGTGCCAGGCTGCTAGCATTGACCCTGACAAAGTCGATATGCCCACATATCATGTCAGGTCTATATATTGCACCTCGAATAGTTAAGCCCAAAACAACACTGAGAGTCACCTCTGTGACCACAATGTACGTGTGAATAAGCATCATAGTCTCATAGACCATTGCATGACCCTAGGATAAGCCACCAATGCACCTTTCAAGTAAGACCACTATATGATTCGAAAGCCACAATTAGCACCTCCCACACCTACACACTGAATACTTGGCACACGAGTTACATGGTCTAGCACTATCCACAGAAAGCATATTGTGTGAGGTTACCTCAACGAGAGTTGCGCTTTGCAGATGTGGATAGTTGATATAATTTGATTTAGTGATTCTTACCAACATAGAGGGGTTGAAAAGGTCTTCTTGCTTCTTTTAATGAGACCTTTTCCCCCGAATTTTTTACATGGAAAATCTCAGCAAGGAAAAATCACGAGACCGTTGTTTAGAGTAAAACAATCCACTATGTCAAAGAAAAAGTTACAAGGACTCTGACACAAGACCTATGTTACATGGACTCTTCAAAAGTAATTGAAGTACTCGTATCGGAAAGACAATACTCGGACATCGTTATGGAAAATGTGTCCAAACACTTTGGTTGGACATGCACCTAAAAAGCATATCCAATGATTCAATTTTATTATATTAGTGTTTTTAAAGAAATGAAATGCCTACACTAAACTCTATGTAATGTAAAATAATCATTTTAATTTATAAAATAAAATAGAAATACTAAAAAATATGAATAGTTAGCATTGTCCCTATCAACTTTGCCAAGACTTATGCCCATATCAACTTTGCCAAAACCTGGTTTCTGACCATCTAAGACTAATGCTTGGTTTCTTACTTGAATCCTTACGAGTCCAATTGCTACAGACTTTAGACTTACTCTCATGATCTTACAAGTCTCTGATAATCAAACACAATTGCTCTTCGAACAATTTGTCTTCTTCTCAGTAATGCAATGCTCTTCGTCTTTAGCTCCAAGGAAAATGGTTTAAATGATGAATTTTTGGTTGATCTTAATGGAACACAATGAAGCTCATATATCTCAACTCAATCACAAGTATATATAAAGGATCTCTAGTGAATCTCCTACTTATGAATGAAGAAAACTCTCAAATCAATGAAAACCAGGGCTTTGGAATACCTAGATGTGTCCCCTCTTTGCAATTTTTCCACACTTAAAATAGCCCACAAGAACTTTTCTTATAGTTGCCAAAAGCTCCCTTGTAGTGGATTCCAATATAGAATCAAATCCTTAGGGAATTAGGATTACTGACAAGTTGGACCGGTGCAAGTAGAAGTTTTCCTGGTGCAAGTCACTGGACAAAGTTAGACTGGTGCAAGTGGAAGTTCCACCAGTACAACTTCATTCTGATATTCAATATATTCCCACAAAATACACTTAGTCTGGTGTAAAGAAAAGTCCAAGCAGTGAAAGTTCCAGCTGCATAAACTCCAATATAATCCAATAGCTTGGGTTGGTGCAAAATTAACATGGAACAGTGCAACTCATTGTTTCTGAATTCATCCTAAAGTTAAATATAACCTTTTAATACATCAATTAAATCTGAAAACACTTTGACAACTACCAATGAAGCACCAAATCTAGGTCAAGGAGGTGTAGTTATCTAAGTCATTACCAACCTAACTCCTAAGGTCTCGTTCTCTCTTACCTTTGCTTACCATGGTTGATCATCAAGGAGCATTTTGATGAAATGTTTTGATGTAGCTCCCATTTCCATATCTTAGTCTCTAGTGACAAACATTGGGAAGGTATCCAACATGACATATTTATAATATATTTTGTTCACACAGCTACCAAACTTTGGAACAGAATTCGTCAACAATCCAAGAATAACACTAACTTTAGTGACCTCTGGGAATATCAAAATTTTCTGAAATATTCCAACCCCTCCAGTGTTGAGTTCCACAAACTTAAACGCCACTCACACACATGGAAATGTAACTAAGCCACATAGTGAGCACTATGCCTCCACCCTTGGGGTTCTAACATCAGTTACTCCTTTCTATTACAGGAAAATTCTAGTTTCTTCTTGGTGAATTCTAACGATTCCTTGAAAAGTGTTTTTCACCTGCAATTATATCAAGTTGTGTTGATCATTGTCACATGCCTGGTTAATGGCAGTCATACTAACTTGAATAACGTTTTTGGGGCATGTATATGAAGTAATGTATTCACATAGTCATTTAGTGGAAATTGAAAAGGCAATAAAGAATTTAAGCATTAAAGGAATCTCATGCTTTTAATGTCACACTGACCTAAAATTCTTGTCATTCAATCAATCTTGATTTGAGAAAAGCCTTGGCCATTACTTTCAGAATGCAGACAAATAGACTGGCTAAACAAGATCTACAAACCAACGGAAGATCATCATACCTTGGGAGCTGGGTAATGAAGACTCGCTTAACAAATCTGACCACCCGGGTAGACTAACCACTTGCGCCATATTATTCATAGTGTGTACTGGCTTACATTGCACACCACTGCCATTACCATAATCAATAGACACACCATATGGTACCAGTACTCCAGTTGTAAATGGCGAGCCAACCATGAAATTTCTCACACTACCCCCTTGCAGCACTGGCATGGCAGGCGAATAATTTGAGTAGCACACAGTCCCTGGAGCGCCAAGTGGACCGCTTTTCGACTTGGATTGTCTCTGAGATTGCACAATTGAAGAAGTCTTGTTCACACCATATCCAGAAATAGGGCTGGTAATCCACCTTTCAGCATTATCCCATTTCGAAGGCAGAGTCCTTCCGCTATTGAATGGCATCAAAGCAGCAGCACTGAGATGTCTCCGGCTAGCATTCATAGACATCGGTACTCGTTCCGAACTCCAACCCTTTTGAATTCCTCCCACATTGTTATCCAGGTAATCTGGTGTTCCTGGGCTTGTGTATGTACCAGAATTGTGGGACAATAAAGAATTTTTGTTCATGTCTCTCATTGTGTCATTGCTCCTTGGATTGCTCAAATCTAGTAAAGTGGATTGTCAAGTGTTAGTTAGGCTGCTAGGGTTAGGTAACCTAGGTTAAACAGAGGAATTCAGACTCAACTGTTGGAAATAATGCAATTTCAGAATCAATTCAATGATTTGGTGATTATCTTTGTCTTTGCTCTTGGTTTGTCTATAATTGTACACAAAATCAAATTTTCTTTTTCTAGAGACGAACCCTACTACAGCTTTAGTTACACCTTTCTATATATATATATATATATATATATATATAATGCCAATGGTGAGGACTGGAACGATTGTGAAAGTTGTCAGGTACTGCCAAATGCTGTATCAAATCAAGCATTCAATTGCAGGGAAACTGACGAAGTTTTGTTGTCTGTATTCTAAATTTTCAACTTCCCACTGATCAACCATCTTAAAAGAGGAGAAAGATAACATCCACATATATACGTATATGTGAGTGTTAATTAATATATATGCATATAGATATACACACAAAATACAGTATACGCAGTTAGCTTCAAGATATTACCTTGGATAGGTCAAGAACCAGAGGATGGTGATCCGTGTATTAAGTTGTATTCGTGCTTAACTGAAGTCTGAAACTACGTTTGTGTAAGGAGAGTTTCATTACTGCACACAAACCAATTAAATCGAGATGCAATTCTTACTTATTATATTATTATATCGAACATAACATTATTACAGTAAAAAAAATATTTTATGTTATGTAACTATGTTGTTTTAATAACAGGATAAAGTATATATTCTGAAATTTCATTAATATGCATTTACATTTTCTCTTGTTTGTAAAATTAAACTGATTTTTTTTGTCCGAACTCTTGAGAGGATGTTATTAATGATTCTGGTGTAATTACGTTTCTATCTTTATAACCTTATACAAATTAATAATTTTAGTGTACATGTTAACCACACTGATCCTTAATAGTCGTTAACGAAAGATAACTCGATTTTATAAAAATACAAACATTAATTAAGATTAGTGTAATTTTACAAACAAAAGAAAAGGTGTGTTCAAAAACACAAACTTCAAGAAGAGGTCAGTATAATTTTGTAAATAAAAGAGAATATATCTATATATTGACAAAACGTCAAAAAAAGTCAGTGTAATTTACCTTTAAGAATATTGTGTCAACGTTATAATGATGCTCTGGTGCTCGATGTAATGGTATTGATGTGTTGCGCATTGACATAATAAGCATTGAATCCTTGATGGAAGGTGCTTTTTTTCTTATTTTTGCTAAGCTATTGATTGTTGAATTTGCAATCTCAAAGTTGAAAAGGATATATAACAATAAAATCACCAAAAGATTGAGAAAACAAGTCAAAAGTTGATGATAATTTATCAATCAATATTCGATTTAAAAGAAAGGTCTAAGGTTCTTATTATGTTGATACGAAGGAATTCAATTTAATTTAATTCTATGAATCAAACTAGTAGAGAGTTGAGATTGTTACAATATTCAAAATATTTATTTTTTAGATTATAAGACTATAATATTCTAGTGTAAAAATTGAGTACATTGATATAATTATGTAGAATAGGATATATACTTGGACAAATTATGAATTTTCAAATATATTTTTATTTTATTTTTGTGGTTTCATCTTAATCAAGGAAAATGATATTTGTATGTACACTTACATTTTTTTTTTTTATTTAAAAAAATGATATTATTGTCTTTCAAAATACTTCCACACACCCCCATTATCTTTAAATGTACTTTACATTGCACTTTTAAGAATTAATTATGTTCTTTTATTATCAAATTAGTGTGCAAAAGTGAAGTATCGTATCACATCCATTAATGAATTATAAGTTTTTATTTCTATTTTTTTTTTTTAAGCTAAGTTTAGACTTTTATATAATCCAAGTTCACATATAAATAAGTGTGGACTGCGGTGATTGAGAGTTTGGACTTTTCAAATTTTAATGAAAATAGTCGGTGATTTGTCCTATTGGGAAGGACCACGTGGCATAATCTTACTAAAGGCAGTGCATGTGACATCCCACGATATAAGGGATGGCTTTGGACTTATTTGTGCCCACCGCCCATTGTTCCATTCACATATTTGTCCTTAGCAAAATTATTTTTAAACCGGTTTTTCAAACCGAATAATTTGACGAGGATAGCAGGTAGCTCCAGTGGTCTGAGCGCCACTCATTTTTGTATGAGTAGGGCGTAGTCATTAAGACACTAATGAGTATATTAGTATCTACTTAATTTTATAATTATTTTTATATATATAGTAAATGCAATTTTTGGAGTTTAGAATTGTAATAACCTATTAAATTTTGAGTGATGTACCTATTTAGTTTTATAAAAAACAAATAATAATCCGAACTTTTGCGTTCGTACCCACTTGTACAAATTTCTGGTTACACTCCTGTGCATGAGTACTTGTTCAACTCCTTATTTTTTTTTTTAGCTCTATGTGAAAAATCTCACTACTAATAACTATATATTTCATATAATCTTTTAAAATAGTGTGGCTCCTCTGAGCGCCACTCATCTCCGCATGAGTACGTGTTCAACTCCTCATTTTTTTTTTAGCTCTATGTGAGAAATCTCACTACTAATAACTATATATTTCATATAATCTTTTAAAATAGTGTAGAATAGAGGTTTACTATTGGTGAGATTCTTATAAATATGAAATCTCCGGAATAGTCAATAATTACTCTTCATTGTAAGGTTAAAAAAACTGATTAGTTTAATGAATTTTTAATTTTTTGATGCATTAGATGGAACTCACATTTGAATTTATCCAAAAATAAAAAAAACCTTAAACTATATGCATCTACTTGAAAAATGTCTAAATATTATTGTTTTTGCTGTTATTATCATCCTTGTCATTGTATCTTATGAATATGATAAGTCATATTTTTTTTCTATTATATATCATATCTCTAATATTTAATATTTAAAACTTTTTTAAGGTAAAAGTGCAATAAACACCCCTCAACTATTGATTTGTTACAAAATACATACTTCAACTATCAATTATTGCAATTAACACCCTTCAACTGTCAAAAGTGCTCACATTGTACTCTTAAAGTTGACGTCCGTCAAGTTTGATTGTTAAGTGAAATGCATGTACTAAAGTGACATAAAAAAACTTGTTTAATTACTTAAATACGTACCCTTCATAAAAGAAGAAAAATGAAAAATTTCTTCTTTTGAGAGTGTGGACAAACGAGTCATTATTCTTCTTATGGAGGGTATTTAGGTTTTCTTTATTAAAAAATATATATATATATATATATATATATATGTCACATGCAGTGCACATGACTCACTTAACGGTTAAACCTGACGAACGTCAATTTTAGGAATGCAATGTAAGCCCTTTTGAAAGTTGGAGGGTGTTAATTGCAAACAATTGATAGTTGAGGGGTGCATTTTGCAACAAATCAATAGTTGAGGAGTTTTTAGTGTACTTTTGCCTTTTCAATTAGTTTATTTCATGTAAGTTTTGATCGGCCTTTTTGTTGCTTCAAAACAAAAATTGCATTTTATAATTGATACATCTTCAGATTTAAGTTGTATATGATTATACAACCTAAGTCTAAGTTTCTTTAATTTTATCATTAATAAACTTTATTCCTAGTTATCCTCTCACTCGATCATTATTAATGTCCATCATAACGTTCTCATTTTCGTGCAATATCCTTGTTTCTTTTTCAACGCCCAACACCCTGCTTCATACAATATAGCTAGCCTAAGAATGATCTTATAAAATTTTTTCTTTTAATTTATTTGACATTCAATTTGTCACATGTGATACAAATATTTCGTTTTCATTTTGTCCACCTTACTGTAATCGTACTTACCATATCACCATCTTCTCTATCATTTTTTGTAATATTAACCCTAAATAATGAAAATAGTTATTTTGAGTAACTTATAATAGGAAAGAATGAAAAAAGAGATTCCACTAAACTACAATCTAACCCGTAAGGTTGGCTCAACCATAAGTCCAAAGGATCGGTGGTTGAAAGAGTTTTCTATTTTAAAAATAATAATAATTATTATGTGACGAACTTCATTCATATGAGATAAAAGCAAGAATGATGAGAATTAGTTATGAGTAACTTTTTATTCATGAAAATAGTTATCAATATGCATATACACTACTTAAAAGAGATGAATGACTTACACTTTTCGAAAATGTCACATCATCAATAATTCTAGAATATTGTATAATTTCTTGAAGCTTACATATAAATCTCTTGATTGATATCAATTAAACTTGTTGACTTACATCATTCTTAGTATAGCTTCACAAATTAAAATACTCACTCAATTTATTTTTTTCAAATTACCAAACTGAAAATGCCAATTATTTTGTGTGACGACCATTTGTTGCTTGTGTTGCCTCTAGAGCTTTTTAATGTGTGGTAGACTTTTGTAGTTCACGATTTGGTATTTACCCAAATTGATAGTTGGAGAAAGGACCATCACAATACCGTCAAGGGCCAAAATGACACACCATTCATGGACCAAAAAAAAAAGGTGCAATTTGGGCCAACAAATTCAAATCAAACCTCAACTAATTTCTAAGAGTGTGCTACCTAGGCCGATTCGGTCCGACCGAATCACTCATTTGGTGGTGTCGGTGGGTCCTATACTACTTGAGTTAAAATTGAAGAATTCAGATCAAAAGTCAGATTTCAACTCGAATTGAAGATTTTATATTGAAAATTGGTACTAATTCCTCAGAGTTGGTGCAAGTAAATTTAATCAAAATGAGGAATCCAGATTTTTTTTTTCCCTGTGCAGACCTGTGTGTATTGGCACGAAGCCCAACATAGGCCTGCATTGAGGTTGATGTTTATGCACCAAGATAAACTGTTTTGATTACCCGATCAAAAGAATTCTCTTCCACACAAATAGGGTTGCAAATGGACTGAGCTGTTCACGAATTAATTTGAACTCGGATTGTTTGATTCGAACTTGTTTGTTAAGTAAATGAACTGAGCTTAAGTTCGATTTTTAAACTCGCTTAATAAACAAGTCGATCCCAAACAATATTAGACTCGATTCATGTAGACTCGTAAACATGAGCTCATTTAGACTCGTGAACAAAGCTCGTAAGATTGTAAATATGTTCATGAACATAATTTTGTGTAGACTCGTTTATGTTCATGAACGAGTTAAAACGATTTTGAACATGCGCTCAAATTGAGTCTGAACAAATTTTTTTATTAAACGAGTTGAGCCCAAGGCGAGCTCAAGCTTTTCAAAATTATGATAAGCCCAACTTAAGCTCAACTTTTCAAGCTACTCAAGAACCCCGAGCTGAGCTCGAGCCTGAAAAGACTTATCGACTCGGTTCAATTCATTTGCAATCCTACCTATCAAGAAGGGATTCTCTTTTGAAAATGAGGGCATGTTTCCTCTTACGCCTCAAAATGATGTTCACTCATTTAATTCTATTATTTCTTCTGTTAATTCGCAAAGGCTTCATTTGGTTACATAGAATAAAGTAGAAAAGAAATGAAAAGAAAAGTGAAGGTGGGGTGGCAAAAAGTTATACTAAAGAAATCAAAAGACCCCAAATATTACACGAGGAAGGTGGGGTGGGTGACTCACCTTGTTGGGACATGCCACGTATGCAACCAATGACTTTCTCCCAACTCATACTCCCACACCGCACTCAAGGCCACTCAAGTTCATATTATAAAATGCAAAAACCCTAATTTTTTGTTGTTTAATTCTATGTTATGATAATGGCTAGGGAAAAGAAAAAGACTTGAGCTTATTTAAGGAAAAAGGTAGTGTCATATAGCACCAGTCTGTTAATGGGTTTGACTAATTGCTTAATGCTTTTTGGGAATATTTATCCCAATATATATATAAAATATTTCCAAAAAGTAATATCATTAGTCAAACCCATTAACAGACTGGTGCTATATATATATATATATATATATATATATATATATATATATATATATATATCTAGAATATTTAGAATACTTTTTTTTGTCCACTTATACTAAGTTAATGGAGTAAGTATTACTAGAGAGCATCTTGTACTCTATTAAGAGCGGAAAATAAATCACCAAATAAGACTGACGGTACACTCTATGATACAATTTTCACCTTTGACAGACTACATGACTTGTTCCGGCGTGGGAGAGATCCAAGTTCAAGTTCAAGTTAATGTGAATATAAATTATGTTAACATGAATTATATTGTAACGACTATTTTGTAAGATAATGAGATTGGACAATTGTCATATTTTTAATCATTTAAAACATTCTCTAGTTAAAATTTAAAATATTTTTTTTGAATTTGATTATGTTACTCATAATAAAAAATAAAAAAAGAGTACTTCTAATGGTGCAATGAATCATTAAAATTGTCACTGGATCATGTTGAATTGGTACAAGGGTTTTTTTTTTACTTTGACTCCCCTTTGGTTATGTTATCTAAACTAAATTTTAAAACAATTATAAATATAAAATGATATATCTACAAATAACATTGAACCGCTCATATGAATACACATAAAATCACAAATATATGAATAAAATGGTTAGACGAGTATATAGAGTAGTTGTAGTGTAGGAGGAAGAGATATATAATTTATGAAATACTTAATATAACGCTACATTTGTTAGGGAAAAACAAAGAGAATGGGAGGGAAGAGAGGAAGGAAGAAGTAAGTTTTCATTGTCCGGTATAATTTATGAAATACTTAATATAACGCTACATTTGAAACATCTCTTGATCCATCGTTTTGCGTTTCTCCAAATATAGTATATTATGTAAAATAACCTTGTTATTTTTCATTAATTTTTGTAAAATTATATAATGAAAGTATAATGACCGGTAAAGAAAAATTATAAAACCATCATTCCTTTCTCTCGTATCAAACAATAGAATGTGTCATCTTATTCTCCTTCCTTTTACTCAACTAAACAAAAACACTTTCCCTTCTTTAAGACAATGTTTGGTACAATGGAAAAGAAAAGAAATGATAACTTTAGTTAGAAAATAAAAGAAAAGAAAGGAAAGGAAATGATAATGTTAACTTTTTATCCTGTTTGATTGATTAATAAAGAAAAAAATAGTTAACATAATCGGAAAAAAGAAGAAGAAACTATTTAAAAAAATATTTCCATTATACCCTTTTATATTTAAAAGACAAATTTAATTTTTTATTAAAATAAGGACAAAGTTGATATTAACAAAATTTTATTAAAAATACTAGCATTTCCTTCCACTTCTTTCTATTTTTGGAAGGATAACAAAGCTTGTTCTTCATTATTCAGGCTATATCTCCTAATCCATCCATTTCTTTTTTTTTTTCCTTCCAAAATTTTATATCAAACACAAAAATAAAAATAAAAATCACCCTATTACTTTTCTTTTCTTTTCCTTCAATTTCTTTTCTCCAAACAGGCCTAATAATGTCTAGTTCATCTTTTTTATTCTCTCTTTCAAAATAATAATTTAATACTCTAATTTATTAATGACATGATATTACCAATTGATTAAATAATAAAACTTACTAAAATAATTTTTTTTACTTATATCACAAGATATAATTGGACAACGATGATACAGTATCACCCACCCATCTTAATCTTTCTCCTCCATTCATTCTTTTTTTTTTCCTTGGCATACATGCTTGGAAAACTAAAAATAGTAATCTAGTACATTGGTACTCTTGTTTTTGTTATTTGATGAATGATGAAGAGAAATGTCCAGTATTTGGATTTGTGTGAGCCTAACACGGCTCTTTGATGGATCAGATGACATCAACATATTTATCAAAGATTTTTTTTTATGTTTATGTGCTGACTAATGAAGCTGAGGGAGTGCCACATGGCTTTCAGATCTCCACCACCATTGGTGTAGCTCATTTGAAGCTGCATGTACTTGTATTGGTTCACAATCCTTATTACCCCACCACCATCACCATCTCTCTATCTTCCTTCCTCGTCAAAAAAATTCCATTTCTCTTCAAATTTTGGCTCTCCATTTTGTTCTCAAAAACCCATTGGCAGACCACACACAAGAAATACTGGTACTTGAACTTGGGTTGTTCCTGAATTCTAATGGCTTCAACTGTATTTTACAGTTCAACCAACTTATCAACAACACTCTCCCCCAAAACCCACTTCCCAATTCCAATCTCCAAAGACCTTTCAGTCGAATTAGTGCAATCTATACACTGTGCCCACAACTCGAGAGGCAAAGAAAAAGGGCAAATGAAGAGGATGACAAAGGTGAAAGCTGCAGTAGCCGAAGCCCCATCAGCTTCGCCGCCAACAGAAATCGGTGGCACCGGAATCGATGCCGATTCGCCACCTCCACAACGGAATCTAAGAATACTCGTCGCCGGGGGAGGGATCGGCGGGCTAGTTTTCGCGTTGGCGGCAAAGAGGAAGGGGTTTGAGGTGATGGTGTTTGAGAAGGACTTGAGTGCTGTTAGAGGGGAGGGGCAGTACAGGGGTCCAATTCAGGTACAGAGTAATGCATTGGCTGCTTTGGAAGCTATTGATATGGAGGTTGCTGAGGAGGTTATGAAGGCTGGCTGCATAACTGGTGATAGGATTAATGGATTAGTTGATGGAATTTCTGGCACTTGGTAAGTGTTCCTACTTTTTCTCTTCAATTGGGTCATGTCACTTTTATGAGTTCATCAGATTCATTGGGCTATAAGTATCTATGTGTGTGTGTATATCAGTATCTATTTGTGTATATATGTGAACCTGTGTCTGTATATAGTTGTTTGGTTCATTTATTTTCTGAATTTGTTGAAGTGTTTGAAATTTGTGCCCTTCTGATTTCTGTAGCATTGTGGTGATGACTGGTTAGACTAGGGAAGGGGAAGACCAAAGTTAACGTGGGTAGAGTTTGTAAGGAAGGATATGGTAACATGTAGTTTGACCGAGGTCATGGTGTTAGATAGAGCGGAATGGAACATGTGGCTGACCCAAGTAGTTGGGAAAGGCTTTGGTGGTGGTGGTTGTTGTGGTAATGGTGGTGATGATTGGTTAGCCCATATGAGCATTTGACCATGCCAATAGAATTTTAAAGAGTTTGGCTCAATATTTGCAACTGACTATAAATTTATAATTAACCTGTGCTGCACAGCTGTGGGTACGGGTGCAACAACTAGGGGTGGGACTCAGACAGGTTGATCGGGCCTAAGGGTCAACTCATGCAGAACCAAGGTACTAGCCCCTCAGCCTATGTCAAGCTCATGACACAAGGAACTCATATAATTTATTGCATGTTTCAAAACCGATAACATGTTCCAAAATGCTCACACAATAAAAAAATATGAAGTCCCACATCAAAGCATTATTATTTGGAAATGATTTACAAGCTTATATTATTTATTACTTTGTTTCTAAATTTAATTTAATAGCCATTATTATAATTTCACTTCAAACTTTTAAAGCAATCAAGTTAAATGGTTAATGACTACCAATAATATTATGCCACCAAAGAATAAATCTTGCAACTTCCAACTTTATTTTATATAAAAAACACGTAACCTTAAAAGTACAAAAATTATGAACTCTTCTTGTATGTCGGGTTTCTCGAGTTGTTCAGGTTGGTGGAACCTTTGGCCAAATCCCACCTGAATAATTTCGAGTTCTAAGATTTAAACTCAATTCCAATCTCAAATACACAAGTAGGTTTGGAACTTGAAGTTTAGCATTCAAGAGATGTCTTATATATCTTATGAATTACTCCCTGCCTACTTTGGTATATTCTATTGGCTCAGTTTAGGAGAGAAAAAAAAGTCCCTGGAAAAGACACATGAGATTGTACAATATAAAAGTGATAAGACTCGCAAGCATTAAATTTATTGGAGATAATGTGTTGTGAAATATAATGAGGATGGAGAGAGAGGCCACAAGGGTTGGATCCTGTTGAAAGTTGACAGTAGCTTGTTGCAACGATACTGTCCACTGCTCCTATGGTTTGAAGTAATTTTGAGGGAACTGCATGAATAAAGTAATTTGAAACCTATGATTGTTACTATTTCTGTAATGGTTTGAGGCCTATTAGTGACATACTCTGCTGATTTGCTAGCATGGTAGGATGTAAGATTGTTCAGGAAGCTATGGAAACTTAATTACGGTATCTTTTCTGCCATATTCT
Organism: Cornus controversa; assembly: GCA_026545225.1. Lineage (NCBI taxonomy): Eukaryota > Viridiplantae > Streptophyta > Magnoliopsida > Cornales > Cornaceae > Cornus > Cornus controversa. Next base: position 20,135,668 of record CM048846.1, on the reverse strand, counting down.
GATCAAGATGCGTAGTGCTTTTCATGCTATAAGCCAGGCATGCGTAGTTATATCAAGGGTTAGTTTTGTTCAATGATTTAGCGTTGAAAATAAAAGGGTAGGAAATTGAAAAAAGAAAAGGAAAATATAATTACCTCATGTATGGTTCATGCTTAAAGAAACTAGAAATTGAAACTTTTCTATAGTGGCTCAGAATCAAGAAAAAAGGAAATGGCATATAAAAATTAAAATATCTCCTTACTTCTCCTCGTACATTCTTTCCACTACTCCCTGATGACCAAATAAGAGAAATGACTTCTTTTGTACTTTCTTTTCCCTTTCTCCCTAAATCCATCAACCAAACGGAGCTTAGTTATGTGATGTTGTAAATAGGCCTTTAGCTTGACTCATTCTTATGCTTGTTGTGTAGGAATCAAGAACAAAAAGACTTATTGAATTCAATGCAGTAACCTGCATAAGCATTTAGAAAAAGGTGAAGATGAGAGTCTCCCCACTGTGTTGGTTATTTCTGGAGTTGTCAATTAGTCATCTTAAACTGAGCAGATTAAAACATACTAAAACCCTAACCTTTTTGACTAGATGAATTGGACAGCCAAATAGGACATTGTCCAAAAGCAGCGGCTTACAGATCTCACCAATGTAGTGAATTAGGCAAACAGCATGGCTGGAGTAGATTATAATAATCAAGACATATTAGTTAATGTATTTGCAAATTTCAAAATGTATGTTGCATATCCATTCTATGCCTTGGTGAATAGCTCATATGATAGAATGAAAGAAACAAAATGTAATTAAGCTGTAATGAATAGCGAAAACAGGTTTTGCCTTCAGGATTTCATTGGACTGAAAAACTTTAAGGTACAAAAACAGACATACAGGCACATGCATGTCTCTGTTGAGTTGAATTGCAGTCACAAAGAAACAGAGACTTGCAAGCACACATGCTTCTATGTGTGTGCTTATGTAACCAATAAATAGCAGATAATTGGTGATTAGATAAATGAAGAATATTGGTTTGGGTTTTCTAACAAAGCTGACAGGGGTAAGTCAAGTAAGGCTGATCGAGTTAAAAAAAATAAAAAATGCTGGTTGCATTAAAATTGGCACAAACAGACACATGGTTTACCTAGAAATTGGTTTATGATGTAGTCCATCTATTAGAGGAAATGACCAAGCTTGCAAATTATGTGCATTAGAAGTAAAGAATACCTAATTTTATCAGTTTAACTACCCCAGGAAAAGAGATAGATACACATTGGCATGTTGTTCTCAATGCAAGTCAAAAAGAAAGTTTGCGTCATTAAAGAATAGATTTATAATTATTGTTTCTTATGAGCAGTCAATCACATAAAATGATACATGGTTATCAGGTACATCAAGTTTGATACATTCACTCCTGCAGTGGAACGGGGGCTTCCAGTCACAAGAGTTATTAGCCGCATGACTTTACAAGAAATCCTGGCTCATGCTGTTGGGGAGGATGTCATTATGAATGATAGTAACGTTGTAAATTTTGAGGAAGATGGTGATAAGGTAATCTGTCCTCTGAAGCTTAGACTTCTTTTACTATTATTATTATTATTATTATTATTATTTTTAACTTATAAAAAATAATAATTTTTTTTAAGGTTGTCCTCTATGGTTGTTATACAGCTTTGTGGAATAGCAAAGTTCATAGGATTTGTTTTGTTTACTTCTTTTCAGAGTATGCATTTGATAAACTGATTGTTACCAAAAGTATCTTGGCCACATCTTCAAACAGTCATTTTAATCATTTTTCCTTCTGCATTTCACAAGTCAAGGTTACTGCAATTCTGGAGAATGGACAGCGATACGAAGGTGATCTTCTAGTTGGTGCTGATGGAATATGGTCCAAGGTATTGTCTTATACTTCTTATGTTTGATATTGTTCTATAACAAATTTTATTTATAAAACAGTTCTACAATTAGTCATTATATATTTACACACTATTGGGCATTGGACAGATGGTAATGGTTAATGACTAAGATATCCTATGCCCAAAATTGGTCTGACCAAATACTTTAGTTACTTGGTGTATCAATTTCTGTCGCCCCCTTCTTTTCTCATACTTTCTAAAAATGCCATGCTAAATTTAACAAGGAGCATGTTTAAATAGGAATTCATAAAATAGTAGGAAATTTCTCATGTAATGTTGTGACATTCATAAGAGCCTCCCAGTCTACATATGTATTAATGGATTTTCTCTCTTTCTTGAAAGTTTTAGATAATGGTTTTTTTTTTAACAGGTAAGGAAAAATCTGTTTGGACACAAAGAAGCCACATACTCAGGCTACACTTGTTACACTGGTATTGCAGATTTTGTGCCTCCTGATATCGATTCTGTTGGGTATGTTCTATTTCTTTGTTTCTTTGCATTACATGTTCACTTGTTCTTTTTCATTTTTTATTTTATTTTTATCTTTGTTGACTTCTTTACGCTGTAGGCAATATCTTGAGTAGACTGGCTCATGTTTAAATTTCTGTTCTGAAGGTACCGAGTATTTCTGGGGCACAAACAATACTTTGTTTCCTCAGATGTTGGTGGAGGAAAGATGCAGTGGTATGCATTTCACAAGGAACCACCTGGTGGTGTAGATGGTCCCAGTGGTAGATATTCTTCAGAGGCTTGAACTCCGTATATCCAATATGAATATTGCTCAAATGGAACATCTATGAAATGACTTACACATTCCAAAAATATTAACGATATGTTAATATATCTTTGAAAAACCACGGGAATTTATTTATATTTTTCAGTAATATATTACTAACAATTTTCTTCAATATAAAATATAATAGAATTTTACTAAATACTAAGGAATTACTTAAGGTGAAAGAAAATGAAAGATTAGCAAAGTAAATAATGGTAAGTTACAATTATTTAACATAGTGAAAATGGTATCATGAGAAAATAACAATTAAATTCAGGTTAAGTCAATAGCTTCTTGTTGATGTCTCGACAAGGATAATACTAGATCAAGGGCGGGTGGGAACTAGTAATAGTTCGTCAAAATTTAGTCCATTTACATGTTGATGTCTTCTTGTTCATACTATGGAGGCACTAATTTTCTAGTTCTTTTGTGTCATTTCTTAAAGTATATTGATTTTTTTTTGCGATTCCATACATATCTATATTGATTTCTTGGATGCTAAAGTTGCATAATGTTAAAAAAAGGATTTGGCCATATGGAATAATTGACACTGAAAACTTCTTATGTTGCCAATCTCAATTGGTTATGTCAAGGATGTGGATGATGATGATGGTGGTGTTGCTCTATAAAATTTGACATTCTATGTGGTATATTTTGCAGGTAAAAAGGAGAGGTTGCTTAAGATATTTGGGGGCTGGTGTGAAAATGTGATAGATCTGTTGCTTGCCACTGATGAAGATGCAATTCTGAGACGTGACATATATGACCGAACACCAACTGTTAACTGGGGAAGGGGTCGTGTGACCTTGCTTGGAGACTCTGTCCATGCAATGCAGCCAAATTTGGGTCAAGGGGGATGCATGGCTATTGAGGTATAACTTGCTTTATTATATGTTGGCACTGTACCATCTTTGTAAAGGCCCCACCTAACCTGAGACAATATTGTCCGCTTTTGGCTCCCCCAAATCAGCCAAATTTGGGTCAAGGGGGATGCATGGCTATTGAGGTACAACTTACTTTATTATTTGTTGACACTGTACCAGCTTTGTAACGCCCCCACCCAACCCAATCCCATTTTGGTATTACTCTCGCATAAGCACGCTTAACTGCGGAGTTCTGATGGGTTCATGACTATCACGGCTTTAAAACGTGTTGTGTCATAGAAGGGTGAAGAATATACATATAGAACTTCACCTTCACCAGTTCAGGTGATGTGGGATCGTGACACCCATAACCTGCCAGTGTAGTAGCTCACCCAGTGAATTGTAACCGCCCACAGAGGTCGTCACAATCCACCCCCCTTAGGGGCCCAACCTCCCTATTGGCACACTTCCGGCCCCACCCTACCCGACACAATATTGTCTGCTTTTGGCTCGCCCAATGCCTCGCACCCTCGCCCACAGAGGTCGTCACAATCCATCCCTTTTGGGGGCCCAACATCCCTATTGGCACACTTTCAGTTGGGCTATGATACCATTTGTAACTCCCCACCCTACCCGACACAATATTGTCCGCTTTTGGCTTCCTCAAACCAGAGACTTCCTAGGGGGTCACCCATCCTAGTACTAATCTCACATAAGGATGCTGAATTGCAGAGTTCTGATGGGTTCATGACCATCACAACTTCAAAACGCGTTGTGTCATATAAGGGTGATGAACATACATATAGCACTCCACCTTCACCTGCTCAGGCGATGCAGGATCGTGACACTCGTAGCCTGTTAGTGTGGTAGCTCTCGCACCCGCCCACAGAGGTCGTCACAGTCCTCGTTAGGGTAGAAACCATAATAAACGAGACATTGTTGGTTGATCAAAATTATGGTCTAGTTTATGCTTCAGTGAGGATCATCTGATCTAATAAGTACTTTATCATTTGCATTATTCTTGCAGCAAAATAAAAAGGATTTACAATATTTTAATCTGAGTGTCCGAACTTGATTTATTAGATAGTTTGTGACATTAATATATTTTCTTGTTTAAACTAAATTTATCCTTTTTAAAAATGAATAGCATACTTCTTTTGCACCTTTTTCAATAGAGACTAGAATTCTTATAAGGAAACAATGCCGATGACCCAATAACTTCCGCTTCAAGAGAGTAAGAAAACCTTTAAGCTATTTTATTCATAATTTCAGGATGGCTATCAGCTAGCATTGGAGCTTGATCGAGCTTGGAGGCAAAGCACAAAGTCAGGAATTCCTATCGATATCATCTCTTCTCTAAAGAGGTAACACTTTATTTGCTAGTCAAAGATCCTAAGGAAACGTAAATTTTGAGGTTGAAAATCTGTAGTCAGCCAAAAAATACAAAAAACAAAAAAGGAACCGTGATACTGAAATAATATTGGAAGAAAGACTAATCCACTCAAAATGCTGGAGCACATGTGATGCATGTGTGGGGGAGAATCAGCATCTTTTATGAGTCTTATCATGAGAGGCTGGAAGTGGCATGTCTCTGGTAAACTATCTCTAGTTTGGGCTGCAATAAAGGTAGTGTTTCAGAGTATCCATTTCATTATATTATAGACAGTAGTAACTTAACCAACTTCAAACATGTTTGTTTCAAGATTTCAGCTGAGCTGGAGTTTCATAGATCAACGATGAATGGACTATTTCACTGCTAACTCTCTATGGTGACTCACAATTCTATTTTTTCTTTTTTCAGCTATGAGAGAGCTAGAGTACTACGGGTTGCCATTATCCATGGACTGGCAAGAATGGCTGCAATCATGGCTACAACTTATAAGCCATATTTGGGCGTAGGACTTGGTCCATTGTCGGTAGGAATTTGTAATAAATGCTGACATTAAATAAACTCAATTTTTCCATGTGAGTTTTACATGCATTTTGTGACAGCCTGTAGTCTGTCTTGCAGTTTCTGACAAAGTTTCGGATACCACATCCAGGAAGAGTAGGCGGCAGATTTTTTATTGACATTGGAATGCCTTTAATGTTAAGTTGGGTACTCGGTGGTTACGGGTTAGATCTGAGAAGCCTTCCTTGTACCAATTTCTCATTATTTTGTGCTTGCTTTATTCAAGCTTTTATCTTGATTTTTCTTCTATTCTTATATCATGATTACATCTTAGGGTTCATTCTGAAGTGGTGATCATTAAAAATAATAATAATAATCTAATACCATTGAAAAGGTAATTTATATATTTTTTATACAATTACTGCACTAAACGAATCCTAACTTGTGTTATCCAGAACTTCAAAATCGTCTAGTTTAAACTAAGGGCATGTTCTAATTGTAGAAATTCAAATTCACAGGATTTGAAATCTATTTCATGAATAGTCAAATAATTTGTTCTTTTAAACTATCATCTCATACACAAATTCCTAATTTGAAAACAGATCTTGAGCTTACTGGTAGAATTCAATAACCTACAATCCTCAAACCTGGTAACAAAATTGTAGCGTAGAAAGGCCATGCCAGCATCTTGGCGTGCATTTTATTTTTTTAATTTTTATTTTGTTTTATTTTTTGGAACTCAGCTTGATGAATATAAAATTAAGAACAATTATAAAGAAGAAACTTAGAGTAGATGAATTTATATGCTAAAATTATTTATGAAACAGCATACCACTACTCCAACAACTCATTACAAATGAAAGAACAAAACCTATATAAAAGTGCTTGGTAAATCTGGTAACTCACCATTAGATGAAATAATTTATTAAATAATAAAAAAACAGTGCCCAAACATTTTCATCTAGTAAACCAAATTTGATATCTGATTGTTAAAGCATGTTATCAATAAAATCAATGACCAGAAGGAGAGATGTACTGATGGCTATACAACATCACAAATTTGTATGTGTAGATGGAGTTAGGTCTAACAGCAGCAATGGCTATACAGTGGATGAAGATTGCAGGAGTTGGGACTGGAATGAGAGTTTAAAAGTGTTAAGTGCTTAGGGTAGAGCAAAATATGCATGTACAATAACGCGTGGAATTTAATGATTGACATGGTTTTGTATAGGATTCCCAAATCCTGCTAGTCTCATCATTTAGCTGGCCATAGGATTAAGTGATCCGTTCCTTTAGGATAAATAATGGTCTATGAAATAAAGTTCCTGGGGTTTTAAGAATTATACCAGTGAATTCCCGCTAAAAGAAACAGGCCTAAGGGGAAAAAATAAAATATTTGGAGAAATATAGGCCTAACAAATGGTATACCTTTCTTTCATTAATTAATTATAGCTGAAATGAGGAATTGTATTGCCTTTTGCAGCTCAAAGCTTGAAGGGAGACCATTATGTTGCAGACTCTCAGACAAAGTACGTTTTTCAAGGACTAGCAACTGTGTGTGCGTGTGTGTGTGAAACTTAACTACTCTGGATGCCACCTAAAAATAGTTAAAGTAAAGCTTCTTGTATTCTATGAAAAAGGAAGGAAATTGAATTCTGTTCGAAGCTAATATGTGGTCAATAATTAATGAAGGCAAATGATCAATTACGGAGATGGTTTGAAGATGATGATGCTCTGGAGCGTGCTATTTGTGGAGAGTATGTTATGGGCCTCAATCTGTGAACATTATTTCTAGCATTTTTTGTAGTAATGAACATTTGCTTCACCTTTTTTACCATCTAATATCTTTTTTGTTTTATAGGTGGTTCTTATTCCCATATGAAAATACAAGTGGGGCTTTACGATCTATCTTCTTAAACAGGGATGAAGAAAAGCCCTGCATAATAGGGTAATGCCTTTAATTTTGAAGTCTCATTTTGCCTCCTATATATTTATTTAATTTTGAATGACAAGTACAAAATGGTAAACATTATGTAGAATGTTTTTTTGCTAAGTAACAGTGTAGAATGTATTTTAATCTGATTTAGAATATCCAATATCTGAATCTGATTCGTATTTAATGTTACCCAGCATAAAGAATCTGAAACTCTGTTCAAATTGATATATTTAGATTCAATCAAGTCCTTGGTTCATTTGGTTAGCCATTTCTTACCAAAAACATCTTGAGCAAAAGAAGGAAACTCCTATTTCCGCAGCCCTTTTGTGTGCATGCATATTCTCCCCCCAAAACCCCCACCCCTCCGGCTCACATATGTGGGGCACTTATATATGAGTAGGGGCTGTGGATGTTGCCAAAAGCTATGGAAATAGGTTCTCAAGGAAAAAAAAATACCCTTTTACAAATTACCTAAGAAGCACGTGTACTGAATTCAAATACTATTGGGATTGTATGCCCTTTATAGCATTGAATGGGTTGTATTTTACATTTGTTATCAATGAAATTTGTGTTAATTAATTTCTTTACATGCATATATGGTGAATTCTCGTATTTGATCGGTTCATGAGATAAATCGAGGTTGTCCCTTTTACTATGCAATGTGATTTATATGCGTGTGATGGATGTTCGTGCTGCATTATTAAAGTTGTTCGTATTCAGTGATAGAGGATGGACTCTCTATCTGAGAAGAATTGAACTGCATCATGATAAGTTGAGGAAATTTCGATAGTCGTCATAGCAATTACTCCTTGTAAATGTTACGGCGAATGACTCTCAAGTATGAGAGAAGGATGGACTCTGGTCTTTAGTTGTGGTTGCTCTGATTTAATCTGGTGGGCCTGCAGGCAGAAAATCTGGGTATTTTGGGTAATCATTAATTACGGGCATTGGAACATATACTCTCAAGATTGCATCTATGCTAGGACATTTTATTTTGACTTAATTAATTTGATCATTGAAATCCGGAGTCTTGGTGTTTTTGATAAAATGATTTATATATATATTTATTTATCAAATATATTTTTTTATCAAAAAGAATGTTTTAAGTGATCAAGCGGGATCAATCAAGGAGTCAAAATAAAAGGATCAATTAAGCAATTGGATTGATGGAATTTATTTATTTATCCAATAGCTAATTGTGCATAGAAGGGTCATCTCGTAAATTAACCTTTCTCATATAGTGGAGTTAAGTTTAGTTAATGGGTTTATTTAATTGGGTCATGAGATGATTAGATCAATTAAATGGCCCATTGGAGCAATTGAGATTGATCTAATTGTATGTTAGGGTTTATGAGAGAAGAAGAAGAAGAAAAAGAAAAGAAGGAGAAGAGAAGTCTCAGTATATTATCGTATATTTCTCAGACCTAATACAAAACCCTTATACTCTCTTCAATAATAGAGAAATAGTAAGAAGACAAAAACACCCTTAATACAAGAAGCCCAATAACCCAAACTCTCTAACACTCCCCCTCAAGCTGGAGCATATAGATTGAACATGCCCAGCTTGAAACACAATCTCTGAAAGGCACCACTAGGTAATGGCTTCGTAAAAATATCCCCTAGCTGATCGTTGGAACAAATATAGGGGGTAACAATTTGCTTTTGCATCAACAAATCACAAATAAAATGACAATTTACCTCTATATGCTTGGTGCGCTCGTGAAAAACAGGATTGCTAGCAATAAAAATGGCGGCTTGGTTATCACAGTGCATAGGCATAGGAGCAAGAACCACAACATCCATCTCTTGAAGAAGAGAGCGAACCCACAACATCTCAGAAGCATTGTGAGTCATAGCACGATACTCAGCCTCAGCACTAGAACGAGCAACAACAGTTTTCTTTTTATTGCGCCAAGTAACAAGATTACCACCAACGAACATGCAATAACCAGATGTAAAACGCCTATTAGAGCGACTACCTGCCCAATCAGCATCACTAAAGCCTATCATGGAGATGGAGGAAGAGGGTTTATACAACAAACCATTCCCAGGAGCACCTTTCAGATAACGCAAAATACGACAAAGAGCCTCGAAGTGGGGATGACGAGGAGCATGTATAAACTAATCACACTAACAGCATAGGTGATATCAGGACGAGTAATAGTGAGATAAATCAACTTCCCAACCAAACGACGATAGAGTCCAACATCAGTAAATAATTTCCTCTGTTCACCATCCAGTTTAACGGTAGAGTCCATAGGGGTATCAATAGGTCAAGTACATATTTACGTTGAGAGAGAGAGATACCTTGAGCAGAATGGGCAACTTCAATACCAAGAAAATAGCGTAAGATACCCAAGTCTTTGGTATGGAACTGTTGACCCAAATGTCGTTTCAAGGCTGCAATACCGATAGAGTCACTACCAGAGATGATAATATCATCAACATAAACAATTAACACAATAATGGCAGCAGAAGAGCGACGAATAAAGACAGAATGGTCAGAAGTGGAACGCTGAAAACCAAAGGCAATGACCACAACACTGAATCTATCAAACCAAGCACGTGGAGACCGCTTCAGACCATAAAGAGCCTTGCGCAGTTTACAAACAAGGTGCTCAGAACCAGCAACAACATAACCAGGAGGTTGGGCCACGTAAACTTCCTCCTGGAGATCGCCATGAAGAAATGCATTCTTGATATCAAGCTGATATAAAGGCCAAGAACAACAAACTGTGACAGAAAGAAGGATTCGGACAGAATTAAGACGAGCAACAGGAGAGAAAGTCTCTAAGTAATCCACGTCATACGTCTGTGTATACCCTTTGGCAACCAACCGTGCCTTAAGGCGCTCAACAGAACCATCAGGAAGATATTTAACAGTATAGACCCATCGACACCCAACAGTTTGTTTTCCCGAAGGAAGACTAGTAAGCTCCCAAGTCTAATTCTTGTGAAGGGCACTCATTTCCTCATCCATAGCTTGTTTCCATCCAGGCACAGAGATAACATGCTGATAAGAGGAGGGAACAGAAATAGAGGACAGGGTAAAAGCAAAAGTTTGCAAAGAGGAAGAAATACGATCGTAGGACACAAAGTTAGTAATAAGATGCTGAGTACAAGTACGCTTACCGCGACGTAAAGCAATGGGCAAATCATCAGTAGAAGAAGTGAGTAAGGGAGGATTAGGAACCTCTAGTGAAGATGTGGCGTTCGGACCAAAAGAAACAATGGGTCGAGATCTAGATCGCTGATAAACCTGCAGTGGAGGATTAGAAGGCAATGAGGAATCAGACGAGGAGGTTAAGGGTAGCGGCAAATGTGGGGAGGACGAGGAAGGCTCCCCCTGATGAGCAGAGATAAGATCAAGAGAAACGTTGACCAGAAGATGAAAAAACATAGTAGATTCAAAAAAAGTAACATCGGCACTCACATAGTATCGATGAGAGTCGGGACTGTAACATCGATATCCCTTTTTGAGTATGGGAGTATCCAAGGGTTCACATTTACGAGCACGAGGAAACAATTTGTCACGACCAGGATCTAAAATATGAGCAAAAGCGACACAGCCAAAAACACGAGGAGTGAGCTGAAATGGAGAGGTACTAGGATATAGAAGAGAAAAAGGAGTCTGATTACCTACAACAGCAGATGGCATACGATTGATGAGATAACAAGCAGTAAGAACCGCATCAGCCCAAAACTGTTTGAGTACTGACATATTAAATAACAAGGTACGGGCAACATCCAACAGATGGCGATGCTTTTGTTCAGCAACACCATTCTGTTGGGAAGTATGGGCACAACTAGTCTGATGAATAATATCACGATCAACACAAAAGAATCCATGATAGACTGCGTATATTCCAAGGCATTATCAGAGCGAAAAATTTTAATGCGCTTACCAAACTGAGTAAAAATTTCATTATAAAATTTTGTAACAATACGAGGTAACTCAAACCGTTCTTTTATCAAAAATAACCATGTCATTTGAGAGTAATCATCAACAAAGATAACAAAATAAAGAAATCCATTCAAACTAACAGTTCTAGAAGGACCGCAGATGTCCATATAGTCTACATCAAAAGATTCAGTCTGGCGACTATGAATACGACTCGGAAAGGAACTACGGTGATGCTTGCCCAACTGACAAAACAGACACATGACTCAACTCGGGAATGGTTAATTGCAGTTTTGCTAATGATGGATGGCCCAAATGAAAATGCCACTGAAGAGGAGAGACTGTAGCACTCAAAGCCAATGACACGATCGAAGAAGGTTCATCAGAATCCAAATAATATAGTCCGTTTTTTTCATACCCCGAACCAATCATCTTCTTCGTTCGGAGGTCCTAAAATACACAAGCAGTAAGAGAAAAGGTTATAGAACAGTGGAGGTGGATGGAAGAGCAGTTTGTAGTTTCTGAATCAACTCGCTAAGTTGAGTAGTGAGTGCATCCCGAGAACCAGAATCAGAAGCTACATGTCCACGAGTTGTACTAGGTTACAGTGGCTATGAAATTCTCTCAGTGACCTGATGCACATAAGCTTCAGTATGATTGGTACCACCACAATGGTCACACTTCCTGTCACCACGTCCACTAGAACGACCACCACCTCGGAAACCACCACGAAAGCCATGACTGCCACGACCACCACGAAAGCCACCACAAGAATTACCATGACCATTGCTGCTAGAGACTAAGGCAGACGACTCAGACGGTGGCACAATGGAATGTTGCCCTAAGGAAGACCTCAATAAGCGAAAATATGCATTAGCAGCAGTGGGCAATTTCTCGCTAGCAAGAATCTGATCTTTAAAGCCACGAAGATCAGAGTCCAAACTAGACAACAATGAAGCAATCATAAACTCTTCCCAATGACGCTTATGTTATTCTAAATCAGTGGTAAATGGACGATACTGCAATAATTGATCCCACAAATTCTTAAGCATGCTGTAATACTCAGACAATGATTTCCCGGACTGCCTAGAAGCAAAAATCTTCTCATACAACTCATACACCCGAGAGACATTACTCTGTTGCGAAAACAATTCGGCAAGAGACTCCCAAATCTTCTTAGAGGAATCATAAAAGGCAATAGTAGAGGCAATATTGGATCCATACTATGCCACAACCATCCCATAACAATGGAATCCTCACAAATCCAATCCTCATGTTTTTTCGTGTCTGTAGGAAGTTCTTCCGTTAAATACTTAATTTTCTTTCGCCCATGAAGAAAAACTTGCACAGCATGAGCCCAAGCAAGGTAATTAAGACCATTCAATTTTTTTGAGGTAATTGACCAAGGCATATCATCAGTCTTGACAGATTGTGGTTGATTATCAGTCATGATTATATTTCAGATTCAATAAACAACTCAAGAAGAACAATTTAAACAAAGAAAACATTTCGAAAATCTGAAGTTGAACCAAAAATTTAGTTACAGGAGCAAAATGGAATCAGATTCGATCAAAGAGACAAGTGATCATCTAATCTGGGCATGCCCAAGTCCCCACAACATCTGCACCAAATAGTATGAACATATAACAGCAGCACACACACGGGACAGAAGCCACACGCTACAGCCGAACCTTCATTTTGGGCCAAAAACACTTCAAAACACGTTAAATCAACCAACAACCACCTCACGAGCCCTTGCCAGGTCCAGACAACACCCTTGGGATGGATTTGAATCAACAAAATTAATTGGAAAGTCTTCAAATTGCAAATTGAAAAAATTGAGACCCAAAATCAGAAAAAGTTCCGAAAATTGAAAACTCCTATCAATTTGCTTCAAATCACGAAATAAACACCACCATAATTCTTAGAAAAATCAGGCGAACTGGGTTGTGTAGTTCTTGACCTATAAATGTTGACGTCATCATGACGTCAGCACCTGTATGCTGACGTCACTCCTCTCTGATGTTGGCCAAGTGAATAGGAATGAGTTCTAGGTCTTGATCTTGCTCTGATACCAAGTTGAGATTGATCTAATTGTGTGTTAGGGTTTATGAGAGGAGGAGAAGAAGAAAAGAAGGAGAAGAGAAGTCTCAGTATATTATCGTATAGTTCTCAGACCTAATACAAAACCCTTATACTCTCTTCAATTATAAAGAAATAGTAAAAAGACAAAAACACCCTTATACAAGAAGCCCAATAACCCAAACTCTCTAACAAGAGCCAAGAGGAGAATGGGTCCAAAATCGTCACTCCTAGCCCAAGTTTGAATGTTAAGCATGAGAATGGAATAAGCAGAGTGATATGAGCATTCCTTGTTTGAATGTTAAGCAAGAGCCAAGGAGTGATATGAGCATTCATTTATATATGTGTGTGTGTGTGTATGAGGGCCCTCATTTCAAGAGTTAAGAGATATTCTCTCTACATATATATAAGCTCTCCAGGGTTCTTACTTTCTCTCTAAGGTTCCCACCAACCTAAGCTTAGAGAATTCAAGATGAGGTCATAGGAGTGATATTCTTTGGGCTTGAAGTTAAGAGGAAAAAGAATCTTGGTAGGAAGAGCTTAAAGATTCAAAGATTCAAGAAGAAGGTTCTCTTGGTTTGGGACCATACTATATCCCAAGTAGACCTGTAAACGGATCGGAGAGCATTCATTTATATATGTGTGTGTGTGTGTATGAGGGCCCTCATTTCAAGAGTTAAGAGATATTCTCTCTACATATATATAAGCTCTCCAGGGTTCTTACTTTCTCTCTAAGGTTCCCACCAACCTAAGCTTAGAGAATTCAAGATGAGGTCATAGGAGTGATATTCTTTGGGCTTGAAGTTAAGAGGAAAAAGAATCTTGGTAGGAAGAGCTTAAAGATTCAAAGATTCAAGAAGAAGGTTCTCTTGGTTTGGGACCATACTATATCCCAAGTAGACCTGTAAACGGATCGGATTCGGACCGAATCAGGCCTAATCCGATCCGAACCCAATAAGGAATATAGGCGATCCGATTTGATCCGATCCGATAACCCGACGGATTATATATAATTAAATCCATAGCCGATTTGTTATTAATCGAATATCCGATCCGATAACCCGGTCCAAAAAAAAAAAATTTTTTTTAAAAAAAAGTAATTTCAAAAGAGATTAACAAATAATGAGTAGGAAAAAAATAGGAAAGAAAATAAAATATAAAGAAAAAAGTAGTAGAAATGTAAGTATTTGACTTTTTATTAAAGAAAAAAACTATAAAGAAAGACAAAATAGAGAGAAGGAAGAATAAGAAGGAAATAATGATAAAAAATATTTAAATAGTATGTAAATATTAGATGTTATAACATTAGATATTATATTTAAAATAAATTATATATTAAATTATTTCGGATCGGATTATTTTTGGATCGGATCGACCATAATCCATATCCGATTTGTTTAGCTAACGGATTATCGGATTTGGATCGATAAATATTATTGGATTGAATGTCCAATCTATATCCTAATTATTGGCTCGGATTTGGATCGGATTCGGATCAAAATCCGATCCATTGACAGGTCTAATCCCATGAGGTATAAGGCTCTTAATCTCTATATGTATGATTTGTAGAGAATTCACATTATATACTTGTTCTTGAAATTTTTGGTTTCTACACGAACACAAGGTTGATTTGCTTTCGCTAGAAAACCCATTTTCCAACAGATACAACATGGATGGGATGACTTAACAAACCTTAAAAATTTAAGACACAGACACAGCAGAGACAAGTCTAATGGTAAATATATATTTTATATATATATGATAATATATTATAAGACTAATATTATGAATAAAAAATTCCATACCACAATAACTAACGAATTACAACAACAATTCTCTCATTTAAGAAGAGAAAAAAGAAGAGAGAATGGGCTCAAGTATATTTTCTAAACTCCCTTTATAAAAATTTGTTGTAATTTAAATCCATAACTAAACAAAATATTACAATTATATAAAGAATGAGAGAAAATAAGAAAGAAGAGAGAGAGTGATGTCCCACATTGCCTAGGGAGAAGAAGTTGTTGGCACTTATAAGGGGGATGGGGGATGCCTCCTACATGTGAAGACGCATTTTCAAAACCGTCAGTGAGAAGAGAGTGCAAAGTGGATAGTATCTACGCAGTGTGGGGCGGCTCCTAATAGATGGTACAGAGCCAAGTCCCAGCCGGAATATGTTGGGGGGGGGGGGGGGGGGGGTGGGGGTGGTGAAAGGAGGCGTGCACAAGCCCATGAAGGTCAGTCCAGCGAGGACAAGGAAACTAAGATGGTGTTGACAAAAAAGGAAAATTCTACTAGGAGAAAGAATCAGTTAAAAAAATGAGGAAACTAAGGTGGTGCTGAGGAAAAAAAATAGCTCTTTGTTGATAACAAAAGGGAGAACCTGTAGAGAAAGAAAGAGGTCTCTGATAGGAAGAATAGGACAAAAAGAAAGAGAAAAAAAAGATAGAGACCGTTGTAGTAAGTTCGAAACTTGATTGCGAAAGAGAGCAAGATTCTTACTATGATCTTTTACAATTTCAAACAAGTAATAACTATAAAAAGATCAAGTAAATAAAATTTCTTGATAAATTGCATTTAAAAAAAGTTTTATTTTTTTATGTTTTGACATCCATATTATTGAATCTCTTCAAAGAATTCAACATACTTTATATTTATTTGTAGCAAACAAGTAGTTAGTTTATCGAAATCAAAGTCAAAACCAGAAGAATAGAGTTTTCTTTGGTGACATAAGATCTAATTGTAGAAAGAATCAAAAGTTGTGGATAATTCCTTTTTTTTTTTCACCTATATTAAGGATTAGTAATCAGGAAGCCTCTAGCAACAAGATAAAAGAATGAATTCTTTCTTTCATTCTTAACACTATTTGCACTTAACACATCCTTTTTTTTTTTTTTTGGCACTATTTGCACTTTAACACTATCAAAATCAAAGTCAAAACCAGAAGAATAGAGTTTTTTTTGGTGACATACGATCTAATTGTAGAAAGAATCAAAAGTTGTGGATAATTCGTTTTTTTTTTTTTTACCTATATTACTGATTAGTAATCATTCTCATCATTCTCAAGCCTCTAGCAACAAGATAAAAGAATGAATTCTTTCTTTCATTCTCAACACTATTTGCACTTAACACGTCTTCTTTTTTTTTTTTAAATTTTTTAAAATTCTATTTTAATCAGACAAGTGTGTCCGCGGTGTGTCGGTTGTCCCCGACGTGTGTCGAAAAAGAAAATATCCAGACATGTATTTTGTCATGTCCAACATGGACACTTTGACCTTTTAGGTGTGTTTGTGTTTCCTAGCAAAGGACTTGTTATTATTATTTTTTAAGTTATTCTGGATTGAATGAATCGTATCCAAATTTGATTTGATAGCCATTGGTTGTTTGATAGAAAAACTAATTGGATATTATATCTGTAATTAAAAAGAGATAAAAAATAGTGCAAATTTTTGTATCTCAATTGAAATACAATGTTTCATAACTCATAATCCATTATTAACAGGCCTAATTCATTCAGTTTACTAGCTTGTCTGTGTTCTATTATTACCATATGATACTTACAGCAGAAACTATGATACATTATTTTGATTGCAGGAGTGTATCACATACTGATATTCCTGGAAATTCAATAGCCATACCTTCACCCCAGGTGATATGACACTTATTTTAATTTCCATTTCTAGTTTTACTGCTGTCTACTTTATCCTTTCACTGTTAAGTAACGATATCTTTATTATCTCAGGTTTCCGAGATGCATGCTCAAATAAGCTACAAAGACGGTGCCTTTTTCCTGACAGATTTGCGGAGTGAACACGGTACCTGGATCACTGAGTAAGTTGTGGGATATGTGTGTGTGTAAATGCATATACCTTATTTTTTATAAGGATCATCAGAAAGCTCATTGTTTTACTTTTGCAGTAATGAAGGGAGGCGGTATCGGGTGCCTCCAAACTTTCCTTGTCGTCTCCGTCCATCGGAATTTATTGAGTTTGGTTCTGATAAGAAGGTTTTATTTTGTTATCTTATTTTTATTTTATTTTTTGTTTCTCCTGTTGCTGCATATTGCTAGGAATCAGTTTCAGCATGTTTGTCAAGCATAAATGAGGTGAATTTGTCTGATAGACCCAATATTAGAGACCAAATATGCTAATTAACATGATTATGGAGAAACATCTTGCTAGTTTTTTTTTTCCTTTTTCCATACATGCATATCATAATTTTCCTTACGGTTGCTAGGTCACTAATGCCTTTTGGTGGGTTGTGGGGGAGGGGAGCTTTTGCTACCAGAAGGTAATAGCAAATGACTCCTAAAACTTATGGAGGATCAGGTTGTTTTGTGTATCTTTCATCTCTGTCTTCTATCATTTCTTGGCAATCCAAGGGTTCCCTAAGTCCTAGCTCCAATTTCCAAGCACTTTCTTCCCATCAACTTTACCTATGTTGAATTTGGTCATAGTCTACATTTTAAAGGTTCAGATGGATGAGGAATTAGCGGTTTGTTATGGTCTACTGAATTTTTCATGCCAAAACTGCATATTTGTCAAAAATACCGGAAAAGAAGTTTCATCCCGGGACTCGACTCCTGGCAGTTTTGAATTGTTATCTTAGTGATGGTGGTAATGAATGGCTTTTTATTTTGTTTATTTATTTTCCGTCTTTTTCTTTTCTTCCTTGGACCTAAATTAATGGCGTGACTAATGGCTTGTTGAATATCATGAAACTTAGTCAAGCCATTTCTTTATGTCTAGAATTCACATAGGTCCTATTTTTTGCCTTGTGGCACTTGAAATTTGAATGTTATGTTCCCCGTGTACTGCATCTCAGTTTTGTATGTGAATAATCTGTTGTTTATTTTTGTTTCTCTAATTTTGTAGAAGCATAAATTTTCTTCTTGCTTCAAATGATGTGTACAAAAGGTTCAGATGTTACTTTCTTTTGTCCTCCAACTATACATTTAGTATATTGGGGAGAAAAGTGGCAAGGAATTGGTTTTGCTTTTCTGTGCTAAAAATTGCCTGTCGACGCTACTTCACGCTTTTGTCATCAGTATATATTTTTCATCATGCACTCACACTAATAACAGTCATTGATAATGAGGTTACTGTATATTGTTCAGGCTGCATTTCGGGTAAAAGTACTGAACTCTCAACCAAAGATTACAGGGAAGAACGAAGGAAGTGAAATTCTCCAGCCCGTTTGAGAATCCTCAACCAGACCTATTGTCGTTGAGATACACAGAAACTGTACAGCATTTAATTGGGAGAAGTGGAGCTGCGTAAAGCTGCTGCATTTTGCACAATGTAGGATTAAGACATAGCAGCATCACACAAGAAGTGGATCGAAAGCTCAGCATTCTGAGCTAGAATTTGGACTTGTAATCTGAAATGTATAAATACAGATATAATTGTGGAAGGAATGCTAAATTCTTATTATTAAAATTTTCATTTGCCCTTTTATACTCTTCCATCTTGTGATTCATCCTCAACATTTTGAAATTGGTAGATCTTGTGTGGATGCGTCTCTGCACAGATGCGTACACGTCCAGGTACAGACTCTTCTCATCGCTATTAGTCATTAACTCTTGCCAAAGCTGTAACAATATAATGAAAAACAATTTATCCATATATATATATATATATATATATATAATCCTCATACCTATCTGGGGTCAATTGTTACGGAAGATGATGTCCTTTTTATCTTTCACAAGGCAAACTGTCCATTTCAACTTTATTGGCATGTTGAAATGAATGCAAACTTAATGGACATTTGATTCAAAAATAAAAGGAAAATAGTGTTTTACCCTTGTCAGACTAACACTGGCAGTTGGAATAAGAATTGGATTATTTAGTATTGTTTCATAGTATCAATTCCTACCTAATCACTCACATACATGAAGTACAGAAAGCAAATGACCCATAAATGAAAATCTTGAAGAAAACTAATTCCAAAAGAGGAGAGTCAAATCAAGAAACTCAATTTTGGGCTAATTGTTTAATCCCCTTGTAATCAAGTGGGAAAACATCGTTGTCAAGCATTTTTACTGCTTCAAGATTGTCTTTCATTTTACTACTAGAATTTTTTTTCTCCCAGAAATTTAAGCATTAATTTACTACTTGAATTCATCGTCAAAGGACAATAACATTGCCATATGAGTTGTAAGCCCGTCACAGCTGTGCAAGCACAGCCCTAGATCTGCGGGTCACATTTAGAACCCACAAGATCCAAGGACTATGTTTGTGCAGTTGTGATTACACTTAGCATTTTTCTTGCCATACTTGAGTTCTTCAATGAGTGTGTGTGTGAGAGAGAGGGGGGGGGGGGGGGGGGGGGGGGGGGCGCACTTGGGCCATTCGGTGTGGTGGCTAGCCACTCGAATGACTATTTTTAAAATGTGGAGATACATGCTTATATTTGTGGTCAGCTTAACTAGCAGACATGTTTATATTTGTAACTAGTCGGTATGGTGCTGGCTGAGTTGACCACTTTATAGAGGGGGTGGGATTACATTAAAACTCACAAGATTCAAGAACTGTGATTGTGCAGCTGTGATTGCACTTAGAGTTTTTCTTGCCATATTTGAGTTCCTCAATGAGTGAGTGAGTGGTGGCTAGCGACCCGAATAACTATTTTTAAAATGTGTGTTTGGGGAGGGAAGAATCGCGAGCACGCCACACATCACAAGCTTTCCATATTTAACTAATGAATTGAAATATATATTTAATGATTTCAATTCAATAGCTAAATATGAGAGCGGACAAGGTCACGAGAGTGCTCTCTTGATATAATTGTTTTACGAATTATCCAAAATTTGCTCAATAATGATACCCGTTGACAATGCGACACGTGGCCCTGCAGCAATGTCCAAACTAGTAGGCTATAAGAGCAACAAAAGTCTGAAGACACCCTTCACCTAATATATAAGTGTGGTCACCATCCAAACCTAAAGAAGACACTCAACTGTGTTCCATTAACACCAATCTATCTATCAACACTAAATCTTCGACCCTAGTGGTACTGTCTCCTTTGCCATGACAACTGTAGACACACCATGGACACTCGCAAATAAGAGTCTCCTCACTAGACAAGGGAATTCACTCCCTCAACACATTGACAAAATCTCTGTCGGACTGTGCATGGATCATGTGTGTATATATATATATATATATATATATATATATATATATATATATTAGGTTTTGTACGCATTAGTTTGAGCAATGGACAAGGTTTCATGTTCATTTTTTGAGTTTGTCCATGGTTTGAGGGTGATTAATGGTAGAACTTGAAATGGAAGAAATTTGATGTGGATTCATTTAAATTCAGGTCTAGATTTGTATTTTAATGTCAAGATGATTCAAATCCAAGTCGAATTAATCATTTGGACGTGTTTCATATTCAACCCATATATATAATTTAAATTGAATCTAAATAAAGTAAAATATAGTTTATTTGGGTTCGATCTAGGTAAACCTAAATCTAAATCGACCTGAATTTGTGATGAATCTTTTAACAAAGATCGTTGGTTGACTCGTTTTAAAATTCTGATTTAAAATTGCAATCCAAACTTGTTAAAATGGACTTCAGAGTGAATCAAATCTTAAGTCAAATTTCGCTCCAGTTCAAGCCCTTGGTGTTGGTATCCGAAGGGTATCTTGGCAAGAATCAAAATAATAAATAACAGAATGTGATCAAGTGTAAGAGCCATTATTTAATACAACGTACTAAATATTAGGGTAAATGACATAACTAGATGAACATTATCTTTTTGACTCAAAAATCACACCAACCTTGGTTAATAAAGTTAAATGAAAGAATTTATTTTCGTCACCAATATTACTTTCAAAATATTATATTCGCCCTTATCTTTTCACTAATATTAGTGGTCTATTAGTAGTCAACAAAGTTAAATGAAAGAATCTATTTTCGTCACCAACATTATTTTCAAAATATCATATTTGTCCTTGTCTTTTCACTTTAGTTACATTTTTCAACCACAATTATATTATTATTGTTAAAGACAAAAAATATATATATATATATATATATATATTGTGTATATTGTCAACAAATGAGCTTGACATGTAGGTCTGATCTATATGCCTAGATGTTGATTTCAAGCGTTTGATTGGGAAAAAAAATGGTGGAACCCAAAGAGGATGAGGCATAACTACTTCACTAGTCAGTTTGTCCCAAGAACTACAGACACTGCAGACTAGTGAATGATCTTAGCTCCATACCCTCCCTTGATAGAGATTCATGAGGGGTTCAACTCCAACCAATACCTACAGGCCACGTGGCTCTCCTTTTTCCATGCATAAATCCCCGCAATTTCTCCTTTGGAGAGATTTCGTTTCCACCAGCTAGAGATTAACTATATTTCTTTCTACGAAAAAGGTGGTGGTGGTGGTGGTCGCACGTGAACAAGAGTAAATGGCGGTAGAGTCTCACGTGACTGAGTAACGGTCAGTTCAGTGGTGGAGAAAGTGACCGTTGGAGCATTTACTCTTAGAATACATTGGGAACTCCAGTTGTTTCGTGTTATATATATAGATATATATATATAGACACAGAAATGTCATATGCATGTGTGTGTTATTTTGTGTTGTGAGTGAGAGAGTTTTGATTCCCTTTTGGTAATTGTGTGAGGGACTGTTGTTTTGTCAGCCCAAATTAGTGCATTAAAGGGTTCAAAGGCAATCGATTGACAATAAATGGAAGGGAAAAGTCCGTGAAGTGAAGGGACGGTGCCTTTTTAATTAACTTCCGACTATCTAGTAGACTTGACTCATTATGTAAAATTTGACCAATTTCATTACTACTTTCACATGCCCAAATGTCACTTTTTGTATAAAGTCCATCAAATTCAGATGTTACCATCCCAACCTCATATAGTTTCCTATGACATTCATTAATTTAGGACACTCTTTTGATTAAAGATTTGTATTCAACACCAAAGCCTATGTTGTTAAAGGTCCAACTTTCAATGAAGACGTATGTGAGTATATATATATATATAATTCATTAATTGTACATGAATATACTTCATATGTATAAATAAACAAAATTTGGAACTTGTTGGACTTGTTTTAATATTTATTTTTATTACAATTGATTGAATTTAAATAACTTGTTAAATATTTTAAAATTTTGCTAATTTTGGTGACAATTAGAACCATGTAGTTTTTCATTATTATTGTAAATTGATACTAATTACAAATTAGAGCTAAAGGTTATAGTTATTATTTTAATTAAAAAAACATTACAGGAATTTATAAGGAAAGTAAATATTAGTAAAAAAAGGGTAAGTATCACTGACACCCTTTGAGATTTGATGTATTGTCACGCAACTAAAACTTTTTGTAATTTTATCACCAACACTCCATGTGGTTTGTGTCTTATATTATATACACCCCCTCCTACTAAAAGTAAATTATATCAATGCATTTTTTTTTACGGTAAAATGACCTTACTACCATTTGACTTCTGATTTAACCCTTTTGAATACTAAATTTACTCATTTAACCTTGTATAATAGACCAAAATACCCCCAACTATACCCTATTATCATTTGTTCTAATTTCAGACCCTAATTAACATCCATTCTAATTTCTGGCGAGATTGACGGTTGTGCAAAGAACGTGAAGATGGAAAAGATGAACTAAGAGGAAGATGATGACCGAAAACTTCAGCAACAACGCCGACAAAAGTATATGCCGATGAAGTGGGGCTGTGCAATGAAGATTGTGGATGGTTGGGTTTGGGCTAGGGATGGCAACGGGGCGGGGCGGGGCGGGTTTTGCCTTCCCCATAACCGAAACCGTTTAACTTTCCCCACCCCGTCCCCGCCCCGCAACCGTGTATAAACGGGGCGGGGCGGGGCGGGTTTTGACTTCCCTATTCCCATAACCGTTTAATTTACCCCGCCCCGCCCCGTTTATACATTTTTTTTTAATGCAAAATTTTTTATAGTAATAAATATGATATTTTGATACATATACACCAAAAACACACATTTAGGAACTTGCAACACAATGGATAATATTGAGTCATATATAATAAACTTGTATAATTGTATGATATATATAATATTAATATTTTCTTTATACATTATTAATATTTTCTCTATATATTATATATATAAAAGTATATAAATATATATATACTTAAACGGGGCGGGTACCCGTCGGGGTAGGGTCTTACCCCCGTCCCCGCCCCGTTTAAACGCGGGTTATTTTCTTTAACCCTATCCCCACCCCGTTTCTTTAAACGGTTTCGTAAACGGGTTTTAAACGGGGCGGAGCGGGGCGGTTACCCGACGGGGCGGGGCAAATTGCCATCCCTAGTTTGGGCCAATTTCTTGGAATTACTCGACATTTCTTTAATGGGGTGGATGATAGTAGCTAAAATGGATTAGGATTGAAGATTGACGGATTGCTATGATCATTTTCTCTTATACAAACTGATGTTGGCCATGAAAGATATTGATGTAGAACTAGAAATCATGTGATTTTTGAGAGTGAAGGTTTTTTTGGTCAATTTAGTAATTTGATATTTTTTATATGAGAATTATTTAAATAATCAGGGACAATCATGACATTTTGTATATTAAAAAAAATAAAAAAATTGACAGGGGTGTTGTAACAAAATTACACAAAATTGTAGTCATGTGACAATATATCAAACCTCAGGGGGTGTTAGTGACATTTACCCATAAAAAATTTTATTGTTAATATAATTTTTAACCGAGTTGAAAATATTTATTAAAAGTAAGATTTTATGGTATTTATAAAAAAAAATTAGGATATATTCATCTTTAATCAAAAAGTAGAACTAACTAATAATTTTTCTTATATTTTATTTATCCAACAAATATAAATATATACATATATATATATATATATATATATATATATATAATATGGGTGGTACTTAGAATTTGATCATATTTAAAAGAAAAGGAAAAACAAAAAGAAAGTTCATGGAAAAAAATGTTGAGTAATCATCATCTCTTCTTTTGTACTTAAGGAGACATATATAATTCAACTTTTCCCTCAGATGCCAAATAAAAAAAAAAAAAAAAAAGTTACATATGATTAATTTCACCTATGAAGGATCTTATAAGTTATAAGAAATTATTTTACTGTCAAAATCAGAACTTAGAAAAGTGATTTAAACAAATGATTAAAGGGATTGTGTCACATAGGCTTCCCTTTAAAGCAATTCAGAATGCTGAACTCTTTATTTGTACTGCAAAAAAAAAAAAAGGAAGTTTGGAATAACATTGCAGACTTGATTATCATAATTCAAGAGTTAAAAAAAGTGTCTGCCTAAAGTTCAAATGATCATGTCTATATATATATATATATATATATATGAGGCTTTTAACCATTACATTTACTGTGTAGTTATATCATAACGGTCTAAATTCTTCAAGTACTTGAAATTCTTTGCACTTGGATGCTTGTAGGTGGACCCTACTTCATAACTCTGTGGTGTTCTTCATCCCATGCTTTGGGATATTGGCCGTTCCTAAGATCTTTTTCACAAAAAAAATATCAGAGCATAGCTTTAGTTATAAGGCTAGCTAGGGTGATACTACAGTAATATGTTTTTTTTTGGGGGTAAGTATATATGGAGAAGGTATGGGTTGAGCTCGGCGCATTTTTACTCTACACATGTAATAAAAACACGCATGTAGTATACGAAAGTTTAAAATGTATCCGATGCATATGCACCAAACGCATTTAATATCTATACAAGATATACAATGACTTACTTAATATTTTAGTATTTTTGTTTTGAGTCGATGATGATAGTAGTATTGGGTGTTTTAAAATATCTCATAATGCACCATCAGAACATAAAGCCCGTCCATAATCAATATTTAAGTTTAAATAATTATATTTTGATTTTTTAATTTGTGTAAGCATAGTTAAGTATATATCTTTATGGCAATAGATTTCAGCCTTGATGATTGAGAAAGGACTCAAAAATAACAAACCTGCGTGAAATTGAATGGGTTTGACTTGAAATTTGATCTGATTTGAAATTCATTTTAATGTGTTTGGATTTTTGAATTTAAATTAAAAAAAAGGTCATGTATGGTCCGTATGTTGAAAGATCCGTCACAAGTTCGAGCTATATATGGATATGGGCTATTCGAATCCTGTTTCAATTATATGGGTCGAATACTGATCATATCCATATGATCCGATTTAGACTTGGATCCAAATATAAATACTGATATTAAAATACGGATCCAAGTCTAGATACACATGAATCCGTTCCATTTGAGCTCTAGGCGGACACAACTGAAGATTAAAAGATGGCAAAATGATCCCACACAAATTTTAAGTTGGAATAGGACAGAAGTACTCTCACACATTTATGTTGCAAAATTACAATGATACCCTTGTACTTTATTAGGTACAAAATATACTAAAACACATACTAATTGAGTCTATTGATTCTTTTAAGTTGATTTCTAATGTTGGATTTTTTTCTTGTTAATAATTTTAAAGAATGCTAAAAATTAAATTTTTTTTTTAAAAAAAAATTTGAGTATTTATAGACGAGAATAAGAAAACAGAATGAGTGTTTTTGCTAAACGATTTTGACCGTGAATGAAAATGTAATCCTAAGCGCAGACAGGAATGAAAGGGAGGCCCAAATTCGCCCCCATTGTCATTCCTAAAGTGTGCAAATAATTGATCTTCTCCTGTGGTTAATGAACCAAACAACATTGTTTTACTGTACGTTGTTATGATACTTTCTCAAAAAATGAAGAACCCTAATTTTGTACCAAGAAACCAAAAGAAAATTTTGTACCAACACGTTCTGGAAAACAACAAAGTTGGGAGTGTCTGTGTGCGTGTGTTGTACGGAGCCCAATCTGGCAATCATCTGGACCTGGCATCACGTGGCCTTCCATTAATCTCCCAGAATTGCCCTCTTAGTTTCCATTTTATTACAACACTACCACTCCCTTCCCAATCCCATTCCCACCAAAGTTCCCTTTCACATTCAAAACTCAAAAAAGCACAGCACCTCGTTGTTCTGTCTCTCAAAAGCCAAACGGTGAGAAGGTTTCTGTGTCAGATTTCCTCTCTCTCTCTCTCTCTCTCTCTCTCTCTCTCTCTCTCTCTCTCTCTATATATATATATATATATATATATCAAAAGAAGAGACTTTCTTTCTCAGACATTTCCATTCATTTGCTATTTCAGTGTAACCGTGCTTGTATTGTGTTATCAAGATCACTAGATTTGTTTCTACAGAAAACTACACCCACCTGAGAAAAAGCAGCAACCATTTTCCCAGACCCTTTTCCATTCACACAAACACAACCTCAGAAAAGACACACTCTAATTAATTGCAGTACACTGGGAACGACGCCGTCCTCGACAATGTTGCTTCGCTCGAAAGCGATGTGTGTTGTCCCCACACCACCGCACCACCCATAGCGTATTTGATTTGATTCCCATAGGCCAAACAGCTAAGGTTCGAATACTGAGGGACCCAAAAACGTCTTTTTATTCAAAACCCAAAAATAAATAAAAGTTGCACACGTGCACTGCTAATTAGAAACCTGTGCCACAAACAACCATATATTCCATAGAAAAACTAAAAATACTAACATACAAATGTGAGCTGTGAAACAAATATAATAATTTACAGAAATAAATATAATTTTT
This sequence comes from Cornus controversa, assembly GCA_026545225.1. Lineage (NCBI taxonomy): Eukaryota > Viridiplantae > Streptophyta > Magnoliopsida > Cornales > Cornaceae > Cornus > Cornus controversa. Next base: position 20,108,628 of record CM048846.1, on the reverse strand, counting down.
ATTATATTATATATTTATATATATATAACAATAATGTATTTTTTGAATTCTTTAAGCCCATTATACACTTTCTTTAATAGTACAACAACGCGTTTCCAAATTTCTTTTCCCATTCTCAACCAAACAGAGGAAAAGCAAAACCGTGGATTTTTGAAATTTTTTGTAAAAAAAAAAAAAAAACTGAAAAGGTATGAATATTATGACCGGGAAACCGACTCAGCCAATTTCTCGATTCTCTCCACGAGCTCAGGTGACAGCTTCTTTGCCGGTTTTCTCTCCTTCTCCGGTCGGAAATCAAACCCTAGAGCGTCCGACACCTCCTCGGAGCTCCACCCGGCTTTTCGGAGCGAATCAGAGAAACGGTCCGCTTTCAGCAGAAGAGCGTCGAGGACTGATTGATTGTCTAGAAGAACCATCTCGCCTTCGAAGAACCCGGAAGCCGACACGTGTACGATCTCGGCAACGTCCGATTCGCTCCACCCGCCTTCTCTCAGAACCGAACCGATCTGTTGTATGTATTCGTCGACCCATTTTGGGGTTTCGGACCTGGGCATGTCGAAGTACCGTTCAGGCGAGGAGGACGAGGAAGAAGAAGAGTTTGAGTTCCTCCGCCGCCGATCCAAGGCTGCGTCGCTCCAGAACTCAACCCATCTCGGTGTTCGTCCTCCGGTGATGGTGTCGAGGCTTCTCCGGGAATAATTCGACGATGACCCGGCGGATTTCTCGCTGAGAGATCGTTGTTTGGACAGAATCTGAGGGTTTGAACACTGAAACAAAGAGGACTCGCGGTCGAAGAAGTCGGACAGATCAGACCCACAACAAAATATCCGATTCTCGTCGACGAAGAAGATTGGGTTTCCGGCTAAGGAAGGATTGCAAGGAATGTAGCAATGGTTGAAGATGGGTATCAAAAGTGGGGCTCGTTTGATAGCGTTTCTTGCGATTCTGAGGGCTTTTTCCGGGTCGGAGGGTCTCGGGCCCCAAGACTTAGACCAGAGAGCGTTGCGCGCGATGTGGAAGGAGATGGCGGCGATGGGGAGGTCGAGGGAGGCGCGGAGGTGGACCCGAGCGGAGCCGGCAGATCGCCAGTCGGGGAAGCCGGGGCCGACGGGCAAGCCAGCGGAGAGCACGGCCTTGAGGTCGGGAGGGAAGGCGAAGCCGAACTCGGCCTCGGCTCGGGCGAACTCGGACTCGGACAAGCCCGGTTGGACATGGATTCCGGAGTTCTTGAGGTGGGTGATGACTTTGTCCGCCAGGGAAGTGAAGGAGAGGAGACCATTCCGGACGGGAAGCGGCGTGGACGGTGCTGCGGCGGCAGCACGGGCGGAGAGGCGGCGGAGGCCTGCTACGTGAGCCGGGTTGAGACCGGCCATTCTCCGGTCCACGTCGACCATGGTGGTGGTACCACTTTGTAAATGATTGCTTTGATTGAGAAAATCTTCACTTTGCCGGAAATTAGACGCCGAAAAAAATTGTTCTTTGTCTGTGTTGTTTGTCACTGCCACTTTATATATATATATATATATGTGTGTTGTGTATATATAGAGAGAGAAAGTAGTAAGTGTAGTTAAGTGGAAAACGGGGAAAGGAGAGAGGGATTTCAGATTGTAAAGTAATGCCTTGTATTTATAGCTGGTGGTGTAGTGGGGCCCACTATAGGACTTTGCTAACGGAAGATTTTTGCTAGTTGATGCTTATTGCTTATTAATTAATTGTTACACCTTTTCCTTTTGTAAATCACTTAACGGTACCATAGATGTAGCCGTGCAGAAACAGTTCAAAGGGCTCCTTTATGGGGAGTATTTCGGAATTCCTTAAACGTAGAAATTTTATTAGTAATAAATTTTAATTTTTATTATTATAAGAAATCATAAAAGATGAAATTTTATTAGTATAAAATTCTTCGATACATAATTTTTTTGTGGTATGTAATAATTTTTCCTTTATGAGAATGACATGCTTCTTCCATGGATCTGAACCTCAAATTGGAGTAATTCTACAGTATCCCCAAGATTCCTTAAATATAGAAATTTCACTCGTGATAAAACTCAATATCTCATTATTATAAGAAATTATAAAAGATGGGGTCTTATTAGTGGTAAAATTCTCTCAATACACGAAATCTCCATGGTATATAATAATTTCTCCTCAAATTGAAAAAATATTTGTATTCAATACTTAGGAAGCTTTATATATATATAACACTTTAATTGAAAGGAAATTGGGAGTCAAAAGGCTCTCTCATCCGTTGAGATTGTTCAATTCGAAGTCACATAAGACCGAACTGAGGACATTCATCGGATGGGGAACTGTTCGGCTCCTCATTTCATTTTAGAACTTTACTTATATGTCATGGACTTAGAGATGGCAAGAGGGTGGATTTGGGCGGGGGTACTCTTCCTTGCCATCCATTAAGTTTCTCACTCCGTCTTCATTCAAAACTATTAATCTAGTAAAATCCCCCTCCCAACTATCCCCGCCCTATCCCCACTTGTCTTGCCCGGTTTAAATACTATGGTAAAGGAAAAATACCCAATCAGGGGTGATACGTGGACACGACAACCCGAACCTTACATGGCAGCCACGTCACCACCCTCTAAGTCAGCTTCTACTAAATGACAAAGGAAATTCATATTCTCCATTTAATTACGGAATCAGACACCACAATTCCTCCAATAAACCAGGAAAACATCTCATGAATACAGCAAAATCCCAAGAAGGATGGAATGATCACAGACACAATCTATGTATTCAAAGAAACTATATAAAGAAGCATAATGAGAATGAAGAAAGAGAAGAAAATTCTCTAAGTGTAGCGATAACATTCCTCTACCTACAAATACTAAATTTTTTCTTCTAATTTTCTCACTCAAATTTTAAAAGCTTATATTTAGGAATATAAACCAAATAAACATTCTTCCAAAAATTACACAATTGTACCAAATTAATAAATAAACATTTACATTCTTTCAACAACAAAAGTAATCTTGAATATGACACAAATAAACATGAGGAGGTGAGATACCCTTTCCGGTACCCACCACCCCCTCCCACTCGAATTTTTACTCCTAAAATCTTGTTCCTTCCTCAAAACCTTTAAACAGATCCTTAAAATTGTCTTAAACCGAATAAATATCCGACGGAATGGAATTTATTTTCTCCCTAGCCATGGTCATATATATATATATATATTGCATTTGAGATAAGCTAGGGCAAGTAGTCAAATAATGTGGCCAGTCTATGAAGTTATTCCTTCACCAAGATGGAATGCATATGTATGAACCAAATTGTGATTTGACATATGAACAAAATTGAGGATTTAATGAACGGTTTAAAGTAAAACACAAAATGAATCAGACTGTACAACTTATTTTTGTATGAAGTTACATCTTAACAATCGAAAGTACACATTAATTTAATTTATCACATTGATTAATTGGAAAAATTGGTAGGGGACCTAATTAAATGCTCAATTACTTAGTGGCTCTAAATTCCATCTTGGACAAAATCTCTAACATTCTTGAATTATTATCAACTTGGCTTCACCTTTTTGCATTATTGGTAAATTAGTGCCCATCAATAGTAAAATAAGTCTAGCTAAGTGGGACACATTTCAATGTGTCATCAAAATTCAACATTTCTTGATGGCTAGTTAAAAAGTCAAGCGTTTCCATGAAATCACATACAGGTATTAATGTGTGTGTATATATATATATGTGTGTGTTATCTATACGTATACAACATATGCATGCACACTTCTCTAAACGCACGAAAGAGACTAAATTCTAGGATTCCTCCTTGGGACATATTGTCTTGGGCATATCTTGTAGCATGTGACTGTGAGACAGCATGTAACGGCCTGCAGTTATATCTCAACGCCTTTTTAAATAATATTGTGTATATATATATATATATTCATACGAAAGTTTATCATCTGGCCTTTCACGGGTCACCACCGGTGTATGGTCATGATCATTAATGGAGCACACCGTCATCCACCGTTGATCCTGACATGTGTGGATGATCGAAGTGGAAAGACGAAAAGAGAACAGAAAATCCTGTGTGTTAATCATTACGTCAGATACATTTCATAATTTAATCGTATTAAAAATGGATTCTGTCTAATCAAATCTCTCTTCTTGACTCCACAAATTTTAATTTTACAGTTCAAATTCAGTCACGTCATCATATTGTTAAATTTAAGATTAAAATTTTTGTTAGAATTGAATTTGTAAGTGCTAAAATTGAATAAGATGATAACGTGACTAAATTTACGGTACAGATTCAAGTCTACAGAGTTCAGAAGAGAAATTTGACTAAAAAAATTCTTGTCCTCTATAATGTTTGACATTCATAATAAGGGTGAATAATTGAAATGAAAGAGAAATGAACATTTTTTTCAATTGATTAAGATATTGTTGGGCATTGCATTTTGCCTTGTAATTAAAGACTGCTACTTAGGACTAACGGTTACTTATTCAAACTAAGCACGTGATTGAAACACTGACAACTTATAGAATAACCATTTTTGTTTTCTTTAAATTTCCATAGATTCTATGAAGGGAAGGAGAGGCTTAATGTATTGACTTTGATCCAAAGGGGTTACTTTGCATGTGGGTGTGGCCTTGAAATTCGCTCTTAACATTAAGAAAATAAAATATATGGACTATAGTTATATATTCAAATCATTTGGCTAGTAAAATATAAGAGGTCAACGATTTGGTTGTTGATCATGCAGTAAATTTTTCTTAGGTCACACTTCTAATCACTTATATTATATCTATAAGCATTATTAATTTGTGCAGTATGTTACATCATATAATACATTGGTTTACGAATTAGTGATGTAAAGTTGTGTAAATAATTTTAAAGAGTTTTTGCATAAGCAACATAAATTTATTGCATTAGTGATATAAAATTATTGTATTGATATAAAATATTTTGTGTCACAAGAGAGTTTTCAAATTCATATTATACAGTATATAACTTGTCGGAAGGATTTTCTTGTTAAGCAAATACACTAATGTGTGTGAGAGAGAGAGAGAGAGTGTTTTGCTGGACTTTTAAAGTTTTCATGGACCACATGTACCATTGAAACTTGCTAAGCAAATACCCAAATTTCAACTTAGATTTTGAAGAGAGAGAGAGAGAGAGATTTGCATGATTTTCTGACGAAGTATGGACCAATTTGCATATATGGTCACATGCATTAGGAGCTACACAAAAGTCTATGAAGGGTCAACAATGGTAGTGCAAATGTGAAACCAGTGGGACACCTCCAATGAAGGGTTGGATGATGTCCATGGAATTACCTGAGCAATATATATATATATATATAGGGGACTAATTAAGGTGTACTACATGGACCAAGTAACATATGTGGTCACTAAATCACATTGAAAGCTACATTAAGTATTTGAAAGGTCACACCACCTTGTTCAAATGTGCAACCAATTGGACAAACACCATAGAAGAGATTGGATGATAACAATGTCATGTCTTTATATGGATCTACTAGGCAATTAATTAAGGTGGTGGACCATAGATATATATGTGTGTATGTATGTATGTAGGACATGAAAATCACCTAATTGATCCTCTGCGAGTCCAAGTAGTGGGCAACATTGCTTGCTTGTCTTCCTCAAGCCTACATGCATGTTCCCTTAAACACTGATTAGTCAAGCCATCACTTCTTTAACCATTGGACTCAATGTTTCGAATAGTATAAATATTGTCCCCTAATATATTGGCCAATGTGATATGATTATAACTTGTATGATATGTAACTTTTCATAATATATGAATAAGGTTAGGTGCCATTAAACAATCACACGGGTATACTCAGATTGATGGGTGAGAAAATTTGAATTATCAAAAAAAACAAAATCACATTAGTGAAATGTGATTTTGACAGAGATTCATTTCTAGTTTGATGGGTCACTTTCTAGTAGAAAGGAACATTAGGGTTTGTTTCATTTGTATGTCTCGAAAGAGAGCTGGTTTTGGCGCAACGGTAAAATTATTCTACTCTGATATGAAAGTCATGAATTCAAAACAAGAAACATTCTTTCTGTACGTAAAAGTAAGATTGTGTAACTGATCATTTTTACACCTGTGCAATGTCCGGTCATGAAAAAACATTAGAATTTGTTTAGTTTTATAAAATTAGTTTTCAACAATCCTCAACAAATAATATATCTTTTGGAGATTAAAAAATATATATTACTTTTGATTTTAATATAATAATTTCAAATCAATTTTTAAACTGTATTTTTATTTTTATTTTTCAATTCCATGCAAACTATTCTAAAAAAATAGAACTAAACGAGCCCATAGTAAGGTGATGGTATCTTCTCCCCATAACATTTTGATGTGACAAAAATTATATCATCATATTCAAATTCATGTAGATGGTGCATATGAATGAAACAGTGACATCACAGTGATGTGTGTGTTTGTGTTTGTGTGTGTGTGTGAGAGAGAGAGAGAGAGTGATTAAACAAGTTACAATGTGTGTGTGTGTATATATATATATATATATATATATATTATGCAAAGATCTGTCTTTAATAATGTCTGGGACAGAAAAAGAAGCCGGAATTTTGCATTGCTAATTAAACATTAATATGTATCAAAGTGATTATAAGATGAGAACGCATGCTTAAAAGAATAAAATCATTTTGTAGCATACACACTTGCCATCTTATTTTATACACTTTTGGCCTAAAGATTGCATATAACAAGATTTAAAAAATGCATAGAGAGTGACACCATCCCATGTGCTCCATCAACCTTCTAACCATTAAAAAAAGAGGACATGAACAAAAAAAACTAGTCATGAAGTAGGATTGTAATAGGAATAATGGGTCGTTAAAGCCTAACATTAGGCGGTTTTGGAATAAATGGATAGGGACTCATTGCTTCATTGTTTATACTCAAATCAATACAGCTATATCATTACTTAATTCCTTAGCCTTAAATGTTCTATAGAAGGTAATTGATTGATAAAAAGTTATTCTCTCAAAGTTTCATATTGCAGTAGGGAGATGATTCAGGCACTTTACTTTCATCTGTTTTTAAAAAAAAAAATTACAAAAGTGTTCATATGATATACCATCTTTGATTCTTATATTTTTAGTACTCTAATTATCCTTCTAAATTAAGACTCAATTCTAATTCTATTTTATCTTTCTTAAAAAAAAAAATCAAGTGTTATCCCAAGTAATTTGTGATTAGTTTTGTATGTTTTTACTTTAGATTTACAATGGAACAATTCATTTATTGCCACTAGGTACTATAGTTTATACTTTTTTCAATTGAAACTTGTTGTTTCCGGTCCCTATTCTGTATAACTAAAAGAATCCAAATTTTAAAATATTATCTTTTATTCTCCAAATGTATAAAATGTGTGAAATGCCTAGATAACCCCTTATTATTTAATTAGTTTTTAATATAAAAATATAAGAATTGCAAAAAAACCAAAAAATCCATGATTATTACACAACCCATTTTAACTCCATGTGTGGTTGTGTGTGTGTGTGTGTGTGTGTATATATATATATATATATATTGTACAATCAACATCACCACCACCACAATCCCAACCCACAACGGCAGTGCCACCACAACTATAGTCGACACCACCACAATCCCAATACACCTTATATATAGCAAATCAACCACACCCCTCACATTCCATATCTCAAACCCTAATAATAAACTAGAGAGCCAATTTCCAACAGAAATGTTGGATTGGTTGCGGCCACGGTGATTGTTGGTGGTTTTGGCAGTGACGGTGTAAATGATGGGTGGGATAACAAACCAGAGAGCCAAAGGGGTTGAGACAGTGATGATGATGATGATTAGTGTTGATATATCGGTAATGGATGATTGATTGATGTACATTTGGGTTTCAATTGGGGCTTACGATGGTTCTGTCTGATTGGAGGGGTTGTGTATAATGGTTGCTGGTTTGGGGTTTAGGTTGCGAATGAGCCTTGGAGGTTTGTCAATTTTGGGTTTCACCATGAAGGTTTGTCATAATGTTGGCAGCGATGGTGGTGGTTTTGGCGTTGGTGGGTGTTCGAGTTTTGTGATTTGGGTCTCAGGGTTGGTTGTCGATTGGGGGTTTGTGGTGGCAATTGGCTTGGGTTGGGTTATGATTAGAGTTCGACAGTGGTGGTGGTTTTGCCGCCTGTGGTGGTGGTTGTGGTTATGGTTGATGGCAGTTAGCTTGGATTAGGTTGTGATTGGAGTTCGACAGTGGTGGTGGTGGTGGTAGTTTTGCCGCCTGTGGTGATGGTGGTTGGTGGTGGTGGTTGTGATTACGGTTGGCGGTAGGGTTACAAATGAACTGAACTGAGCCGAGCTTTAGGCTGCTCGGGCTCGGCTCATTTGTTAAAGATTCGGCTTGGGCTCGTGATTAATGCAAAAAAATTGAGCTCAGGCTCAGGCTAGTTTTAAAAAGCTCGGGCTCGGTTTAGCTCGGCTCATTTAAGAAAATAAATCTAAAATATTTAAATTCATTGTATTTTCAATTTTTTTTTGGAAAGGATGCATGGTTAATTCAATGACACATTTACTAAGATTTGAATTATCTTTTATTATTTTTATATACATATTCATATACTGAAAGGTGATGTGTGTGATATAAGTTTAGATAAATAATACAATATAACGAGCCTTGTTTACGAGCCTAAACGAGCTTCAACGAGCCGAGCCTACACGAGCCGAGCCTAACACTGCTCTGGCTCTGCTCGTTAATGAAATGAGCCTAAAATTTGGGCTCGAGGAACGAACAAGCCCGAGCCGAGCCCGAGCTGCTCATGAGCAGCTCGGTTCATTTGCAGCCTTAGTTGGCGGCAGTTGGCTTGGGTTAGGTTGCAATTGGAGTTCGACAATGGTGGTGGTGGTGGTAGTGAATTTGCCGCTTATGGTGGTGGTGGTTGGTGGCAGTGGTGCTCGACAACGGTGGTTTCCTCCCCCCCCCCCCTCTCTCTCTCTCTCTATATATATATATATATATAATGTAAAAACAGTGAAGTGGGTATATAATAATAGGCATAGTTGGAGGCATTTTGGTCCATTAGGTAGGGTTAAATGGATAATTTTAGTATTCAAAAATGTTAGGTCAAAAGTTAAATGGCAATAAAGTCATTTCACTGTGAAAAAATGCTTTGACACAATATAGTTTTGGCAGAAGGGGGTATATGTGATATACGACACTAACTATAAGGGGTGTTGATGACAAAATTGCATAAAGTTGTACCTACGTGACAATATTTCAAACCTCAGAGAGTGTCAATGAAGTTTACCCAAAAAATAAATAATGCTTGCCAAGTGACCAAATCCTCTCGTGTGCCCTAGGATATCGTGTACCAACTTAACAATTTTATGTCGCTTGCGTAACAATTTTACGTTACTTAGTTACACAACAACGTACTACCATAAATCGCTTACGCAATAAATTTACATCGTTGATTCTTAAATAATTTATTGTGTTGTGTAAGCGATACATGACGCAAACACAGATAACATGTACATCTTGAAACAAGCTACTTTATAAATATTAATAGAGAGGCCTAAGTAGCACCATATTATAATTAATCACCATCAACATCAAAAATTGTGACACCATCTAACATAAAAAAATAAAAATAAAAAATCCCAAGATTTGGGATGCAAGTAGGGGGCACATAATGCTAGCATTCCACTATGAATTAAAGTAAGTTTAAAGCAAAATAAACATCACCCATTCGTGTATTAATCGCGCTTTTGATTAAATAATGCTCCATCTAGAGTGGTCTAACCGAAAGTGTTGACAATGAGGTTAGTGGTTAATGGGAGGTCCATCGATCGATTCTCGTAGAAGCCAGTCGCCATCGGATTAAAAAAGAAAAAATATATATAAATTATGGTTAAAGGTAGAAAATGGGCATATCTTTCTGAGGCATCCGTGTGATAGAGATAGGGATAGGGATGGGGATGGAATAAAGTGAAGTTTTTAGATGCAAGTTTAATTTGGTCACTTTGCTTTGGAAGAGAGTCCAGAACAAGTCCCGTGTGGTGCACGGGATGATACAAAAGTTGATGCAAAGTTGAATCCCAGGGAAACGTATTGATGATACATATCTGTCAAGAGCAACTTGGACACTAACATCTACACGTATCATATTATGGCTTTTTATCTGCTTTAAGTGTTTATATATATATATGTAACTTTCTTTGCAAGCGATTCACTTTTTCGAGAAATTCTAGATATCTAACTCATCTAAGTAAAGAGATTAGAAAAAATAAATGTGAAAAGGATTAGATTAGGATCTGCGGCGCTTGCCTCAGGGTTACAGTGATGGATGATAAGAGTAAGTAGACGATATATAATTTGTATTTAACTAGAAGTAATTTTTATTAATGATAGAATTAGAAAAAGTAGACTTAGTTAGTACGAGCAGATATACATCGTAGAGTTGAAAATGTATCGGTTAAAAGGAAAAGAATTTGTATGGAATATAAGCGAAAAAAAGGGCGATCAAAATTTACATGATATGAAATAGTTAAAAATGACTTTTAAAAACTAAATATTGTAAGAGACGAGGTTTATAATAGAAAAGAATGAAAAAAAAAAATTCATGTGACTGACCTCATACATATGAGACAAAGATAAGGACAACGACGACGATCAAGGACTACAACGTCCTAGCAGGGTGTGTGAATTTCTTGTCTTGGTAAATAATAATAATAATAAATATGCATCAACTCTTTGAAGATACTTGGCCCATTCAAGGAATTAACTGGTTATTTTCTCTGAACAATTTGGGGAATAGTTGGAAATCATTAAGGGGTCACAACTCACAAGTATATGTTGAGATAATTGAGGTATTTGTATTTGTCAGTCAAAGGGAACTATGTTTCAGCCTTAGGATAGATGATGATATTTGAGGTGATAGCTTGTTTTGAGGCGGCAATCACATGTGTTAAGGTTGTGTGCGCGCGCGCCTATATATATGTGTGTGTGTGTGAGGGATACTAAATCGACAGGGGCTAAATCTAAGAAAACATTCCACTGTGTTTGTTCTCTCCAAGCCCACACGAAAATCACCATTTACAAAATGCCTATATGCATAGGTCGACTTGTAATTTGTAAATATTATTTGATTAATCCAACAGTCACTTCAAATGTATAATCTCTCTTTCTCGAATGAAAGATTGACCCTACTAAGGACAATATTATGGATTTGTGCGCTACATAAACTTTCAAATATATATATATGTGTGTGTGTGTGTGTGTGTGTGTGTGTGAGGTAGTGCCATCTCACCCCCTATCCTTTCCGTCTCTTTGGCGTCTTTTCAGTCTCTAATACTAAATATCATCAAAATAACAAAGAGAATCACACCACTCAACAAGGTTTCTATGATGCCTATACATTATACATATCATATATGCTTCAAAGTGACCATGCCATCGTTCCGACTAGAATCAAATGATATAGAGCTCCTGCTTTGCAGGGGTGACGTGTGAATCAACAACACCTGCACCGGGCTGTAAAGCCGGCAATGCCAACTTCTATATTGACAACAATGAAATTGCCCACAGAGAGAGAGAGCTTACAGTTTATCTTCATATGATACCGATGGCCAATAATATTAAATCGCTTAATACATATTGTATTACATACAATTAAAGCTGACAGTCAACATATCTGAGCAAAGAACAAAACATAACTCATTCTACAAGACTGTCCAGCTCCATCTCCATTCAAACTTTAAGGATACAAGAGCTTGATGCAGGCTGCTAGATTATCAAGAGCTACTTCAGTTATTACCCCACACTTGTTATCCTCAATACAACAAGCTGCAATATCTTTCAGTACCGTGACCGGCTTCTAACCCTGCAACATTAGCTCCCTCGTCAGTCCCGACGAATCACAAAAGTCACAATCCCAAAGCAGCCAACAAAAAATGATAATATTTAAAATTACCTAGGGGAGCGGGAGATGGAACGAGAGTGAGAGCCGGAAGGAGAACGAGAGCGGGACCAAGACCGCGACCGTGAACGAGAATGATGTCTTCGAGACCTGCTTCTACTTGGACTCCTGCTGCGCCGGTATCTTCTATAGTAGAGTAGTGTTGTTCCCCCCCCCAGTAAAAAGAAAAATTGTCAGTTTACATGTACAAATTTCACTAGGGTCGACAATCATACAGGACACACGTCAAATTTCCTTTTAAAAAAAATTGAACTATGGAAGAGACCTATGTGGACTCAACAAAAATCAGATTTTGTTCCAAAAGAAATTTTAAAAAAAATGTCAAGATTGTAATTTGATCAAGAACACACACAAAGTGGAATTTGATTCACATGCATGCACACACATCCAAGAACACATGCAAGAGACCTTTTATGTGGACTCAGACCTAAACAATGCAATATGAGACTCGGAACAAAATTAAGTAATGAATACAATCCAAACCAAAGCAAGAAGCACATAAGAAGGCACAAAATAGCATCATAAGATTAAACTTGTTATCTGGTTGATTTCATTAAAAGCACAGAAGGCACAAAATTGCATAAGATGAAACTCATTGTCTGGTTGATTTCATTAAAGGACCCTCCCCTCCACCTACTATGTGTGTGTGTGTTAAAGAATCAATGTTTATAGTTACACAAACTGCAGGAAGAGTACGGGACATTACTCCATTGAAATGTCTTTCCTGCAAAAGCTCATTTCAAACTTGACTCTGTTCTTACAGATGTAGCCTCTTCACATAGTATAAAATTTTGTCGTCCAATCACTTTCCATTATAGTACCAAAAGACAGCAGCAATATAGAATGTGCAGGCACATTAGAAAAAATTTGTTTACAGACAATGGACAAAGTGAACACAACATTAACCAAGAAGATCATACTAATTAAGCAAAAACACAAACAAACAAAGGAGTTCAAATCAGTAAAGTTGGGAACACAAATTTATCAGGCATAAAGTTGCTCCTATTTACTTTTCCAAACAAGTCATTGCATGCAAAATTTGTAAACAGACAGCAATTGGGATAACCATTTCTTGAAGTTTTGGGCACAACAATTACTTTTAACTTTATCCTTGAAGATACAAAAGTCCAAATCTTCCAAAATTTACATATCCTGGCATTCAGGCATATGTAAAATCTAAATGTTGACAAGACTCGTAAGCTAAACCATTGTTTTTTTGGTAAGGGACTGGCAGGCTCAGGTTGATTGACAGGCAAGTTAACATTCTTCGGGAAAAAAACACATAATACTCTAATGTTACGTTTGGTACGCAACAATGGAATGGAATGGAATCCCAATATTACCTTTTTTGATCCATTCCTTTGTTTGGTAAGAAAAATAAAAGTGGGAATGACCATTCCGTGTCATTCCTTTGGAATGAAAAAGAATGAAAATTCATTCCACTACTCAACATATGGAATGATCATTCCATTCCCAATAAACATTAAAAAGAAAAATTAGTTACCAAAAATAATGTAATCATCTTTCCATTCCTGCATCATTTCATGTTTGAAACCAAACAATAGAATGAGAATGATCATTCCATTCCATTCTCATTCTCATTCAATTCTCACTTTAATGGAATGCTCATTTCATTCCATTGTTGCGTACCAAACGTAGCATAAAGGACTACTTTATTAGAAACATGAAATTCAGTCCCACCAACCAAACAAAACCAATAAGGATGCTCAACTCAACATTCGACAAACAATCCTTTCCCAACTACTTGTGGTGAGTTATATAAATCAGGAACTCAGGCTGAAGTAATAAATGACTTCAAAGGAAAAGGAATAATAAAAAAAAACAATTAGATGATACAGTGAAAGTACTTCAAGAAAATACACGTCATATTTGTGGTAACCTTCAAACAACAATCACATGTCAAAACACGCATCTAAATTTAGCAATACTACAAGCAGCATACTAAACGGCCTAGGAAGGGCAACAGTAGAACAAGTATGTCCACTCAAAAGACGTTAAGTTACAACAAAACTATCACCCTACAAATATAAAATGCTATATGAAACCATAATGAACAGTGGATTATGTACCACCTTGGAGGAGATCGACTGTAGCTGCCACTGCGGCTGTGGCGCCTATGTCGACTTAATCGGCTTGTTTCTGCAAGTTTTTCAAGCCTCTGCCGCTCCTGTTCTCGTTTCTTGGCCATTTCAACAGCAGTATCTTTTTTAACTGTAGACGTAATCAGAGAGCCACAATGAATATCCAAAAAGGAAGATGCACCCATTATACGTAAAACTGTAAAAATAATCAGTGAGGCCACGATGAATATCCAGAAATCAGAAAATGATGCACCCATTATATGGCAAAGCAACGGAAAGTGTTCCTGTCAACCTCCAACACCATATGTCAACAATTGGATGAGCTGTTTTACAACTAAAATGAAGAGAAATTAGGAACAAACTTTGTTTGTTTAGTTGCTTGCTCATGATCCGCTTAAGTCGCTCTTGAGGTGTTTCCTTCTTCTCCCCTTGTTGTTTAGAGAGGCCCAGACTGCTGGTTGACTTACTTAACTTTGCTAATGCTGATGACGTACTGCCAAGGTATAAAGAAAACAATAAGATCGCCACCATCCTCACATTCATATCCAACAAGTTATCTATGGCAAATGTAAATGATATAGATAATAGGCATTTAACTCAGATGTCATGAGTTACCTCACTGATGGTTTCAGCAATTTAGTGTTCTTTTCCTTGTCAAGGGATACACCAGCAGCAGGATCAACATGCAGAGCCTCAAGTATGCGACCGGATGATGGCCTGCAGAAAAGCATAAGCATTAGAGATAAAATTTCAATACTTCCAGTCATCAGGGACACATTTATACATAAGAGTCCAATTTGGGAGAAACAAGAGCTTCAGAAAGGAAGCTTCCCTCCCTCTCCCTCTCGGCAGTTATGCTGATAACCTAAGCCTGATTTATTCTAAACCACAAAGGTTTGCCTCAGGTAACAAAATGGAGGATAAGCTGCAGCATGGTAAAGACTGTCCAATCTATCTTTGCAAGAATTAAAGGTCGAGTGCCCCGACCGGTTCAAAACATCAGCTTGGGACGGAGGAGATGATGGCGGAGAGAATCCTTCGAGCTTTGGATCATTCCCTTCAGCAGAGCCCCCAAATTCAGTAATATACTCTATCTTAGATGCCTTTGATTTGCTTCGATGCACATTATCAGAATTAGCACCCCGAGAATAGCGCCTTGAGTGTGACGGCGACCGTGACCTTGATCTCGATCTGCAAATGTAAAACAATACTCACAAAGATATGCCAAGAATCCCTTCACTGGAAGAACTCCACAGATAGATTATAGATTATGTGAACATAGCACACCTTCTAGAACGAGAATAAGCTTCGTAAGTTGGACTACGCCTAGGCTCCCTGAAAATATTATAGAGCACTATACATAAACATAACCGAAACTCATTTCTACCACCTTGCAACAGGAGGTCTATGTGATTTCTGATGCCTATATGGTTCCATAATTAAATGCAAATTTATAACAACTCTTCTATTTACCGGTAGGGATCATGATGAAGAACACGAGTCCCAGTAATCCGTGCGGCTTCTCTTTCTCTCTCTCTTTCTATCTGAGAAGCCTTCCTTCTCTCCTTGCGACTGAGCTTCCTCTGCAAAATTTGAAGTTACTCAGAGAGCAGTTTATATATAATTGCACACTCCAAATTATCCATGCTTCCGATCAACAAATGTAGCAAACTTACAATTGAAGGATCCCCCTTCACCACTTCTTTTTGCCTCCTTTCCTCCTCTTTAGCTTTTTTATCCATGTAAACAAGCCAACCATACCTCTTGACTCCAAATTCTTTTGCAATTGTTTCCATTGCTTCATCATTGCTATCATCACTGTTAAAGTCCTCGTCGTCCTCATCGTCATCATCATCTTCATCATTTTCATCACCATCTGAATAATGTGTTTCCTCTTTTCCATCCCCATCATAGGAAAAACCAACCTGTGAGTATGAACCTTTGTTTGCTGGGGGCTGAGCTGGAGGATGGGATCTACCATATGTACAAAGAACAAGATGCTAAATTAAAGTTCCTTGTTAAAAAAACAAAACTGTGTTAAACATGCTACATATAAATTAAAAAATATTGTCAGTATCTTCGCAAACTAACAGAGATACAAAACTAAACATGATAACCTGATAGTAAAACAAGGTTTTACAATTGGAGAAACATAAACCACACAAGTTGCTACTCGACATTGAAATTCAAACCAAAGAGAGGCAGTACCAGGCCTTATGAAGAAATTGAAAAAAAAAATAAATAAATTAAACAACTTTGCTTGTACATACTATGTTCTAGATTTTTTTTCCTTTTTGTTTCTTACAGTGGTTTAGATTAAAACATTTTTACACCTTACTCTCACAAAATATTCTATACAGAGGAATTTTTCTTTGCATGTCTTTGCACTTCTAGAAATCATTATTTATTAAGGATAAATAACTACAAACTAAATAAAGAAACAGAGTTAACTGAAACAAAAAACTCGAACCTGTCTGATCCAAATGGAGTGGCAATCTTTGCCTCCATCTCTTGATTGACATGTTGCAAACCCTCTTCATCAGCAACTGTTAGTAGAAAAACCTTAGCTTGTAACAATGATATTGAAAAAAAATCCACGCCATAACAGTGACTCCAAAGAAATATGCATGGTCATTGAAACAGATTGTCGTGTCATAAAATGGAAGATATATAAAGGAGACTATTTAATGAAAATGTTCACGAATTCAACACATGATCAAAAAACAAAAAAGTACCGACATCCTCTACGCCGATGCTTAATTAAATCCCGATAACGCTCAAAATTAACAAACTCTTCTAGTTCTTCTTCTTCCTCTGTTTTTTCTTGGACCTGATAACGTCGGGATTCAGAATCACGAATGAAATCAAGAAGAGCACGCCCATCAAATCTGCTCAGATTAAAGAATAATTAGCCCCTGACCAGCCTTGAAAAAGAAAAAATGGAAAAAAAAGAAAAGAAAAGAAAAAGTGAGAAAAGAAAGAGGCCAAAAAAAAAAAGTACCTGTCAATCAAAATATTTTGTTTCCCATTCCAAGGTATCCTGAGATAGAGACAAATATCAGCTCAAGTCAAGATGGAACATAGATTTTCAACCATTACGTCAATTGAAAAAATGAAGAATTTTCCTAGGATAAAAACTAATTACATGACAAAATTAAGTATAAGAGATTAATCTTCCATTTTATTAGAGAAGTATTGAATACAAAACCCGCAAATAGTTTCTAAATTCTACTTCAAAACTTACCTATGACTTATTGGTATATATTGTGATAGGGTTGGTTAAAGTTCAGTATATAGGGTCAGCATTCCTTCACATTTGAACCAGGGAGTTAGAGAGAGAGGAAATAAAAGGAGTATCTAGTGTTTATTTTGAAAATGAGAAGGGAAAATAGGAATGAAAAAAAGGAGGGTGTAATCCCTTAAATGGTGTTTTACAGTCCAAAAGTGGAAGGATTGGAAAGAAAGGATAGGAGATTAAGTGATTATCCATTTCACTACTATTTTTGTAATAATTGAATTCCTATTTTGCCTTACCACTCGCAGAATTATTTAAGGCTTTTCCTTTCTTCTCTCTCTATTATCTTTTTCGAGTATGATAAATGTTACTACTATACTTTCATTTCTCAACCCATGGTTATTCAAACACAATATGAAAGGTTAACAATATCATCTTCTTCCCTTTCTTTTCTCATGACTAATACTATCATTTCCTTTCTTCCTCTCTTACTTGCCTAGACTCATGCAGAGGTCAGAATCCTAGAACTCCCTAGAATTTCATGACAACATTTGAAACTAATCCCAAATAACTTCTGGGTGAAGATTGAAGAATGGTGTGGGGTTAGCTTAGGATGGTGCTACTGTTTGACATTTGGCATGTAAAGGAAAAAGTCCTTTTAATTTATGACTATACATTACTCGAGCTTAGCGCGAAGGACCAAAAAGCTTCACCCTATTGTACATGCAGGCTAGAGGTATAAGGAAACAATAAGATGTTCAATCTACTATTTTGGCCCCGTCACACTCTCCATGCTCCAAATCTACCCATCCAAAATATATAAACACACAACTCATATATATACATACACACACAAACATAAAAGATACATGATACTTGTTAAATGCAAGGGCTGGTAAACGAAGAGACAGTCACAACATATAGCCGTCTATCTACCTTCCTCTCCAAGTGGTGCAGGAAGTTCAGTGTACACCTGTTTCTGTAGTACTTCTCAATTACGGTTCTCCTCAAATAAAGCATCGGGTTGTGGACACCAAATCTCAGAAGATATGAATTGCATAAATAAAATTTCAGAAAACCACCATAACCAGTAACCACTATGTTGTTATGAAAAAGAAAAAAAAAAAGGATTTGCCAACCCGTACAATGAAAAATCTGAAGAATCAAAATTCCAATGATGAATCTCAGTTTTTTATTTTGGATAAAATATGGAACACGTTAAAAATTTCCAAAAGAGGGCACATGTGAAGTAAACGAGACTAAAAAGGCCACCTCTATAAAAACAAAACAGCACCAGCATCAGCATCTACTACTTATAGTTTTCCCTCTGTATGCAGAGAACAAACAAAAATCTAGGGGGCATTCCACAGAGCCAACAATCTCTATCCTCTCCTCCCATTCTTGCAAGTTCTAGTTTTGCATTATGTTGATGCTCCCCATATAATTTTACCTTTCTTTTTTCTTTGCACTCTTTTACATATGGTAGTGGATCAAAAACATTGTTAAGTTCATTTCTTCTGAAGTAATACCGGACCCTCTTAGATCTCTCCAGTTAATTTCAGCTTCTTCAGTGTTTTTTATTAAACCATCACTCAATCAAGAAACCAAGGAAATCAAAGAGAATTATGAAAATTACTCATAAAACCTGAAACTTATTTTCTTCCATTTTTTATTTTTTATTTTTATTTTTTTAAAAAAAAAAAGTCTTATCTGAAAATTCTCCCAAAAAAAATAAAAGGCAGTGAAAAAGGAATCAAGCTCCATATATGGAAATAATTTTGGGGGAAAATTTTTGGAGGAAAAAGAAAAGAAGGGAGAGAAATCTTACAGGCCTTGCTGATCCTCGGTGGCTTGGTAAAGGCCGTCGTCTCGGTACATGCGGCAGCGAGATCCGCCGACCTGGATCGATTGTTGAGGGTCGCCTCGCCGCTTCGCCAGAAAAACGGCTCGTCTCTGAGCTCTCTTCCGAGCCGCGTCCATCATGTCGTGGACCTTTCTCTCCGATCTCCTCGCTTCGTGCCACATCTTCTCTCAATCTTTCTTCAATTCGATTGCGTTCGGTGAGAAGTGAAAGATGAAGCCCTAACCCTAGATGTATGTCTGACTGAAGATGGATTATCAAATACTTATCACAGAATCGAAGCGCTATTGATTGGGGGAAAGGATAAAAAGGGCAAAGGAGATCTCACTGTTACTGTCCGAGCGAATATTATATACGTATATAGATATCATAGTCCCATTTTTTTCCCCGGTTAAATTACACTCACCTCGAAATCTCGCAATAAGTTTATCAAATATTTTAAAATAAAAAAATAAAAATAAATAAATAAATATTAAATCCCTAGATTTCAATGCAGCACCAGCCCCTCCTAACATTACTATTTATGTAAGTGATTACCCCTCGATGTAGTCGCTTACCCCTCGATGTAGTCGCTCACACTTTTGTCGATCCCATTGCGGAAAGGTTTTGCATTTGAAGTCATATTAATTGAGTTAGGAGGAGCCAATTTCAAAAAAGAATTTAAAATTCGTGAAGTTCTGAATTAACTCTAATTAATAATAAATATTTTTTTATTAGTTATAATTTTTATTTTTTGTGATAATTTTAAATTTTAACATTTTTGTTATTATCATTTTTAAGTATTTGTCTAAACTTAATTTTTTTTTTTTACAAAATTAATCATAAATTCGTTCAAATTTGCATTGTATTTTTAAAAAAATATGTATATTGGAGTATCTCGAACCCGCTCCGACTCTGATAGGGGGGTTCCGTAGCGGATTTGAAAAGAAATTAATATTCTTGGGATGAGTTTGGAATAGGGATGCCCCACCCCAAATCGGCCTCGTTGACATCCCTAGGTATGCAACATTATCCAACAACTTAAATTTTTGACTCAGATAGCCAGCGATTGACTCGTTACAATTGGTATCAAAGTTGACCCAGTCTTTGATCTAATGTTACGCCAAACACCCACACAATTGGCGGGGGGCCATATACTATGGGTTGGGAGAGTGTCCGAGTTGTTACTAGGCCCACTTGTGTTTAGGGTGGATGGATAATCAAGGTGGTCCGACCCTAACGAGAGTATTGCAATGCCAAGCGCCCACACGATGGGCTAAGGCAGTGTCCGAATAGGCAGGATGGTTCAATCGTAATGAAGATGTGATGCCAAAACAAAGGTGTATCATTGGGTTTTGCCCACAGATACAAAAGTCTGTATTATTATGAAACCAAGGAGGAGATCTTTGTAATATTAACAAACTTCATGGAACGTTAGTGTAATTTATCTTTTTATTTTCTTCTTTTTCTTTTTTTTTTCAATTTTTTTAAGAAATATATTATAGGGTGAGATAAGAGTACCCCATGATTTTTTTTGTTTTCTTTTTCTTTTTTAATTCTCAATTTATTATTAATATATGGGTTAAATTTACTGACCTCCCTTGAAGTATAGTCAAATTATACTCGGAGAAACTATTTGGCCTTTATTTCTTTCACTTATCCTAAATTTATTTTTTCGGTGCTCGAAGTAAATTTTAAGTGTGAAAAGACAATTTTGGTCTTACATTGTAATATCACATTATATTTCAAATAGAGTAAAAATACAATGCAATCTCCTGAGGTTTGTTGTAATTGCACTGACCTCAAAATTGTCTTTTCACTCTTAAAATTTATTTCGGTCGTTAAAAAATTTAATTTAGAAGAAGTGAAAGAAATAAATGTCAAACGATATCTTCGAATGTAACTCTATCAAACCTTAAGGAAGGTCAGTGAATTTAACCCTTAATATATTTAGAATTTTGAATGCCAAACAAATCAAAGAAATGAAATATAATCAACTTAAATTTGAGATAGACAATCAAACAATTTTCAATCATGGTCCTCGTGGATCGTCCTCGTAGAGATATTGGAATTCTTCTTTTCCTTTTTTTTTTAATTTTATTTTCCGATCAAGTTCCTCCACCAAGTACTGCAAATCCCGGTTAGATTCAGACATGGTACACTTTTCGGTATTTGGAATAATCCAAGTACTCTCTTTCATATCCGGAAAACAAAACATCTTTTTTTCCATTTAGAAGATGCAGAAATGAAAGGATTCTAAGATTGAAAGGATAAAATGGGTAGGAGTTTATCAAATGAACATAAAACAAAATAAATAGAATTTCGATTGATGTGGGACCATTGGGCTTCGGCCCAACTTTGCCCAATCATGAAATCTTTATTGGTTAGAATGGGCCACTGGTTTGACACTTGGAACAACCTGAAATCTGGGCCAATAAGGCTTTATTGTTTTTCGATTTTAGACCCCAAACAAGCCCTTAACAACAAATAAGATATTTTGGGTATGATTGGTTCAATTTTCTATTTTCATATAACAAATAATTAAACAATTGTACTAAAATTTGTTTGGTTGCCAATTTTCTAAAAACTCAATTAAAAAAAAAAGATCTATTTATACAGTATTGTCTTCTATAATTTTTTGTTTTCTAAATTTTTGAAAATTGTTCTTAAAAGAAAACAGTACCAAACATACCTTAATACTTCTAAAATTTTTGTTAAGTGTTCCACTCTCTTTAAGCTATTATAGCTTTCCTGATATTTAAAAAACTTACACACGATACTCTGAGTTTTGAAAAATTAATGAATTCATGAACAACTCAGTTTTACTCACTCACCTTGTGCAAACATCAAAAGCCTTTGTTACTTTTGATAAACACAACATGACTCACCAAAAGAAAAATGACACTATTATGAACAACTTTTGTGAAAAGGTAGTTTTATTGGAGATTTGTGCTAAGTTCTTGGACAGGCGATTGAGAATTTCATAAGTTCTAAACAAATCTTTATCTCTATTTAAATCTTTATGTCTATTTAAAAATAATATCGAAATTGTGAATAGGACACTTCCACACGGTTATATCGAAATTGTCAACTTTGTTCGACACATACAAGTCATAACTCAAGGCAAAAATTTCAAATGAGACGTTTTTTAACATTTAACATTAAGATGATTAGAACTAATAATTTTCTCCTTATTTTTTCTTCTTTAATTTCTCCTTCTTTTCTTAGTCAGTTTCTTTAAAATGTTTGTGCAAATATATATATATATATATATATATATATATATATATATATATATTACACTCTCTCTCTCTCTCTCTCTGGGAGTTCTTAGGACATTTTTATCTATCAAAATAAAATAAAATGTCTGTCTATGAATTTATTCTAATGCATGTTGCCGACAAAAATATCTAAATTGCAGCGAAGTGTTGAATGCTCAACAATGATGTTTTCAACAATATGGTGCTGCTGTATTTTCATTACTAGAAAAGTTTGAAACCCATCAAGGATAAAGAAAGCTATATATATATATATATGCGCATGCAGCTTGTTTTATATATTGGTTTATTTTTTTATTTTGAAACAGACTTAGACTTTTCTTGGACACACATCTATATGGAGTTGCAGAGGGTAAATTTATTTATGGACAATACTTACCTACTCACCGGTGTGTAGGTGAGCTCTCCTGACCGTTGACGTGTCCCAATAAAAATTGAACACGTCAGTTTTAAAGTGTAATAAATAAGTATAATAAATGAGGTCAACCTCATTTATTATACTTATTTATTATATTTTAAACTTCATTTATTATACTTATTTATTATATTTTAAACTTCATTTATTATACTTATTTATTACATTTTAAATTTAATTTTGTAATTAAAATTGATGTATTGATTTTTTATTGGGACACATCAGCGATCAGGAGGGTTCACCTACACACCGGTGAGTAGGTAAGTATTATCCTTTATTTATTTATTTATTTTTCCTCGACCTATTAAATTACACTAAAGTACTGATTTGGAGGTATGTTCGATTGACAACCTGTGACGCACACACATCAGTTGGAAAAGTAAGATTGACAATTAGCTGTTGAAGAAGAAAATAAGAAGTGAAGAATGAATATATTCTTCAGAAATGCTTCAAATTTTCAACTTGCAATCCAGGAATTAATGTTATTGGACTTCTTATTTTCACACTTAATGACAGGACATGGATTAATTAAGTCCACTTTGTTTTAACATTATTAATTCAGTGATCAACAACCAATTACATCATCTTTACCTTATCGAAAAAAAAAACAACCAATTACATCGATTCGACTTAATTATGATCGCACAAGAGAATGTCCTTTGTCATATGTATGACCCACATCACAGTTTTGTTCAACCACCTTCTTCTAATTTTCTTCTTCTTTTTCATTGCAATTTAAATAAAACAGTTTATCTATTCACACCCAAATTTCCAATGAAAGATCAATTCAAGCACTGAGTTTTAATAATCTTAGTTGAACTATGATTTTCAGGAATAAAATGATTCGTAGCTGGATAGTCCATGATTTATGTAGTGGGACACACGCCTTCCACTCACATGAAAACAGTTGTTTTATCGTCCGACGGTCTTTTTCACACAATCTTTTGCACACATAATCTAAGATTGACGAAGCAAAAGTTATAAATGTTCACGCACAAACAAGGAACAACTTTGAATCCACAATGTTATTATTGAGCAATTGATATATCATTAATAAATTGATTGATTTCTGTAATATGGAAGTACACATATGGTTGGAATATGTTTTAAAATTATATATATTTTAAATTTTCAGTTGTGACTTTTAATCTCGCTTCGTCCGTTACAAAATTAAATGGTCACAATTGGTTGATTAATTACGTCATTAAATATACCATTTAACCATTTATAAATAAGGAAACTTGTTTGTAACTTTTGTCTATTGGGATTCCGTAATTAATCCATCATTTATACTTTTTGTAATTTAGTGTCTTGAACTTCCATCATTATGTCTATATTTAATGACCCATAAATGACTTGTAACTCCTGGCTCTTGGATTGTTTGATTAAATATATTATTTAATCACCTATAAGTAGAGGACACGTTGATATCAGAAATTAAGATGGGTTCAATGTTTAGTGAATGAAGTTACCAAGTCCATTGAAATTCGATGACTCTGTTGAAGTCTCCAATGACCAAGTCTAAAATTTGACGAGATTCTGATGAAATTTTAAGTGGTCAAACTCAAGATTTTGAAGAGATTACGGTGGAGGTTTGACAACGGAATTTTGATATTCCGATTAGTTTTCTAATAATGAAATTATGAAAATTATAGGAATTCTATTTTGATAATATTTCCAATTTCTATGGTCAATATATATATATATGTGTGTATGTGTGTTTGAATATAATTTTTTAAAATTATATTTTATTTAGACATATGATTAAACAAAGATGAATACATGAGTTCATAGAGGGTGTCATTCTGTAAACATACAGATTGTTGAATTTAACTTAGTTGAATCTTGGAGATAGTGTTGTCATTTAATATTCTGATTGCACCTAGGAGAGACTTCAACTATTTTTAAGAAATGATTATGTGCCTCTAAGTCCTGATTTGAAATCATTTGTAATTTCATTAATTATGTTTTTTTGGAATATTATTATTTATCACATATTTGTATTTATGTAATGATCTCCTCTTATAATTGGATATTGCCAACTTTGTTTGCTTGGTTCTAACACAATTATAATAGGATAACTTAATCACAAAGAAACCTAACCTAACATCTTAAGGAAAATAACTGCATAAGAAAATTGCTAAAAATTCAAGTTTTTCCAAAAATTTTAATAAAAAATAAAATAAGGTAAGTAATCTAATTAAAGAGAAATTTATGGAGTGACAAACTTCTAAAACAGAGCGGTAGACTTGTAAGGCAAAGCATCAGCTTGTAAAGAATGAAGCGACATACTTGTAAGGGACATGCAGAAAGTAAAAAATTATATCCTACATCAGTCCCCTTTACTTCAAAAAAATTCATCTTTGTGTTTCGGTGCAACTCATCGTAAATTAATATAAACAAGATTTTATACCACTAAGCACTTAATCTTATTACTTAATAAATTTCTTCAATCATGGTAACCGAAAATTCATAATTTAAAAATATAATATTTTGTCCCAAGTTTGCACCAGAGTCAAACCCAACAAAACAATTCATGCCTACCACAAGACCTATAAAAACTTCCACAAAGATTTCC
Source organism: Cornus controversa (assembly GCA_026545225.1). Classification (NCBI taxonomy): domain Eukaryota; kingdom Viridiplantae; phylum Streptophyta; class Magnoliopsida; order Cornales; family Cornaceae; genus Cornus; species Cornus controversa. The sequence continues at coordinate 20,083,196 of CM048846.1, read as the reverse complement.
AAAACACAATGTTAAATAATTTTTTTTCACAACTTTCTTTTTACTTTTCTCACAAGGCGAGTTTTCCTCAAGGTTTTTACGAGTAGCTTATACGACAATTATATTGACTTTACCCTCAAAAGAATCAAAGATAAATGGAATTTCTTCAAAACACTTATTAATTTCATCATTTGATTTCCCTAATTTATATCCCTTCGCTTTGAGGTGTTGCACAACCTTCCTTGTAATCTTTTTCGACAAAAACAACACCTTCCTTTTAGGACTTCTCAATGCTGCAATCTCTCTCATTAAAAGTTTTGAGTGGATCAGATAATCCAACCACTAGATCACCATAATCTTCTTTTACCGTGTTAAAAATCTTTCCATTATCTACTGGCTTGTGTAAAGAAATTGATATTTCCAAATTCCTAACTTCATCTTCAACTATTGTAAAATTCCTTCGTAGACTCATTAACATTAGAATACTCCGCATTGGCTAGAGGCCTACATGGCGGTATAAGAGCGTTAACCATATTCAATTGGCCGCAAAGAACATCATCGATGCGAATCCGAACTGGTTCACGAACTTAGTTGCCACCAATCCCAAGTCCAGTGACGGCTTGTTGGAGATCTTGCAATATACGTTCCAACATGCATTTCATCCATTGAGACTGCTATGGTTGTTACCAAAATGACCAATCACCATCAGATCAGGGTAAAACAATGCTCTGATACCACCTGATGAAACATAAACTATGAATGTTCGTGCACGAACAAGAAATAATTTTGAATCTACAAAGTTAAGAGAAAATTGTAGAATAATTGATATATTATTTATCAATTAATTGATTTTTACTCTATAGTAGTATACTTATTTATAATAGGATAACTTAATCACTAAAAAATCTAACCTAACATCTTAAGAAAAATAATTGCATAAGGAGTACGTTTATAATACACTTAGTATAAATACACCAAGTGAATCTCAACTGTGCGTGTATAATATATAGAGTTGGTTCTATCGCACGTGTACAACTGTACACACAAGATCTAATTAAAGTTAAATTTAGGAAGCGGCAAACTTGTAAGTTGGAGCGATAGACTTACAAGGCAGACAACAGCTTGTAAAGAACAGAGCCACCGATATGCAAGAAACCTAAAAAAAAAAGTAAAAAATTCTTTCCTACATCAAAGACGGTATTTGTTTTCCATTATTGTAAGTTTTAAGATAGTAATTTGTTTGTTACTGTTGTAAGTTTTGATAAAGAATTTTTGGGTATATATAAAGGAAAACTAACACAGACTACATGTTTTGGTAAAGTATTTGTTTTGTAGACTTGCAGGTATCAAAAACAAAAAAAAAATTTTAACCTCTGGACTCGTCTGAACTCGGGTACGTTTGTGGGTGTAAGCATGAATTCAAACATCAGACATCCTAAATTTTCAACACAAAAAATATTGCTAAATATTCATATTATTTAATATTTGTATTCAATTTTATAGAATAAAATAATTTTTTTTTATGTTATATAGTGTTTAATATAGGCATTTTACTCATTTTAAAGTAATAACATAATAAAATTAAATCATTGAATCTGTTTTTCTTCCGATACATTTCATATTCATATTCAATTATAGTGTGTCCAATACCGATACTTCAACTACTTTTGAAGAGTTCATGTAACATAACATGTAAACCTGACTTTTATCACACATTCAAAAGTATTCCAAAAGGCATCAAATTTTATTTAAAAAAAACACTTATTTTGTACCACCAAAGATGACTAAAAGTAAATTTTTAGCTTATCAAATTGTAATGTCAAATAGAGACTCATTAGTTACGTGTTTTTTAATGAGTAGGTAGTCACATTAAACTGAGGACTTCATTTTGGACCTTTATTTATTTATTTATATTACTTGCATTGGAATGTCCTTTATATATATATATTGAATAATTATATGTTTGCTAAGAAGGACTAAAGGGAAGTAATACTTTGACATAAAATAAATTATGTTTAGGTCGTCAATTTAGACTTAACAATCATGTTAAGACAATTAAACAAGGGGGTTGATTAATTTGATGAATTGTTTGATTAAATACATTATTTAATCACCTATAAGTAGAGGACACGTTGACATCAGAAATTGAGATGGGTTCAATGTTTAGTGAATGAAGTTACCAAGTCCATTGAAATTTGATGACTCTCTTGAAGTCTCTAATGATCAAGTCCAAAATTTGGCGAAATTCTGATATAATTTTAAGCGGTCAAACTCAAGATTCTGAAGAGATTCCTGTGGAGATTTGACAATGGAATTTTGATATTCCGATCAGTTTTCTGGTAATGAAACTATGAAAATTATAGGAATTCTATTTTGATAACGTTTCCAATTTCTATGGTCAATATATATATATATATATAATTGATATATGTGTTTGGAAATAATTTCTTAAAATTATTTTTTATTTGGACATATGATTAAACGAAGATGAATACATGAGTTCATAGAGGGTGTCATTCTGTAAACATACAAATTATTGAATCTAACTTAGTTGAATCTTGGAGATAGTGCTGTCATTTAATATTCTGATTACACTTAGGAGATGCTTCAACTATTTTTAAGAAATGATTATGTGCCTCTAAGTCTTGATTTGAAATTATTTGTAATTTCATTAATTATGTTTTTTGGAATATTATTATTTATCACATATTTATATTTATGTAATGATCTCCTCTCATAATTGGATATTGCCATGAAGAAACCTAACCTAACATCTCAAGGAAAATAACTGAGTAAGAAAATTGCTAAAAATTCAAGTTTTTCCAAAAATTTTAATAAAAAATAAAATAAGATAAGTAATCCGTTTAAAGAAAAATTTATGGAGTGACAAACTTCTAAGGCAGAGCAGTAGACTTAGACTTGTAAGGCAAAGCATCAGCTTGTAAAGAATGAAGCGATAGACTAGTAAGGGACATGCAGAAAGTAAAAAATTATATCTTACATCAGTCCCCTCCACTTCAAAAAAATTCATCTTTGTGTTTCGGTGCAACTCATCGTAAATTAATATAAACAAGATTTTATACCACTGAATACTTGATCTTATTACTTCATAAATTTCTTCATTCATGGTAACCGAAAATTCATGCTTTAAAAATATAATATTTTGTCCCCAATTTACACCACAGTCAAACCCAACAAAACAAGTCATGCCTACCACAAGACCTATAAAAACTTCCACAAAGACTTTCATAACACAATGTTAAATAATTTTTTCACAACTTTCTTTTTTCTTTTCTCGCAAGGCGAGTTTTCCTCAAGGTTTTTCAGAGTAGCTTACACGATAATTATATTGACTTTACCCTCAAAAGAATCAAAGATAATTTTTCAATTATAGTGTGTCCAATATGAATACTTTAACAACTATTTTTGAAGAGTTCATGTAACATAACATGTAAACCTGACCTTTATCACACATTCAAAAGTATTCCAAAAGGCATCAAATTTTATTTTTAAAAAAAAACACTTATTGTAGCACCAAATATTACTAAAAGTAAATATTTAGCTTATCAAATTGTAATGTCAAATAGAGACTCATTAGTTACGTGTTTTTTAATGAGTAGGTAGTCACATTAAACTGAGGACTTCTTTTTGGACCTTTATTTATTTATTTATTTTTTACTTGCATTGGAATGTTCTTTATATATATATATATTGAATAATTATATGTTTACTAAGAAGGACTAAAGGGAAGTAATACTTTGAAGTAAAATAAATTATGTTTAGGTCGTCAATTTAGACTTAACAATCATGTTAAGACAATTAAACAAGGGGGTTGATTAATTTAGATTAGACTAAAAAAATTCAGCTCTAGTTTGGCTTTTTGCACATATCGATCGAATACAACATAAACCTAACTCATTATTATATTTTTGACATACATGCATACACATATATACATACACACACATATATATATATTCTACAACTGAACCTTTCGTTAGGTCTCAAGCCAAACTCCAATTGCTTAACTAATAAGAAGGAAATACCATTGAAGTTTTTTTTTTTTTTTTTTGTTGACATTATCACAGAAGCATGACAGAATCAACTTGGATACTTTTTTGGGGAAAAAAAAAAGATTTATTATTGTGTAAACCAAAGGCTGATTTCTCAACAATTTGTTAAATTCTAATAAATTTCAAATTCATTTATACAATAATCTAAATCAGCTAAAAAAATTAAGACTAACTGAACCTAAACTTGTACTTTTGTCAATTGTCTGTGTCCTACGTGCATGTGCATATTAGTTAGTCATACTTTGACCAATTTGTATATTTTTTTCTCACATAAATTAATTCAGGCTACGTTTTGACGATGATGTGGAATTGAAGTATTGGAATTGGAATTGAAATTGTAAATTAAGTATAAAAAAAGGATGAAAATTAGACTTCCCAAAATGAATGATTTGCTAGGATGTTACCCTTTATTTTCAACCTGTAGAAATACTACTAGTGATGTAAAAGTCCAAAATACCAATATAAAACCTCCAATTTGGTACTCATGTCAAGGATGGGTTAACTGATTTTTTTTTTTTTATTTATTTAAGAAAAGAGTAATGATAGGCATGATGATATTTATGATTGAATTAAGAACCAAATCACTTTTATTTGTAAGTGAGATTCAAACATTTATTACACTTCTACAATCTAATAGATGAACATGTTATAACTTTCACGGTAAAAATTATTATTTTTTTAAATAAATAAAATATATATGACCAAAGAGGAGGGTTTAGTTTTTAGAAAACTGTTTTCAACAACTCACAAAACTGAAAAGGCAATTCTTTGGAAAGAAACTTTTTTTAAATTGAGTTTTAAGAAAACAATTTTTAAAAATTGACAACCAAAACATTTTGTATACAATTTTTTCATTTTCAATTTTATGAAAGAGTAATACTATCATGATATCACCACCTTCATGATAGTTGTTATGAGTTCTATGTCTTTTTGTTGTGATGCATAAATACTGAGACACATATCTAACCATTTGAAAGAGAAATATATGATCAAATTTTCATACCAAACATTTTTTTATTTACAGTAGATAGCAAGAATCAATCAAATTTTTACATTTTCTTTCAATTACCAAATTAAACAATTATCTTTGACCATTTTGTATAATTTTATTTTATGATATTTTGAGTTACTATTTTTTTATTTTTATACAGAGATCACTTTAATAAAAAAAATTTAGTTGGTAGGATTACTTTAATAAATGTGCTCATTCAAAAAAATGGAAAAGGACAAAAAAAAATGGAATTGTTTGGAGTAAAAGACACACCATTTTGTTTGACTATGCACCTCACCTTGTCATTTATTTGTTGCCTTTTGACATTCAAATCAAGAAATTATACTTTAATGGTTTTATAAGTAGAATCTAGAATGTTTTAATATGGAGGTGTCAATTAGTGAACATTATATATACATATATATATATATATATATGAAGCTGGATATATCACCCCTTCACTGGGCTTGGGGATTTATGGCTTTGGGATATGCTGTCCGTTAAAACCTAAACAAATAAAAAAAATAAATGTCTACAAACATTATAATACGTTTTGAATATTTTTCACAAGTTGAAAAAGTTATTTTACACACTTTTATTTTCTTCTCCGCTGAATGACAAGCATTCGCGAATGATGTTGGAAAGTTACAACTCTCTTTCAAGTTTCACCATTTGGGACCCACACGCACAGATGTAAAGTCAATTTGGACGGTGATTAAATACCAACATTCTTCCATCACCAAGGAAAGATGCATGTTAATCACACATTCGATGAATTTAAATTATACATGTACAACTGGTATGATAAAATTTATTATGCATATTGTACATCAATTAAATAAATTTAAATTATACGTATATAATATGAATGGTAAAACTTATTATGCATGTTGTGCACGACGCGCATAATGTATCTAATGTATTTGTACATGGTACATTGTAGAAATTTCGTCTTCTTTCACGCTGTCATAGACAGGAAAAAAGAAAAAATCCAAATTGAAAACACTCTCAATCCTCAAACTCCATTGTACTAGAATTTATGCAGAACCCAACACCTCAACTAATTAAAGTGACAAGCCATCAAGCAGTACGGCTCTCGCAGCATAAATATAGCACTTAATGTGCATATATATATATATATATATATATATATATATATATAATTGAAAATTAATTATAAAAATACTACTAATCATTTTTATTAATTTGAAGAGTTTAATTAATTTCACTATTTAATAGCACTAGTAAAAACACACGTGCCATGCACGTGGTTATACGTCAACTTAAAACTTTAATTAAATTTTCTTTGAATATTTATAACAATTTTAAAGTATCATTTCAAGGATTAAAACAAAATTTTGATGAAGAAAATTATTCTCGCATGAATAAAATGAAAATTTTAATAAGTCAAACATCTTCAACATGATTAAAAGAATATTTACTCATTTGAATTAAAAAAGAAAAATAATTATAAAGTGATTTTTCTTAAACTAAAGTGAGGCAAAGTGTATCCATTGTTAATTTATTTTTATTAATTAAAGGCCAAATTTTTTACATATTATTTTCAATAGTAAAAATCAAAAGAAAAAAATTAAATTGAAACAAATCGCAAACATGAGATGTAATTGATCAAAAATGATCAAGATATGAATAAAACACTAAAAAGAAATATATAAAGCATTACAATGTTAAGGGCTATCAAATCAATAAAATAAATAAAATTTAAATGTACAGCTTAAATTTATATTTGCATCAATAAATAAAATATAGCTTAAATTGATATATTTACTACCTAAATATATCAATTTAATATCAATCAACCCTTACTTTAGTCTCTATTTGTGGTGACACAAATCTCTTATTACATCTTGGGATATGATGTAGACTTGACAATCATTGATCTGTGTAGTTACAGATTTTAATTTTGAAGTAATAGCACAAATTAAAAAAAAAAAAAAAACAAATATACTCTTGATATTGAATCATTTCTTTGTAAGTTATGAAAATAAATTACAATATATTGAATCATTTCTTTGTAAGCAATGAAAATAAATTACAATTTTCATTACTCACAGGTTTAACGTGCCAACAAACATATTGCATTCCTTATGCACACCCTAAAAAACAAAACAAAAAAACAAATTAGAACAATAAAAAAAAATCGCTAAAGAACAAATCAAACTATCAAATCCATTCAAAAATGTCGTTGGAAATATATATATTTCTTTTATTTAATTCATGGAACTGATGTTAGATTTTGCAGGTTGCTCCTCTTATAATACAAATTCGTTTGTTTTTCGTAATTCTGTCAAAATACTGCATGGAATTGATTTATGATTTTTTCGAATTACATTCCTATTCATTTGTTTTCCGTAATGCTGCCAAAATAGATTAAGTAGAAAGGGGTGAAGTTTGAGTTTAATATCATCTCTATTTAAATAATACCATGAAACATATAAAATTTATGGAAACTCTATGTACATTTAATCCATATTGTTATAAAAATTAAAAGAGCATTATGAAAATTAAAAACAAAATTAGAAACTCCGTGTACTTTTAATAATAGTACAAATGATTAAAAATCTTTTATGAATAGATAAAAGATTTAATACAGGTATATATTTTGTACTATCAAGTATCAAAAAAATATAAAATATAAAAGATATTGATGTATCTAGATAACTTACCATTTCTTGTGTTGTAGGAAGAATTATTCCACTACCCTCATGCACAGTGCCTAGGAGAGCTATTGGGGCATTTTTCCTATATAGAGACACAAGTTTTTATGTAGTTCGAAAAAATTCATATTACCAGCCAATGTTTATGCTATAGCAGTTTGTGGTGCGAGCTTCAGATGCCCTTTATTCATTTTTTTGGTTACTTGTCCTCAAGGTATGATATTTGTGAAGATGGTAGAATCAAGATTGTGAAGACGGTACAATTAATGATAGATATAATTACGAGTAAAGAATTTTTAATTTGCATATGCTTCCTCTTGCATTATAATTTTTTATATTATGATGTCATCCCTTATTCTTTTATGATTTTATAGCTTTTAATATATTAGAATAAAAAAAAATATAAATATTGAATATATCATTATCACCATATTACAAGAAGTCAAAAAATTATAAAAAAGACTAATGATTGACAATATTTTCAGTACTTATATTACAAGCCATTAATAACTAAAATATTATTATTAATAATTCACATAAATTAGTTGAATGATCCTAGTTAGTATTGTGCCAGATAGTTTGCTAAGTTTGCTATTATGCAATCCTTGGCAATCATAATAAATAAATAGGTAAATTGTATATAAGACAACAACTACCACTTTTCCAAAATTTCAAGAAAAAAAAAATATCACTTTTCTATTTTTCCTGGTACTAGTAGTATATATTATTCAAAGTTCCAAGCTTTCACTATTTTGACTACACACACACACACACACACACATATATATATTGTAGTAATTGAAATAATATTATACTGACACGAAATTCAAATGTTTCATTAGTCCCGAATAGTCTATTCTCGCTATTTTGGGATAGTCACTATTTTGACTATACACACATATACATACATACATATACATATATATATATATATATATAATATATATATATTATTGTAATTGAAATAATATTATATGACATGAAACTCAAGTGTTTTAGGTTTTCAAGTAATGTGGGATAGTCCTGAATAGTCCAATTTAAGATAAACACGAACTCTTTGAGAATGAAAGAAAGAGCTCAAAAAATAATTAATCACAAAATAGCTCTAACTTGAGCCCATGCCATTCTCACCAATTAATTTACCAAAAAAAAAAAATTCACAAAATAAAAATTAAGATCTTAAACCAATTAAAAGAGCAACAAAAATAATTGTAGACTTAAAGCATCAGATTTCACTATTTTTTTTCCTTTTTTTTTTTGCAATATGATAAACAAAGTTCTTTCATTAACATTAACTCTTTTTTTTTTTCTTTTTTGTTATAGTGACAAATACCATCTTCAGTTAGAAAGAATTTACTAAAAAGACTACCTAATATTAACAGCAACTAATATCATTCAACTTAAAAATAAAACATAATAGAATTTTACCTTATGGCAGACCTCTTTAATTCTTTTGTACACCTCTCGGTATAAATTCATATTGTTATAAATGATTAATATATTTGATCATTAATTCGGATAATTGATAGAGTTTAAGAATATATTAACAATTGATAATTTTTAGGAACCTATTAGTGAAATTTTTTTAATATAACTAAATGATTTATTAGTAGTTTATTTAATAAAAGACAATAGAATTAGTGGTTATTTTTGTTTTATTTTTCTTTTACCAATCTGATTTTATTTAATATAATTCTCATACTTCCAATAAAAATGTGTTGTTAGTAATGAGAAATCCAATCAAAAAAGAATTATAATACAATTGATAACTTTCTTTATATATATTATTCTCATACTTCCAATAAAATGTGTTGTTAAGAGTGAGAAATCTAATAAAAAAAGAATTCTAATACAATTAGTAACTTTCTATATATATATATATATTTGTTTGGTAATTTTTTTATTACATTTTTTGTAAATTAAACTCTTTTTTTTTTCTTTTACTAATTTGATTTTATTTTAATATAATTCTCATAATTCCAATTAAATGTGCTGTTTAGAGTGAGAAATCCAATACAAAAAGAATTCTAATACAATTGGTAACTTTCTTTATATATATTAAAGAGGTAAAAAAGAAAAAAGAAAAAACGTTTGCTTATATAATTTATGTGTTTACTTTTTTAATAAAAAAAAAGTATACTGAAACTTAAAAATCCTTTGTACTTTTAATAGTAGTATAAATAACTCATAAATAAATAAGTCCATCATGGTATTATACTTAGGTGTTGTTCGATAAAATTGAAAATTAAGTATTGCAAATTTTAAGAACTGAATTTTTAAGTGTTGAAGTTCTAAAGTGATAATTAGAAAATAAATACTTTTTAATATCTTTAAAAATTTTTAACATTCAATGATAACTGATGTCTCTGTCACTAAAAATTTTACTTTATTTTAAGTGATACTTACCGTTTTCAGTTATATTCAAATTGTGTTATCAAACACATTTAATTGGATAAACGCTTAATTTGTTTAAAATTAAGTGCTTAATTGAGTTATCAAATAACACATTACTTTAATTTGGATACAAACCATAGCTCCGTTGAAGCCCACCAATTTCAATCTCAAGTGAATCCTTTGAAGCTATTTTGTGGAGGGAAATTCAAACCGAAAAAGTTTTGTAAGATATTTAAAAAAAAAAAGAAAAAAAAGTGAAGTAATATAGCCGTTATATTTTAGTTTGAGAATAATCGACTTGATTATAATGTTTAAAGGGACATAGAATAGATGAGATAACTCATTTGCTTGTATATTTTACCGTATATTGAGTTTGGTATCCCTTAACTACTTTTGGTGACAATATTTTATTAGATTGAATGAGACATTTATTTATAGGGGGTTGGCCTCTCCTCTCTCACTGCATTAATTTTGTATTCCCATTAGACTTTGCTAACATGGGGAATTCCTCCCACTAAATAAAGTAAAGCTGCTGTTTGATAAAATTAAAAATTAAGTAACGAAAATTTTTAAAATTAATTTTTAAATATTAATAATAAATTAAGATTTTTTTTAGTACATTTTAAGATTTCAGTCTCCATCACTTAAAATCTCATCCTATTTAAAGTGACATTAATTTATTCTTTTAAGTAGTATCATTATTGTGTTATGAAACTGTACTTAAGTATCTCTTGCAAATATTCAACAACTATTAGGAAGTCCACTTCGTAGTCACTTACTTTCTACTCTCATTCTACTCTCCAATACTCTGCAGTCTCCGTCTCCGTCTCCACACAATCGCACTTAAAATCACGTGTATCATTTAAATTCAAAGGGAGTTGATATTGGCACTCCACCAATATTTTTTGGCACTCCACTTCTATCTTTTTTTTTTTTAAAAATAAAATTACAAAAGTGTCCCTCTACTATACAATCTTTGATTCTTACATTTTTAATACCCAAATTGCCCTTATTTGATAAGGTTAGAATTTTTGGCTTTAAATTGCAACTTCTCTCTCGTTCTTTTTCTTTTTTGGCGTGAGAATACTTCTTCTCTCTCACGTTCCCTCTCTTCTCAATGTTTGAGTTAGAGGAAGTCATTGAAATTATTAAGACAAACAATATTGAAGAGATTTCAGAAATCTATAAATCACTCAACCCTAATTTTTATAGTAATGTGATTTTTTTGTTTTACTTCATTCTTCAGACTATATTGTTTGAGTTGATTTTAAAAATATTATTTTTTCTTGTTGAATCGATTTATTAATATTTATCTTAGAAGCATAAAAGTTTAGGATTCAATATAATGATTTAAAGAGTATTGATCAAATGCACGTGATTAGGATAATAAAAGTTACATGATTAAATAAGTTGGAAAAAAGTTGTTAATAAATAGAGAAATATTAAAAAAGTATATGACTTAGAAACAAATATTATATCAATGAATAAAACCTATTTGAAAAAAAATTAATTGTATTTAAAATCAAAAGAAAGTTTAATTTTACTTAAATAAAAATTATGATATATAGTTCTTTAAGGAAACTAAGGAATTTTTTTTTATTTTAATAGGGAACTTTTAGAAATTAAAAGATGAAATGGAAAAACATGACTCTATGAAATTCTTTTCCATTTGTAGTTGTCTTAATTTAGCAAAGGAGCCTTTAAACCAAAATTTCGAAAAAAAAAAAAAAATTTAATGTTTTTCTTCCTTTGCTTTTTATTTTTCTCCTTTCCTTTCTGTTTTATTTGTTCACAAATTGATGGTATGTTTCTAATTTTTAATTGATGTTATTTTATAAATATGACACAAGAAAAATAAATTACACGTTTGTTGAGTAAAAAGACAATATATCAAAATTTGGATTCTTTTAGCTATATATGTTAGGGACACGAACAACAAGTTTCAATTAAAAAATGTCTAAACTATAGTATTTGGGTGGCAATAAATTGATTGTTATATTGTAAATCTAAATCAAAAATAAAATCAATCACAAATTACTTGGGATAACAATAATGCAGATAATTTTTTTTTTTAAGAAAGATAAAATAGAATTAAAATTGAGTCCTAATTTACAACGACAATTAGGGCACTAAAAATATAAGAATCAATGATGCATGGTATAGTGTATGACCACTTTCGTAATTTTATTTTACAAAATGATGAAAGTGGAGTGCCAGATGATATTGGTGGAGTGTCAATATCAGCTCACATATAAAAATATCAAAGGAAGTAGAGTGCCTCACCTCTTTCTTCATAGTGCTAATATCATTTTTCTAAAATTATTGCAAATAAAAATTTATATGCTTATCTTCTCAAAATAAAAGAGGAGAGTTTAAATAATTAAATCATCATAAAAGTAAAACGGGTGAATGTGTTATTTAATAAAAAAAATATATTATTTTTTGTTCGTTACAGTGAATTAATTTGTCCTCTAGTCACTTCAAAAAATGTTGAATAATTTATAAACTCTAAATGCACGCAATTGTCAAATGAGTCTCGTCTCGAATCGAAGAGGTACAAGAAGTATACAAATTGTTGTATGGTAAGAGCAATGATACACAACATAAAATTATTTCATAATTTTTGTATCATGAATGATGTGAGAGGTAACAATTCTATATTTATAGAAATCCTACTAACAATAAATTTCTATTTTCTATTATCATTTTTTTATTATTTTATGAGATAAAATTAAATAATAAGTTAGTATTGGTGAAATTTTCTCTATATATGAAATTTTGATGATATTATTACTTGTCACATAAATTCAAATTAAAATTTTAAAATAAAATCATAAAATTTAACATTTCTTGTACGGTAAATGATAGGCGTAAATGAAGCCATCGCCACTATACTCGTGGTGATAGTACATACACAAGACGAGCAAGAAGCATGACGCATAATGATGAATAAAATAGCCATCAAAATTGGTGAGTGTTAGGTGGGATTGCTCCTCCCAAGGCACACCTTGGCCATTCTCTTCTTTCCTCCAAAAAAATAAAGCAAATTGAAAGCCACGTGTCCAAATAAAACAAACACCCGAAGTTGTAAGCCACCCTCCTTCAGTTGTCTTAGAAGCTTCCCGACGAACACGACATTTTCCATTTCCACACACAACCAATATATATATATATATATGTATATATATACACACACAAAGTACGTTGAAAATTTCTCTCCTGTTTCCTTCCCCCTACAAGACAAAAACGCCCGCTTTTCTTAAATCCTCCAATCTCTCTCTCATACAAACACGCAGTGTCTGAAAGAGGACTAAAGTGGCCTCCACCACCATTATATTATTATACTGTTCCGAAAATTTTCTAGAATCCTTATCAGTTTCTTTTTGGTTGTCTCTTCTTCTCAATCTTTCTCCTTCTTTCTTTATTTTTTTTATATATACACACACACACATATATATATATATAACAGTCCCGTACACCAAACGAGAAAGAGAGGGAGAGGGAGAGGGAGAGGGAGAGAGATCTAAAGGGGAGTTATGGTAGTATATTTGTTGTGGGTTTGCAGAGAATTAGAAACTAGCAATGGAAGAAGAAGCTAGAATCACCAACGATCTGGTTCAATCTCTCTTGTTTCTATCCGGTTTCTATTGCTGGGGTTGGGAATTCTTGACCGCCCTTTTGCTTTTTAGTTGTTGAATCCACAAAAAAAGAGAAAGGGAAAAGGGAAAGGGATTTCAAAGTTCTTTCTCTCTGTTTTCCTTTCATATATATATATATATAGACACACATACATAGATATAGGTTTATATATAGGTGGTGGTGATGTCACAGAGGAGTGTTCCGGCGCCGTTTCTGACGAAGACATACGAGTTGGTAGATGATGAGAGCACAGATGAGGTGATCTCTTGGAGTGAGAATGGGACAAGCTTTGTCGTTTGGAAAACTGCTGAGTTTGCCAAGGATTTGTTGCCTAATTACTTCAAGCACAACAATTTCTCTAGCTTTGTTCGTCAGCTTAACACCTATGTAAGTCTTTCATTACCCTTTCTTTTTCTTAATTCATGTTATATATATATATATATATATATATATATATATATATATATATATATGATCTATACATATATTGTTAGAAATCAATTACTTATATTTGAGAATCATGCAGAAAATTTCTATGGGAGTTTATATTAGATAATTTTTCTTCTTCGAAATCAAAATTGAATTGGTATATATTGATTTAGAAGTGTTAGAGATTTGCTTTAATTGTAGAAATAATTATAATAGTAATAATAATAAATGATTTGTGTGGGAAAAGAATAATTTTGTCTCTTTTTTTTCCTTTCTGTCCCTTATCCTTCACAAATAAAAGGAAAATTTTGATTTTTTTTTTCTTCTACTTTCTTTTTATTCTTTTCCTTTAATAAAAAGATTCAGAGTATAAATATCAGTCTCCCTCTAAAAGCTCAAGGTAAATTTGCTTTATTTATTTAATTTATATTAAAACATAAAAATTTTAAAAATAGCATTTGTGTAGAGTTTGAAACTCATCAAAAATAAATATCAGTGTTTAAATAATGCAAGCAATTTACGAACGATTGTACGTCTACAGTGCTTTTGCATCATCGAAAATCTAATGTGATTAACAAAAAAATATCACATGTTGCAATTTCTTCAAAAAAAAAAAATTTTACAATCATGTAATTATGTTACTTTATTTAAAAAAATTAATATTAATTAAGTTGCAATTTTTAATTATACAAGTCATGTTTTTCTCACCTACTAAACGGAGTTTACGCGGGAAAGAAAAAGACCCGTTAACCGGCAGTGGCTCCACGAACAACCTGGAGTAGGTGAGGGGGCAGAGCGGTCTTTTCGGTCTATCCACGTGGACCTTACATGTAGGGCCCACTTATTTCGACTGGTCAAATCCTTATACAATAATCCGATCATCTAATTGTATGCGTTAATTTAATGGGCCACCAAACACAGAAACGTGCGCCTCCATCGACTCCTATCCTGTCGCAGTCGGCCGAAAGTTCTCATTCAATTCAAACCCTAGATCTTTTCTAATTTGACGGCGGAAAATCTAGTCATTAACATTATTAATTTTGATTACAATTTGTGGAGAAGAAAAGTGGAAAATGGATCATACATATGCATTCACATGAAGAAAACAATATTTTTGTATTCTCAAAATAAAGTTATCAATATTGTATTTTGATATAGTGTATTGCATGAATGTTGTATTTTTTTATTTTTTTTTTGAAGTAGTGTATTGGATTAGTGTTATATTCCCAATATAATTGTATTGTATTATGTTACATTAGTACAAAAGTTTGTCCGAGTGAGAACCAATATGAAAGAAAAATAAAAATTTATTCCGAGGAGATCTCGAATAGAAAGAAAAGTTGACTTTTTTATTTGAACTTGTTTCTTAAATTGAAAGATTGTGTGACAACTTAGATTTAAAAATTAAAGGGGAAAAGAGTTTATATATAATCTTTTTCTTTCTTTCTTTTCTTTTTTATTTTTTATTATCAGATAAGCACTTACACACACTTCGTCCACGCCGAGACTTGAACCAAGACATGAATGTTTGTGGAAAATATAATGGAATGAGCACATTAGTGTGTTCATAGATTGTTTAAAGCATCCCTCATTTGTATGTTCATGCATTTAATTTTTGGTCTAACAGATTGAGTAATTCCTAAAATTCTTAACTTTCTTATGATGTGGACCAGTGGGGCTATATAATTTTTAGAAAAGTCTTAATTTTCTTATGATGTGAACCGGTGGGGCTATATAAGTTTTAGAAAAGTCTTAATTTATCATTTATGTGCTTCCTTAGTTCTTTATTGTTCCAAACAAGTAATCAAAGATATACATTTCCTTTTTATTTTATTAAGATCACTAAGCATGGTAAAACTCATTTTGATCATAATTTATGATAGTCATAATTATCAATTTGATAAGCTAAATAGTGATTACCAATTTTTCTTTATTCAATTAAAGCATTTAAAATTTTCAAATAAAGAGCTAAAGAAAGTAGTATAACAAAATGGAAAAAAATGTAATTACTCTAAATGAAATGGAGTCACCTATGATGTAAATTTCTTTTGAAATTGTACATGTTGAAATGGTATTTCTAATTGATTTTATTTCATTGAAATGTTACTAATTTGTTAGCTCATTAATGCATATGTTCAAACACACTTGTCTATATATAGATACAGTCACTCACAATACTAAACTATTTCAATTTTCAGGGCTTTCGAAAGGTTGTGCCTGACAAATGGGAATTTGCCAACAAGAATTTCAAGCAAGGACAAAAAGAGCTCCTCACCGAAATTCGTCGTCGGAAAATTGTGACATCTATGCAAGGTGATATTCCGGAGACCGGAAAAACTTCTGGCGGTGGCGGCGGTGGCGGTCCGCCGTCACCGACAAATTCAGGCAAGGACCCCGGGTCCAGCTCCACATCGTCTCCGGACTCCAAGAACCCTGGGTCGGTGGACACACCCGTGGCTGCACATTTTGCAGATTTATCTAACGAGAACGAGAAGCTAAAGAGAGAGAATCAATTGCTGAGCTCGGAGCTGGCTCAGACGAAGAAACAATGCGACGATCTCATAACTTTTCTGACTGGGAGCTTGAATGTGAGGCCTGATAAGATCAACCATATCATGAGGCAAGGAAGTAGCTGCATGTCCACCCATGATGGGTTGGTTGGTGAGCTCGATGCCACCGTTGATGATGATGACGAAAATGGGGGAGAGAATGAGGGTTGTTTAAAGATTTTTGGGGTGTTGTTGAAAGGAGTGAAGAAAAAGAGGGGTCGTGATGAGAATACAGGTTTTGATGGGGCCCAAAGGAAAGAAATCAAGATGGTTGACTTTCACTCGCCGTTGATGAAGATCTCGACGAATGAGTGAATGACTCGTCAACAACAGAAAAGGTGTATGGTAAGCATTAACATAGAAAAAACTTCTATATATGCTATGAAAAATAGTGGGAAGTAGGGATAGAGTAGTAGTAAATTAGTACTAATAGATTAAAAAAAAAAAAAAAACACTTAATGCAACCGTAAGGTTGGCTTGTGAAGGAATAATTAAAATGTGTAGTGTTTTTAGGTTTGAATGGTATAGGTAAGTTGAGTTGGAGATTAAAGCAAATGAATCCCCAATATCTGTTCATCAATAAGTTTTTACACACGTAAAGTTTGTGTTAACATTGTTAAATTTAGATGCACATTCTCTATATTGGTATTTTGTTATCACATTATATTTTCCTCCTACATCTGCAAAATTAGTATTATTGTTTTAGTTATGCTTTCGATAGTTGATATAGTAGTGACAGTAGGGACTATGAAGCGAAAATGCAATTCATGTATTTAGAATAAAGTGACAAAACTATCCTTTTGTTTGAAATTTCAATTTTAACCTCAAATGTCATTTAACCTTTTACACATTCTTTCATAACGGCTTAGTCTCTCTCTCTCTCTAGCTGTTGCTCTTGCAACAATTCCTTCTTCACCATAAACCAAATCAAACTCGCCCAATACACCTTTTCAGGATGCCCGCCTCTGATCGTCCAATTTTGCTCTCAAATTACAAACTCGTCTCTCTTAACCACCACACGGCGGTCAAATCCTTTGCCGCCATCAGAATCAAATGGGCTCAAAGGACCACCACCACCACTATTGACCTCGCTACCTGATTCTTCCCCTCCGAGATCATCAACTCTGAAAAAATCCAGGTCTATTGTGGAGTTGACATCACCACAAACAAGATCCCATGTGCGAATAAAGTGTAGATGATGGCGATTTTAGCTCCCGAGCCAGTTGTCACTGATGACGGTGGCGATCGGCGACATTGGTTGCTTCATGGTAGTGATTTGGTGCGTACGATGGTTTTGTGGATGAGTGCTTCAACGACGATTTTGCGTTTGGGTTTTCATACGGATGGTGATGCCGCGATGGTTTTCAAGTGGTGGTGCTGGTGATTTCGATTGATGATCCTTGTGGTTTTGCTACCCAACGTCGACCAATGGTGGTGAGGGGTTCTGTTCGTAAGGATTTTGTGTGTTTGATTGGGTTGGGTTTTCTTCTGTGTTTGCTTGTGTGTTTTGTTCGTGAGAATTGTGGGTGTTTCTGGGAATTTATATATATATATATATATATATATATATCATCAAGAGATAATGTAAACCGAGAGAGATTTTCAGAGAGAGAAAAAGAGGAAAGAGATGTGTAGAGAGAGAGACTTCACATAAGAGAGAGGAGTTTTTAGAGAAAATGGTGGAATACAGAAATGTATCTCAAGGGCATTTAGGAAATTTTCGAAGAGAGAGAGAGGGGTATACGTCAGCAAGTTCATTACAAAATAATGGTTAAATAATAGATGGGTATAATGATAAAAACACTTGAACTACCAACTTTTATAGTCATTAAATGGCATACAATACTTATCTCCAATTAGACTATTAGAGTGCAACTTCCTGTCACATCACAAACCAAGTATTATAGTCATTAAATAGCATACAAATTAGAGTATTTAATTACTATAATACAAATTAAAGTATTTAGTCTAAAAATCAAGGGATGAGATGATATTCGCACTTCTCTACCATTGCAATCCAATCTTTAAGAAAAATGATGATTTTAATCCTAATTTTATAAATAAATGATTATTTTTTTCTTAACCCCCTCTCTTTTGCTCCCGCTTTCAACTTCTCTCAATTCTTTTTCTCTATTTTGTATCTACTTGTCTCTTTTCTTAGGTTTTGTTGTTTTGATATTGATCTTTGTAAAAAACTCTCTTTCTCTACCATTTGGTTAATGGAGTTTTAATAGTTGTTCAATGCTTCTCATGCTAGAAAGATCAATTACTTTGTTCAACTCAATTCAACCGTTTCTTCTTCATTTGTGAGATCTTAGCTTCTTTGAAGTTAATGGTATGGTAATTTTTTTTTTTTACTTTATTTTTTCATGATGTGTGCTTTGAGTTTAGTTTAGTTGAGATTCACTTTTACTTTAAGTTCTTATTAATCTCATTAGAATTTGGGGGACACAAAAAAATAAAAAAAAATGCAGAGCTTTGGTTACTTGAACTTCGTGACAAGTAGTATTAAAACTCTTCTACTCAGGAGATACTTTAAGTTCATTCATCTTTCCAACTCTCATAGACCTTCCCTGTTCTCAACAGCCTCACTTTTCAGGTCTAAACCCCTAAATTAAATTACATAAATAAATGAAATAAAGGTATGATATTAGCATCTCACTTTTGTGTACCTGCATGTTTATGAATGGAACAAATAAACATGCAGGTACACATGTACTCCTTTGCATCTAATGGCAGCAAAGAGTTGGTACCACCTTGTGTCACTTGGGATTTTTTATGGTTAATAAATAATTTTTTTTTTGTATTTAATAAGCAAATATATACAGATTTAGACAGTAAGTGCAACAAGAATGCATGTATTAGGGGTGCACACGGTCCGGATTGGTCCGGTTCTAGCATTTTTTGGAACCAAACCGTATGGTACGGTTCCACTAAAAAAGGAACCGGACCGAACCGTTTAACCGTATGGAACCGGACCGAACCGAACCGCGAAGAACCGGTTTGGTCCGGTTCGGTTCCACGGTTCACCAACCTATAATTATAATACTTATAATTATAATACTATAAGTATATTATAAGTATAATATTTCAAAAACAAAGATTGCAATTATATTATAATTATAGTATAATTATAATACTATAAGTATATAATAAGTATAATATTTAAATATTAGATATAACATATTTTATATTTATATATATAGAAACGGTTCGGTCCGGTTCGGTTCGGTCCTAAGGGACTGAAAACCGTAACCGGACCATTACTACACGGTTCCACAAAATTGAAACCGTGACCGAACAGGACCGCGAAAAAACCGGACCGAATTGTCCGGTCCGGTCCGGTTCGGTTTGGATTCCCGGTTTGGACGGATTTTTGTGCACCCCTAGCATGTATGCTATTTGTAGTTCAATAAAGCAACTTACAATAAATTTTACAACTTAGAGAGATTTTTCTACTTGAAGCCAATATTCTTAATCACTATAACAATTAAAACAGAAAATCAATCTTTTTCTCCCTTCAATCTCTGTTCTATTTTTGCCACCACCCATTGTCGCTTCCTCCTCTTCTCTTCCCAAACCCTAAGTTATATATATATATATATATATATATATATATATATATTGTGGTCAACAAAACCATAGTTGGTTACTGAAAAAAAGAAATGCATTGCAGCAGTAGTACCATGCATGTCCAGTATAGTTCATGATTGTCAAACATCACAATTAATTCCTTCAGTCTATATAAAATCAATTCCTACAATGTTTGTAACCTGTTATTGTCTATAAAAAATATCATCACAAAAAATAACATGCTTTCCTACAATTAACAAGGTAGATAAATCAAATTTGAGGAATGAAGACAGTAAAAACTGACCAGGAGTACATGCAACCCAGTCCACAGCTCAAGTTGCATTATTAACCTAGAAAATAATAATCCATAGTACTTGATGATACTAGTTAGTATTTACATGAACTCTTGAAAAACAAGACAAACATAGTAAAAATTGAATATTGGAATGCTAAAAACCACATAATTAACATCTATCATGACAGACTTATGAGGCTCCCAAGTCTAGAGAGCCCAAACTCTATCATAGCTTATGCCAACTAGACCAGACTTGGCACTTCTTATAGTATCACGTTCAGCTTTGGCCTGAGATTCACACCAAGCTAGTGTTGTTGCTCGGATATGATCCAGCTGAGGAAGAACACTACGTACAGCATGAAAAATGTTGTATTGTGACTCTCCTCGTCACAAAGAAATTGATGGTTGGAGGAAGAGGCCTAGCCGATCCAACTTATTTACGGAGATGAATTGGGAAAACCGTTTCGGCCTTCATCCAGACCCTAACACGCTCATCATCCATTGTGGATGTGGCAAAATTGATCCAAGAAGCCAAGAGTAGGCTAGATGTGGAATTTATTTCCATAGTCGACCAAGTCCTCCATGTGACAAATTGAAAGTCTCACTAAATATGTCACACTCCGGATTTTTGAGAAAATTTGAAATGTGAAAAACAAATAAAATAAAATAAAAATAAAAAAATAAATATACATTGATCTAATATCTATCTAATAAATCCCGTACAAATGTTAATACATTGGAAGGAAATATTAAATATATTTCTTCCTTACAAATTCTCAAAATAATATAATCTCCCCCAAATCCTGGGCAAAAAATAATACTAATGATCCCACTGCTACCTCTTCAATCGGTACTACCAAGTTCTGCAACTTAACCTGCAAAGTCTGGCATGGGATGAGCTCAAAGCTCAATAAAGATATGCTGAATAATCTTTCATTGCTTTAGCAAGTTAACTTTTGCATCAAAATATATATACACACACATTAAATCACGTATGCACATATATATAAAACATACATAAATTAAATATATAGGCAAATAGGAGAAAAGAGCAAGTATTAATGCCTCGGGTTTGTTATCTAGAAGCCTGCAAATTCGTTGCACATGCTGCAGCCACCCAATTGATTTCAGCCCACTACTGTCTAAGCCCAGACTTCAAACCCAATTTAATTAGGCCCAATTTAAATTGTGCAAGCCTAACCAAAGTTGACCCAATTAATTGTCTAGCCCAAATTAAAAATTACCAATTGCACAACCCATGTAACCAAGCAGCCCAATCCATACTACCCAATTTTATAACCCGAAACCATGATGTAAGCCATAACTACCATATCTATCAGGCCACTATTCATGGTAGCCCAATCATAACCAATTGAAGAAAATATTTTCATAGTTTATGGCAGCCCAAATATATCTATCTATATAGACATACAAATTATTTCATCACTATGGTCAACACCACAAACACACTGTTACGGTAGCCGAAGACCAAACCAAATGACCCAAATCAACCGTGACTAGCCACCACTAGCTGCCAGTGAACCATGCTGCCACCTTACCATTTAAGACCCAACCTTAGACCTTGTACTCGATCATGCACAACCATTCTCCACCACAAGGAGCAATCCTAGCCCACGAGGTCACCACCCGCGACCACCTTTGGCCCGCCATGCATGCGAATACTCCAGAAAAATAGCCCAAAGCCGGCAGCCACTAGGCACCTACTGTCAACCTCCATTTGAAACCCACTTCTGCCATGAACACCCTTCTCGGCTGTATCTTCACCATAACCCGACACCCAAGCCAGCCGAATTAGTTGTGCCAAACACAACCTTCAACCACTACATGAAGACTCAACAACCAGCCTTCGATTTTCATGGTAGACTTCACGATGCCGTAGCCAAAATACCAACCACCGTGCATCACCATCTGCCGAACCACCATGAAGGAGCGAGAGACCACCAAAAACCAAACCCACTTGACTCAGAACAGCCACCATTCACCACGGCTAAACCACCGTGTCCACCATATGTACAGCCATGGCAGCCATGCCACCATCAGCCAGCCATCACGGCCAGCCACCGCCAGACAACCCACCACTGGACCAAGCCTTGGCCACCATATACGATTCTCTCTCTATCTCTTGCTGCTCCTCTTTCTCTCCTCTGAGGTTCTCTCTCTTTTCATTTTTTAGGGATTCTAATAAAATACTAAAGAAATAAAAGAAAAAATAATAATAAAAAAGGTAATGCTACTGAGGCAGAATTCGTAGGCAGAATGTTTTACATCCATTGGATGCATGTGGTGAATGTATGTGATGGGGCCTACCACATGTATCCAATGATATAAAACATTCTACCTACAAATTCTGCCTGAGTAGCATTACCCTAATAAAAAATATACACTTAGCCCATGTTAAAATATACATTTAACCTAACACCTAAGCAATTATACTCCAGCCCGAACTAAAAACTCCAACCCAAACTCTCCCTAACCCAATCCGAAGAAGAATTAATAAAAATAAATAAATAAATAAATAACAGAAAAACAAAAGTATGATCCAACCTAAAGTATTTAGCATTTAAAACACTCAATAACAATTTAAATAAGTAACATTTAAAACATTCAATTAACAATTTAAACAAAAAAGAGAAATGCTAAACGTCATGAAATTATTTCATGAATGATGTGGCAGGTAACGTGGAGAGTTAGTATTGGTGGGATTCGGTGATAATATCATGGGACTTTGTGTATGGGGGGAAACCCACCAATACTAACTCTCCACGTTACCTGCCACATCATTCATGATACAAATTCATGAAATAATTTCATGACGTGTAGCATTGCTCAACAAAAAAAGGATCCAAATTAAAATTACATAACCTCAAAATTACGAGGTATTACAAAAAAGGCCTAAAGTACCAAACGAAAAAGTTGACTAAGGCATGACTAGCCTAACGCCAAAATTTGATAAAATTGGCTCAAGCATGACCAGCCTAACGCCAAAATTTGATAAAATTGACTAAGGCATGACTAACCGAGCGTCATGTTGTGAAGAAAAGTTGGCTAAGACATTACTAGCCAAATGCCCAAAAGTATAAAAATTAGCTTAGGCATGACTAGCTTAGTGCCAAAAAGAAAGAAGGCTTTAAGAGCAGAACAACCCTAAGAACCAAATGAATAAATAGGCTAAGACACAAGATGTTGATTGTTAATAATAGAAACGGCCTTAAGAGCCAAACGACCCCAAGAGTCGAATGATAAATTGGCTAAGTCATAACCAGCCGAACTCCAATAAAAATTGATAACAAACCAAAGGGGACTGATCTCCAATAAAATGACAATGGGGGTTGACCGCCAATAAAAAGGCATGACCAGTCAGGCACCAAATATAAATAAAATGGCAAAGGCATGACTAACTTAACATTATAGAAAAGTAGCAACAAGCCAATTGGGGCTGGTAGATAATATCACGGGGGCTGGTCACTAATAAAATGTTTGGGTGACAAAAGGCCAACAAAGTTGAACGAAAGAAAAATAAAAGAGGCAAGTGGCATTACAAGCCAAGTGCCTAACGAAGCTTGTGGTATGAAGAACCGAACAACAAAAAATGGCTAAGACATGGTAAGCCGAAAGCCCAAAAATCAACATTAGAATGGTAGCACTCCTCGTATAAATATGTATAGAAAATTCCATGAAGAGTGGAGGAAAACGGGGAAGATGGAAAAAAAATATTGTTTCTTATATTTAGCCATGACTAGGTTAGAAAGAAAAAAGAGATATACCGAGTCTTTGTAATATCTTATGAAATATATAAGAAAGTCTCCTATCATCTATGAACATAGGCCGAATAGGTCGAATTGTGCCGAACCATATAAATGATGTGTGTCAATCTCAATATCAACTATTTTTGAGTGTTTATTGCTTTAATCTACTTTTGATAATTAGTGACAAGCCTTTTTTAATAACAAGAGTCACAAATTTCATAAATAGGTTAGTACTTGGGGATACAATAGAGTAGCAAGTCATAAAAAAAAAAAAAAAAAAGAAAAATGAAAGCCATGTATCGTAAAATAGCCAAGAACGACTTTTGCTAATTAAGAGGAAACAAACAACTGAAGTACCAAATAGCGTGTGTGAAATTTAAAAGGCCAAAATTTCACTCAATTTGACCTGTGGTTAAAAAAATTATTATATGATCTCTGAATGATGTGATTTGAATTAATAATTAATTTTATTAAATATTTTTTTTTGTTTGACCGAATGTGTTTGACCAAACTTTTGGTACCGAGAAATGTCATTTTTCAACATAGCTTTACTGCTTACAAAACGAGAAGTTATTAACCGCACCGATCACTGTGTGGTACCCACTTGAATTTGATCACTGTATGTGGGAATCTCTTTCACATACAAACCGCGGCTCCACAAACACCGACCAGTGATGTCAGCACTCAAATAAGTGCTAACATCTGAACCCAAATCAAACTCACTTCAAAGCCTCTCTATCGAACGGAGCTACAAATATATCTTACTATGAGCAGTGTTTTGGTCCCCCACACGCCGGCAGAAATTGAGTTTCTCACTTCTTACGTAATAAAACATCCTCATTTAAAAGCTGACCAATGTCCATGTCAGCATGGGTCGACCAAATTATCACCTCAGCTTGTAACGTGTCACTGTCATTTCTCATTTCCAACTTTCAAGCTTCTCTTTCCAGGTGCGACGTGACTAAGAAAAGATTGACTGTGGAGAGTACTTGAATCCAATCGTATACGAATTAAGTTGGTTTTTTTCAATGATGTGATCCAATAAATGTGTGACATGTGTCTAAAAGAAAAAAAATTAAAAATGAATATTATCCATTTTTTCAGATTGAACCGAATGACAATGTTAGACTCTTAGTCTCCGATCAATGCATCTTAACATTCATCATTGTTAAATTTTTCACAAATTTAATACAACAAAACCCAAATTCTCATATTCAAAAATGACATAGATCTAATCAGATTTAAAACAAACCATCATATATATATATATATATATATTAGTCGTTGCAGAAATACCATAGATATATATATCGTGTATATATATATATTGATTGTTACTGAAATATATATATAATATTGTTATAGAATACATATAGGTATATGTATATTAATGATGAAAGGGAGAGATAAGGATGTGAGAGAAATACAATTTGGATCAAGATGAGAGAGAGATACATGCATAAGAGAGTTTGTTGCAATGAGAAAGTGCAAGAGAGAGAAGTATAAATGAGAGGGATCGTTATATGTGAAAGACAATCTGATTCGGGTTACGGGTTAATCTGTTAAAAAATAAATTTTTTTCATTTTTAACCTCTTTTAATATTTTTATAAATTTTGGATACGTGTCACACTTTTATTGAACCACATCACTGAGAAGAACCAACTTAATTCGCATAAAGTTGGACCCAAATATTGTCCTTTTGGATGACAAAATGTACACACACTCCGGGGAAGGTGGAACAAACTCCCACAGGAGATCAATAGCTAAACAAGAATTGCTTCAACTAAAGAAGGTAGGACAAGAATTATTAGTCTGACCAGTAAGTAGATCATTTGGGCTGCCAGATCGAAGTCCAAACTCCAAGCGATGTTGCTAACCATATATCTTACCTTAATCTGTCCAAGAAGCTTGGACAATTATCACATCCTCAAACGTTTCTCTAAATCTAATAAAATTGCTCCACAAGTACTTGAAAATTTTAAATCATTATTCAAAAAAAAAGAGTGATAATCTACCCCCATTGAAGCACGTAGTTTTTATCTGGGTCTGATGGTGAGAGAGCCCAAAAATGCATGCAATTTTTTTTTTCTTTTTTTCCTTTTATTTTTGGGTAACGAAACTGTTCTAGCCTGGTGAGCTTTAGTACATGCATGCAAATTCTAACCACATTATTTTTTTCTTTCCCCTAAAGATTGCAACGAAATGTTATTACTGATCAATATATATATATATTAATTCTTGATCATATGCATCTATAGTGATGGAAAATCCATTGTCATCCACTCTAGAAGCCCATCCTCTTCCATCATGTCCCAAAACCCATCACTCTCTTCCTTACTTGTCTCTCCGGTCTCAATCTTCTTCTTCTTCATCTTCTTCTCCAAAGAGTTGGGTCTAAGCTCTTGATTTTGTGGGTGTAGTTCTGAGTTTTTTCCCTCTGCTGTATAATCCGACAATGGAAAGTTAAGCTTGGCTTTGGCTCCGCGGAACTCAATGGCCGCCTTGTCATAAGCCCTCGCCGCCTCCTCCCCTGTCTTGAACGTGCCGAGCCACACTCGAGATGCTCTCCTGGGGTCCTGGATCTCCGAAGCCCACTTTCCCGATGGCCTCAGTCGGACTCCCCTGTACTTCTTCTTCTTCTTCTTCATGACCTCCCTCTGTTTCTTCTTTTCTTCATCATCTGGTGCAAAAAAGTTATTCGCACTTGCGAAACCCTGGAGGGCTAGTAGTAGCTGGGACCCTTCTGTGGTGGGATCATCACCATCACAGCCGGTGATCACGATCTTGAGAGCCGAGACCATGATGGAATGTAGTTGGCCTGAGGTCAAATGAGAAGAAGAGGAGGGCTTTTCTGATTGAATTTGATCTGGTTTGGGGTTGGTAGAGAATTTCTGAACATTCATGGTGTTCATTTTGAAGAAGAAGAAACTCTGCGAGAAAAACTGAACAAGGCGGAGGATGGAATGTGGAGGATTTCAATCACCGAAAAAAAATTTGGAGGATTTTACATACATATATACGTTGAGGGAGTCAAGCAATACGTGCCAACGCTGCATCCAGCTTTATGGCAGTTGTAAACCGAGTATTCGAACAGTTTGAAACTTTTTGCCAGGTGGGTTCGGATAGACAGTGTTTGAAGTGATTTTCATGAGTTAGGTTCAGATGGACCTGACAATGATGGAAAGACAGCTATACCCGAGAAACTGAGTTGAGTGCTTACGTCATTGGTCGGAGGTTCTGGATGATGATGCGGTGACATAGACATAAGTCAGCTTTTGGAGAGATTATTACGTATTGTGGGGACCATGATTTCCACAAATAAAAAGGGGCTACATGTGTATTCGTCTCTTTTTATTTTCGTATTTGTCACCGTAGTGTTTTATATTAAAAATTAATAGGTAGAGTCAATCACCATTTGACACGTGAAGTAATAATTTCTTTTGCAAGGTCAATAATTGTTCAAATTTTATCGTTGAATTCAAATTTGTCCGAAAGAAAAGGACAATACTTAATTGATGTTATGTATTCACCCCTTTCTCACAGTCACACCCTTCTCTCCACTGTTTTTCTCTCTCTTACCCTTCATGCAACATCATCACTCAACCGCCAAGCACATTTGAAGAGCTAGAAGTTTTAGTTTTAGTTTTAGTCTATGGCTGGGTTGTAAATATCAGATCATATATATATATCATTCTACTTATTAAAGTGTAGAAAAAATTCTTAGATTTTGTTAGATATGGATGTGCTGTAAGAGGTGAACAATGAGACTCGATGATTGGAAGTTCCATCAGTACATGGAAATATCTATCATACAGTTATGTTTATTATCCTACTGAGAAAATATAATATTGTTTGTAAATGGCTAAATTGGCCGGTTGTATCTTGTCTAGAATTAATTGGGTGTCTAGAAATTTCTGATCTTGATTACAGTGTGTTAATGCCAATATTTTCAACAGTTACGGTTCAATCAGAAAGTGACACATGGCAAGTTCTAATGGAACTGGCCATAACAAATTCCTATGCCAATGACTGCTAGGAGCCTGACACGTGGCCATGTGAGGTTAATAAATTTTCGACAACCTAAATTTACTCATAAATTAGACTTTCAAGCTGGGGTCCACTTCAAGTATGACATATGGCTTAAAAAGTTAGTTTGACAAGGGAATGGATTCTATGAGATGATGCCTACTAGAAGAAAGGACACATGACATAATCCTAGAAGGTTAAATATAAACAAAGAAGGAATGAGTTGAACTTGACTCGGTCAAAGTTGATAGATCACGTGTCACCACTAGAATTTATTAAAATCAGTGGAAGATCTCCTAAAATCAAGGAACTAATTCTATCAAAGATGGAAACGTCGAGAAGATCTAATATTACTTAAAGGAGTTGCCCTAATTCATCAGTGGATCAAGAAATATTATGAACAGTTGCCAAAACAAGTAAGTGGTTGACAATAAAAAGAAAAATGAGGGACGCGTGGCGATATTCTATTGGAAGGATACATGAAAATTTTCAATGGAAGATACACCTGCTATCATCCTAAAAAGTAATAAGAAATGCATAACATGGCTCAAACTTGGAGAACAAGTTGAGAATATAGAGGAAAGCATGGGATATGTGGCGGTATTCCATTGGAAGGACGTATGGGAGGTTCCAGCCAAAGTTACAATCATAACTAGTCTATAAAGTGGGACAACATGGTCTCTAGCATATAGGCAATATCAGAAGCTCAAGCAGAACGTGGGACAGGTGGCAGACTCTGGTCATTGCCATGTGGAAAACCACACCTTCCATTAAAAATGTCACTTACAACTGCTTATTTAAAGCTACAATACTCAAAAAAGTGTGGCCTTATATTTATAAACATGATCAGAAGATCAAAGAGATAATAGGACAAGTGGCAAGATTTGATAAGTCAACGTGGAAAGCCTTAACTGCTAGTGGAACTGTGCATCAGCAACTGCTATCAGAAAGCTCTATAAATAGAGCACCATTGCATACATTGTAAGGCCTACTCAATACACACAAAAACACTTCAATTCAAAGTCTTACACTTTATTTATCTTTTACATTCCAACAATGTATTTCAATATCTTTTGATCCAAGGTTCTTCAGCTTTCGATTATACATTATGTTTTTGTTGAACTTCCATTCCAAAGTCATGCAATTTCCTTTCCTTTAATCTCAGCACTTGTCTTTTAATTACTTACCTTTCTAGTCATGTCCTTTAAAATCTTTTACTTTCCTCATCATGTCCTTTAATTCCTTTAATTTCCTTATCCTGTCATTTCAAATATTTACTTTTCTCGTTCAATCTTTTAATTTATTTGTTTTCCTTGTTCCATACTTCATTTCTGTTTACCTTTCCATCCATAGAGAATCCAAAAAGTCTTTTGTTCTCAAAGACAAAAAAGAACCTTTGGAAGGTGGTCATTTCAGACCTTCCCAACAATCGCCAAATCCCTACTGTCCAACTAGAATCTAATTTGGATATTCAATTAAAACTAAATTAGTTCCTGGCACACCCGTGCTTCAACTAAAAGATTTGTTATAGGCCAAACATAGTGGTTTAGTATAGATATTATGACAATTTAAGTATTTGTTTTTGAGCGATTGTTTTCATCTCTGTCTTTGTATCTTTTTAATTTTATCGTCACCATTTTCATCACATTGTTGTATCATCGATTTTCATCGATGGTGAAGATCGTCGGTTTGGAGTGTATTCTTTAATTTTCCTTCTTCTTTGGATACGTCCAAATTTAAATTATATATCATGTTACTCAAGTATTGACTCTAGAGGAGGGGGGGTGAATAGAGTCTATGGCAAATAATGAATATTTTTTTTATTGACAAGTTGTAAGTTAGCTAAAAAGGAAATTACTTCTATATATGTAATAAATGTTCAATAATTAATTTAGCAATTTAAAGCACAATATAATAAGATAGAGATAGAGGGATCAAACACAATTGACACGATAATTTTTGCGAGGTTCGGAATTCATACTCTTTGACTCAAGACCCCTCTTGAGACTTTCCGTATCCAATATGGCTACTCCTTGTAGGTGGAGTGCAAAAACCTTCTTACTCAAGAAAAAATCCTTCTCTTAATCTTCCTTAGGTCATTCCAACCCTTTGCTAAAGGGACAACCTCCTTTAGGCTTTCTCTGGATCAAACTGATCCTCTTGAATGAAAGAGTTTTATACAAGATCTCTAGAAGATAGATTTACAATATGAAACTCTCAATAGATTTTTCTCTCATAATAGATAGATACACAAGTGTAAGCTTACAGACTAGAGAGTAAATGAATCACAAGTGTTTAAAGTTCAAGTCTTTGAAAAAAAACAGAGCTCATGAGATTGGATGCCCAAATGATTTTGCAAGAAAATAATTTTCTCAAGTGTTTGTCTATGATTCATAAAACATCTTCTTATGTAGAGAGGACATCAGACAAGGCCGTTTTAAAGTAGTTGCACAAGTGGTTTGGAACATTAAATTTAGAAATTAGCCTTTAATTTTCTGAACCACAAGGTTTTGGTCGACTGATGATTTCATCGGTCAACTGAACCAAGTGTTTCAGTCGACTGAAGCTCAGCTTCAGTCGACTAAAACTCCTCTGTTTTGTAAAGCCTACTGGAATTCATTTCCAGTTTTTATCAGTCGACTGATGAAGAGATTCGGTCAACCGATAATCTTGTTTCTGTCGACTGAAGCTGAGCTTCGATCGACTGAAACTCCTCTGTTTTGTAAAGCTTACTGGAATTTAATTCTAGATTTGTTCAGTCGGCTGAAGGACCTCATCAGTCGACCGAAACTATATATATATACCAAAGAGCTCTTTTTAAAATAGATTTTCGAATAGACATTCAGATAAGAAGGTCAATGATGAACTATGAGTGATATCAAGATCTATATATGATCAAAAATGATTTTTGAAAAGATTTTTAGTGAATGATCATTGAAAGAGATGAGCTTTACTTGAATTCACATAAACTTTAACATTATTTCCTAAGAGCTCACCATTCTATCTACCCCTTCTTCCATGTGAATTGATCAGTTGAGTTCTTAAAGGAAATGATCACTTGTTTGAGATATTTTTAATCACGGAAGACTTTAAACCTTTAAGTGCTTCCTTTTTGATGTTTCTTCAAGATCTGTTCACTTGATTTTGGATGGCATTTCTTTGAGCTTGAAATTGATGGATTCCTTGAATTTTGTCTTTATATATGATCACTAGCATAACCACTTAAACGAAAATATTAGTAATAAAGACATCATAAATGATTTGTAATCATCAAAATTATAAGATTGCCCTTAGGTCAAAACCTTCGGGTCAACATATCATAATTCTTTAAATTCATTTGAGAGGCCAAATTTGTGGTCATTTGAAAATCACTTGCATCAAATTAAATGCCAAAAACTTCATGGATTTGATATTTCCATTGTTTGGTTTGTCTCAAATAACAATCTTTTGCTATTACCCATGCATGAATTGTTATTCTATTCAATCTAAAATTTATATACTCTATGTTGGGACCATCGAATCGAAGCTTTGGATTTAGAATTGAAGAAAATTTAGTTCAAACTTTAAACTGAATTTCTTCCAATTTCAAATTCAAAATGTCGATTCGGTGCTCTTAAATACAAGTATACAACATTACTAGATTTTGGTTAATCTCAAATAGCAGTTTCATAACCTTGATGTTTCACAGAGTCACCTCCTTGTCCATCCGAGAGCAGCTTCGCTCCATCGCAATCTTCCACTATGTTGATCTTACGCATTTTTCTATCTCTTCTTTCACTAGTTCATGTAATCGATCTCTACACTTTGTCGCCACTTACAAAAATTCAATGTAAAACATTGCAATCAATAATGAAATATTTTTACTAGAATTGAGAACTACATACACCAGAGCATCCATGACTATCGTAAACACCTAAGTAGTTGACGCAGGTGTATAAGAGGGAAAAAGAAAAATATAGAACTAGAGAACATAACCAAGGGAAGGAGTTGGCTAAACAAGTGTTATGTTCTATAAAATCAATTATCAAATATAATTCAAGATTCAAAAGTTACATTTTTTCATCTTCATATTCATCTTCTACGCCACATTAAAGAGGCTACAACTCCCAACTTTTAACATGAAACACAAAGTTGACAATTTTAAAAGAAATACAACTTACTAGGAAATCAATAAATAAATAAATCAACTATAAATATAAGTAGTTGGTAAGTCAAGTCTTCTATTGGAAGTCACTTTTCAAGACACTCTTTCATCTTCCACTTGAGTGAGAAAGAACTCGAACTCAAGTTTAAAACAAATTGCCAGAATCAATCAAAAATTCGAGCATAATTTTTCATCCCTTATTTCTTCTTTTTCGAACTCAAACCCAATACAATAATCTTTTTACACTAACAAAGAACAAATTTGCATAACAAACATGAATTTCTCTAGATTCCTTTTGAAATTGAAGAGATTCTCAAAACTCGATAAAACACGTATCATGAGCTAAAAGTTTAATCAACTTCAATTTTTGTTCTAACAAACGCTTAGTTGTTGTAACGCACTCCAAGAATTCATCCTAAATCATATCATAAAAGTGAAATTCATTATTTGTCATCTCCATGGATTCAAAAGCTTTATAACCAACCATTTTCTTATCTCCATGTAATTCCTAGTTGTGCACATTTTTCAACCAAGGTAAGCTTGTTTTAGTGTTCAAATCTTTAACCACCAAATAATGGTTAGTTTTCTTGGAAATCTTCTGTTGATGAAAGGTTAAGTATTAAAGTCTTACTTGGAATGATATCATTAAACTTATATGAAAGGGAATTCATCAAAGGTAGGACTGTGCTGTATATTTTGTAATTGTCAATATTCGGTGTCAAAACTAGACATGAACGAGTTGTAATCTTTTATTTATATTCTTATAACTAATCGTATAATTGAAACCTTAGAGTGAGTATAGTGTTCAACACCAACCATGTAAATGACCTTCAAAGGCATGAAGCTAGCTTGACATTTTGGAAGAAGGCATCAATTCATTGAACAATGGTTTGATCGGTTGAAGTTTTTGGATGGTTTTAATTGCATATAGACGTTGTTGATCAAGTACGAGAGTCACGTAGTTCAGGTAAAGTGGTGAGAAACTATATATTTCAAGCCAGGTGGTTCTAACATTGGAAAGTAGAGTTTTTGAGCAATTTTTTAAAACTTTCAAGGTTGGACCGGTCCAGTTCAAACCTAGACCGGTTCAAGAGGTCTTGGGACCTTGATTTTTGATAGCTAGAAGCCTGGACTAGTTCAAGTGAAGGTCTTTCCAAGCCTTCTGGTTTGGCATTTTTGCCTTCATTTGTCCTATTTTGACTCGAATTTGACTCTGAAATTTTCTTAAACTTTCAGACTTGTTTCCTATTAAATTTTAATTTATTTTTTAAGAAAAATTAAGATTTTTAACATCTATAAAAATCTCATATGTCTTCTCTCTTATTAAACTTTCAATATACATCAAAAATAATATTTTAGAGAGAAAAAACATAGAGATATTTTTAGAATAGAGAATTCTTCTTTAATTCTTTGTTTATATTTCTTTGAGAGATCACACACATATATACACGATGAGTGATTTAGGTTATGTCTCTCTATTTACTTGATCAGTCATTTGAAGACTACTTCATAGATTTCTTATTGAACAAACTATTGGATTGTTTGGCTTTTTCTACAACTATTTGTTGGTGAGGAAGGAGAAGAAGATCTCACTACGAAAAAGAAAAAATATTTTTTGAGTATTCGTGTTCTTCCAATTACCCATCTGCAAAGATCGTGATGTGAGCCAGAAGTTTGCAGCAATTGAGCGAGTGAGTCGTAAAAGTAAGCCTGAGGTGTTTCGCATCAAATTCTTGCCAGAGTGGAGTGGGTGTGAGTCTAGGATAGAGTATGTTGTACTTTCCTTCGACGATAGTGGATTTAGTTCTCCAGGGCTACAAACCTCACCCATGATATTTTTTTGATCTAGGTTTTCCACATATATCCAATGCACTCATTTATTTTATTGCACTTTACTTTATTTATTTACTTTATGTGATTATTTTAATTTTTAATTGGACTTAAAATTTGAATAATCTAAAAAATTAAGCAAACGAGTGAGTAAACCTATTCATCCCCCTCTAGATTCAAAGCAAACTTTCACAACCACTTCCATACCGCGCAACTCACACCTCAGAAATTTCAATTTTAAACCTCAGATGTCATTTAACCTTTATACCCCCCAAAAAGTTTTACACACTCTCGTAACGACTTAGTTTCTCTCTCTAGCCCCCCTCTCTCTCTATAGCTGTTGCCCTTGCATCAATTCCTTCTTCATCATAAACCAAATCAAACTCGCCCAATACACCTTTTCAGGATGCCCGCCTCTGATCGTCCAATTTTGCTCTCAAATTACAAACTCATCTCTCTTAACCACCACACGACGATCAAATCCTTCGCCGCCGTCAGAATCAAATGGGCTCAAAGGACCACCACCACCACTATTGACCTCCCTCTTTGATTTTTCCCCTTAGAGATCATCAACTCTGAAAAAAATCCAGGTTTACTGTGGAGTCGACATCACCACAAACAAGATCGCATGATGACGGTGGCGATCGACAACATTGGTTGCTTCATGGTGGTGATTTGGTGCGTACGATGGTTTTGTGGATGAGTGCTTCAACGACGATTTTGAGTTTGGGTTTGATACAAATGGTGATGCCACGATGGTTTTCAAGTGGTGGTGGTGATTTCGATTGTTGATCTTTGTGGTTTTGCGATCTAACGTCGACCAATGATGGTGAGGGGTTCTGTTCGTAAGGATTGTGTGTGTTTGATTTGGTTGGGTTTTCTTCTGTGTTTGATTGTGTGTTTTGTTGAGAATTGTGGGTGTTGCTGGGAGAATATATATATATATATATATATACTATCTAAGTATTTTTCACAAGTAATATTAAAAGAAAATCTTGGCGGTGTTAAAGTTATATTAAAAGATAAGTATTATAAAGTTAGAGATTTTTGAAAACTTAAAAGTATTTTCAAGTGTGACAAATATTTTAGGGCAATTCAAAAAGAAGAAAGGAGTTATTAAATTGGAAAGGAGGGAGTATTATTTACTTGTAGGTAAAGTGGTGCTAGATAGAACTTGACCTTAGTTGCTTAAACAAACTGGCCAAACTTTCTAGGAAAATTTGCAACTTTTCCTTAGTTTAAGAATTTTTTGCAACACATTTATAATTTAGAGGAATTTTATTCAATTTTCCCTAATTTTTGGCAGCAATATAAACTAAGTGTGATGTTTAGGTTAATCGTCAAAAAAATAAAAAAATAAATTCAGACTGTAAGAAAAAAAATTGGGACAGCTTATCATACTTATATATTATAAGATTTTTTTTTCTTTTGCAATTTACCCAATTCTTTTTACTTATACCTAAATTATATAGAATACACCTAAACTAACCGCCACATTTGGAAACTGTATTTCCCAAGGTATTAGTCCTCTACAAAGCCCATGACTGTAGTAATTTTTTCACGTATCTTAAATTTACAAAAATTGCAAGTAAAACATTAAAGAATATTGTAAAATAGAGAGAGAGAAATAAATGGAGAGAGAGAGAGGGGATGATTTTAATAATAAGTTAGAATGGAATGGTCATTTCATAACTCAAGAAGAGGAATGATTTTGTTGGAATGAACATTTCAAGAGAATGACTTTGAATGATCATTCCATTTCTAATGTAATACAACAAACAACAGAAAGGGAATCAGAGGTGGAATGACCATTCCATTCCACCTCCATTCCTGCATACCAAACTAGCCCTCACACCATTAAATGTGCAATTAGACTGTTAGAGTGTAACTTCCTATCACATACCAAGTATTATAGTCATTAAATAGAATTATTGTCTAAAAATCAAGGGATAATGTGATATTTGCACTCCCCTTCTCTACCATTGCAATCAAATCTTAAAGAAAAATGACGCTTTTAACTCTCATTTTATAAATAAATAATTTTTTTTTTCAAATACCACAACTACCCTGTCAGATATGAAACAATCTTTGTCTTCTTCTTTCTCTTTGATTTTTAATATTTACAGTCTACCATTCTTAACCCCCCTCTCTTCCGCTTGTGCTTTCAGCCTTTCTCAACTTTGTATCTACTTATCTCTTTTCCTAGGTTTTGTTGTTTTGATATTGATATTTGTAAATAACTCTTTCTCTACCATTTGATTCATGGAGTTTTAATAGTTCTTCAATGCTTTTCGTGCTAGCAAGATCAATATATTATTTTGTTCAACTCAATCATTTCTTCATTTGTGAGATCTTAGCTTCTTCGACGTTAATAGTGATGATAATTTTTTCTTTTATTTTATTTTTTCATGATGTCTGCTTTGAGTTTAGTTTAGTTTCATGATCTATGCTTTGAGTTTAGTTTAGTTGATATTCACTTTACTTTAAGTTCCTATCAATCTCATTAGAATTTGGGACACACAAAAATAAAAAAAAATGCAGAGCTTTGGTTACTTGAACTTCATGACAAGTAGTATTAAAACTCTTCTACTCAATACTTAAGTTCATTCATTCCTTCCAACTCTCATAGAGCTTCCCCTGTTCTCAACAGCCTCACTTTTCAGGTCTAAACCCCTAAATTAAATTACACAAATAAATGAAATAGAGGTATGATATTAACATGATAATAGCATCTCACTTTTGTGTACCTGCATGTTTATGAGTGGAACAAATAAACATGCAGGTACACATGTACTCCTTTGCATCTAATGGCAGCAAAGAGTTGGTACCACCTTGTGTCACTTGGGATTTTTTATGGTTATTAAACAATTTTTTTTTGTATTTAATAAGCAAATATATATGGGAAATACTAAACGTCATGAAATTTTATCATGAATTGCTTTCATGAATGATGTGGTAAGTGATAATACCATTGACATTTCATGTATGGGGGGAATCCCACCAATACTAACTCACCATTTAATTGCCACATCATTTAAGATAAAAATTCATGAAATATTTTCATGACGTGTAGCATTGCTCAATATATATATACAGATTTAGACAGTAAGTGCAACAAGAATGCATGTATGCTATTTGTAGTTCAATAAAGCAACTTACAATAAATTTAACAACTTAGAGAGATTTTCTACTTGAAGCCAATATTCTTGATCACTATAACAATTAAAACAGAAAATCAATCTTTTTCTCCCTTCAATCTCTGTTCTATTTTTGCCACCACCCATTGCCGCTTCCTCCTCTTCTCTTCGCAAACCCTAAGTTATATATATATATATATGCTAGTTGGCTATCAAATATATATAACTGGGAGAGAATGGAATACAAATTGTGGTCAACAAAACCATAGTTGGTTACTGAAAAAAAGAAATGCATTGCAGCAGTAGTACCATGCATGTCCAGTATAGTTCATGATTGTCAAACATCACAATTAATTCCTTCAGTCTATATAAAATCAATTCCTACAATGTTTGTAACCTGTTATTGTCTATAAAAAATATCATCACAAAAAATAACATGCTTTCCTACAATTAACAAGGTAGATAAATCAAATTTGAGGAATGAAGACAGTAAAAACTGACCAGGAGTACATGCAACCCAGTCCACAGCTCAAGTTGCATTATTAACCTAGAAAATAATAATCCATAGTACTTGATGATACTAGTTAGTATTTACATGAACTCTTGAAAAACAAGACAAACATAGTAAAAATTGAATATTGGAATGCTAAAAATCACATAATTAACATTATCATGACATATTTATGAGGCTCTCAAGTCTAGAGAGCCCAAACTCTATCAGTAGTGGGCACATTTACTATCAAAAGCAATGATTCTACTATCATAGCTAATACCAACTAGACCAGACTTGGCACTTCTTATAGTATCGCGTTCAGCTTTGGCCTGAGATGCACACCAAGCTAGTGTTGTTGCTCGGATATGATCCAGCTGAAGAAGAACACTACGTACAGCATGAAAAATGTTGTATTGTGACTCTACTCGTCACAAAGAAATCGTAAGTGGCAAATTGATGGTTGGAGGAAGAGGCCTAGCCGATCCAACTTATTTACGGAGACGAATTGGGAAAACCGTTTCGGCCTCCATCCAGACCCTAACACGCTCATCATCCATTGTGGATGTGGCAAAATTGATCCAAGAAGCCAAGAGTAGGCTAGATGAATTTGTCAAATGGACAACCAGCTGTGATTGACAAAAATAAATAAATGGTCAACCAACTACTATAGACGACCCATTTACGCCACCTCTTCACTGTAATACTAGTGATCTCACATTGCTACCTCTTCAATCGGTAATACAAAGTTCCGCAATTGTCCACGTATCAGCGTCTTAACTTGCAAAGTCTGGCATGGGGTGAACTCAAAGCTCAATAAGAATATGCTAAACAATCTTTCATTGCTTTAGCGAGGTAACTTTTGCATCAAAATATATACACACACATTAAATCACGTATGCACATATATATAAAACATACATAAATTAAATATATAGGCAAATAGGAGAAAAGCTAGAAGCCTGCAAATTCGTTGCACATGCTACTGCAGCCACCCAATTGATTTCAGCCCACTATTGTCTAAGCCCAGACTTCAAACCCCATTTAATTAGGCCCAATTTAAATTGTGCAAGCCCAATCAAAATTGAAGCCCAACCAAAGTTGACCCAATTAATTGTCTAGCCCAAATTAAAATTACCAATTGCACAACCCATGTAACCAAGCAGCCCAATCCATACTACCCAATTTTATAACCCGAAACCATGATGTAAGCCATAACTACCATATCTATCAGGCCACTATTCATGGTAGCCCAATCATAACCAATTGAAGAAAATATTTCCATAGTTCATGGCAGCCCAAATATATCTATCTATATAGACATACAAATTATTTCATCACTATGGTCAACACCACAAACACACTGTTATGGTAGCCCAAGACCAAACCAAATGGCCCAAATCAACCATGACTAACCACCACTAGCTGCCAGTGAACCATGCTGCCACCTTACCATTTAAGACCCAACCTTAGACCTTGTACTCATGCACAACCATTCTCCACCACAAGGAGCAATCCTAGCCCACGAGGTCACCACCCGCGACCACCTTTGGCCCGCCATGCATGCGAATACTCCAGAAAAATAGCCCAAAGCCGGCTGCCACTAGGCACCTACTGTCAACCTCCATTTGAAACCCACTTCTGCCATGAACGCCCAAGCCAGCCGAATTAATTGTGCCAAACACAACCTTCAACCACTACATGAAGACTCAACAACCAGCCTTCGATTTTCATGGTAGACTTCACGATGCCGTAGCCAAAATACCAACCACCGTGCTCACCATCTGCCGAACCACCATGAAGGACCGAGAGACCACCAAAAACCAAACCCACTTGACTCAAAACAGCCACCAT
The DNA here is from genome assembly GCA_026545225.1 of Cornus controversa. Classification (NCBI taxonomy): domain Eukaryota; kingdom Viridiplantae; phylum Streptophyta; class Magnoliopsida; order Cornales; family Cornaceae; genus Cornus; species Cornus controversa. Next base: position 20,043,347 of record CM048846.1, on the reverse strand, counting down.
TCACCACGGCTAAACCACCGTGTCCACCATATGTACAGCCATGGCAGCCATGCCACCATGCCAGCTATGAACCATCACTGCCGGAACTGCCACCTCCGGCCACCGCTTCAGCCCACAAATACAGACCCACCAGCAGAACAACCACCGTCGTCCAGGCTGAAGCTCCACCATCAGCCAGCCATCACGGCTAGCCACCGCCAGACAGCCCACCACTGGACTAAGCCTTGGCCACGATACACGACTCTCTCTCTATCTCTTGTTGCTCCTCTTTCTCTCTCTCTCTCTCTAACTTTTCTCTCTTTTATGTTTTAGAGATTCTAATAAAATATTAAAAAAATAAAAGAGAAAATAATAATAAAAAATTTACACTCAGTACATATTAAAAATATACATTTAACCTAACACCTAAGCAGCAATTATATTTCAGCCCGAATTCAAAACTCTAACCCAAACTCTCGCTATCCCAATCCGAAAAAGAATTAATAAAAATAAATAAATAAATAACTGAAAAATAAAAGTATGATCCAACCTAAAAAAAAACAACCTAAAACATTTAGCATTTAAAACACTCAATAACAATTTAAACAAGTAAAATATTTAACATTTAAGACATTCAATCAACAATTTAAACAAAAAAAGAAAATTAAAATTAAAATTACATAACCTCAAAATTACAAGGTATTACAAAAAAGGCCTAAAGTGCAGAACGAAAAAGTTGGCTAAGGCATGACCAGCCTAACGCCAAAATTTGATAAAATTGGCTCAGGCATGACCAGCCTAATGCTAAAAAGAAAAATGCACTAAATGTCAAACGAAGAAAATGGTTAAGGCATGCCAGCCGAACGCCAAGTATGAACAAAATTGGCTAAGGCATGACCAGCCGAATGTCATAGAGAAAAAGGCCTGAAGTGCTGAATGATAAAATAGATAAGGCATGACTAGCCGAGTGTCATTTTGTGAAGAAAAGTTGGCTAAGACATTACTAGCCAAATACCAAAAGTATAAAATTAGGTTAGGCATGATTAGCCTAGTGCCAAAAAAAAAGAAGGCCTTAAGAGCCGAACGGCCCTAAGAACTGAATGAATAAATAAATAGGCTAAGGCACAAGATATTGATTGATAAAAACAGCAAAGGACTTAAGAGCCAAACAACTCCAAGAGTCGAATGATAAATTGGCTAAGACATAACCAGCCGAACTCCAATAAAAATTGAAAACAAGCCAAAGGGGGCTGATCTCCAATATAATGACAATGGGGGTTGATCGCCAATAAAAAAGACATGACCAGCCACGCCAAATATAAATAAAATGACAAAGGAATGACTAGCCTAACATCATAGAAAAGTAGCAATAAGCCAAATGGGACTGATAGCTAATATCACAGGGCTGGTCACTAATAAAATGTTTGGGTGACAAAAGACCAACAAAGTTGAACGAAAGAAAAATAAAAGAGGCAAGTGGCATTACAAGCCAAGTGCCTAACGAAGCTTGTGGTATGAAAAATCGAACAACAAAAAATGGCTAAGACATGGTCAGCTGAAAGTTCAAAAATCAGCACTAGAATGGTAGCACTCCTCGTATAAATATATATGTATAGAAAATTCCACGAAAAGTGGAGGAAGACTGGAAAGATGGAAAAGAAATATTGTTTCTTATATTCAGTTATGACTAGGTTAGAAAGAAAAAGAGATATACCGAGTCTTTGTAATATCTTATGAAATATATAAGAAAGTCTCATATCATCCATGAACATAAGCCGAGTAGATTGAATTGTGCCGAATCACGTAAATCATGTGTGTCAATATCAATATAAACTATTTTTGAGTGTTTATTGCTTCTATCTACTTCTGAAAATTAGTGAGTAATTTTTTTTGGCATCTACATAAGCCTTTTTAATAACAAGAGCCACAAATTTGATAAATAGGTTAGTACTTCGGGATACAATAGAGTAGCAAGTCATAAAAAAAAAATTTTGAAAAATGAAAAATGAAAGCCATGCATCGTAAAATAGCAAAAAAAAACGTCTTTTGGTAATTAAGAGGAAGAAGTACCAAATAGCGTGTGTGAAATTCAAAAGGCCCAAATTTGATACGTGGTTGAGAAAAATTATTATATGATTTAGGAATGATGTGATTTTAATTAATAATTAATTTTATTAAATATTTTTCTTGGACCGTATGTGTTTGACCAAACTATTGGTACCGAGAAATGTCATTTTTCAACATAGCTTTACTGCTTACAAAACGAGAAGTTTTTCACTGCACCGATCACCGTGTGGTACCTTCTTGGAACCGGATGATTTTGATCACTGTATGTGGAAATCTCTTGATGTGTTGACCACCACATGATCACTAATGACGCACAAACCGCGGCTCCACAAACACCGACCAGTGATGTCAGCACTCAAATAAGCCATCTGAACCCAACTCAAACTCACTTCAAAGCCTCTCTACAAAAATATCTTACTATGAGAAGTGTTTTGGTACCCCACACACGCCGTCAAAAATTTAGTGTCTCACTTCTTAGGTAAAAAAAATCCTCATTTAAAAGCTGACCAATATCCATGTCAGCATGGGTTGACCAAATTATCACCTCAGCTTGTAACGTGTCACCGTCTGAATCCCAACTGAAAATCATTTCCAACTTTCAAGCCTCTCTATCCAGGTGCGACGTGGCTAAGAAAAGATTTGCAACTTTATACAGTTGGATGCCGCGTTGGCACATCGACGCCGATATATATTTGAAATCCTTCGCAATATTCCATCATCTGCCTGGACAGTTTTTGTTGCAGAATTTCTCATTTCTGCTTCTTCAAAATGAACCCCATGGATGTTCAGAAATCCTCTACGAACCCCAAACCAAACCAAATCCAATCAGAAAAGCCCTCCTCTTCTTCTCATTTGACCTCCGACCAAGAACACTCCATCATGGTCTCGGCTCTCAGTCACGTCATCAACGGCCGTGATGGTGATGGTGATGATCCCACCACAGATGGGTCCCGGCTACTACTAGCCCTCCAGTCTTTCACAAGTACCACTAACTTTTCGGCACCATACGATGAAGAGAAGAAAGAGAGGGAGACCAAGGAGAAGAAGAAGTACAGGGGAGTCCGACAGAGACCGTGGGGGAAGTGGGCTTCGGAGATCCAAGACCCCCACCAAAGGAAACGAGTGTGGCTCGGCACGTTCAACACGGGGGAGGAGGCCGCGAGGGCTTATGATAAGGCGGCCATTGAGTTCCGCGGAGCCAAAGCCAAGCTTAACTTCCCATTGTCAGACTATACAGACGGACCAAGCCTAGAACTACGCCAAGAAAATGAAGAGCCTAATCCCAATTCAATTGAGAAGGCGAAGAATAGCGAAACAGAGATGCCACAAAGCTCACAGTATGGAGACAATCAAGAGCTCAGACCCAACTCGTTGGAGGAAGAGAGTGATTGGTTTTTGGACACGATGGAAGAAGATTGGTTTCAAGATTTGATGACAATGGATTCCCCTCCATAGATAGATAAGATCAAGAGCTAATATATATATATATATATATAATCCCCACCACTACATACTTAATGGGGGTAGATTACCACTCTTTATATTTGGAATAGTGATTTAAAAATTTAAAGTTCTTGTGCAGCAATTTTATTAGATTTGGAGAAAGCTTTGAGGATGTGAAAGACTGATAATTGTCCAAGCTTCTTGGAGAGTTATTTAAGGAAAAAGGTAAGATCTTTGGGTGTATATATATAATCCCCACCACTACATACTTAATGGGCGTAGATTATCAGTCTTTATATTTGGAATAGTGATTTAAAAATTTCAAGTTCTTGTGCAGCAATTTTATTAGACTTGGAGAAACCTTTGAGGATGTGATAACACTCTGATAATTGTCCAAGCTTCTCGGAGATTTATTTAAGGAAAAAGGTCAGATGTTTGGGCGTTATGGTGGAACCCACCTGCATAAACGCGCTGCCACTCACTCATAATTCTGTCCAAAAGCAGAAAAGAACAAAATGTCCTTTTACCTTTCTTCATGATGCAGGTGGACCTTACTAGGGATGGCAATTTTGTCCGTCCCGCCGGATTTTCGTCCCGTCTCGTCCTGTTTAGGGCGGGTATGAGAGTCATTTTTTTTCGTAGGGACAGATTTAAAAAAAAATTAAAATTTGTCACGGGTACGGGACGAGTTTGGGACTCTATAATAACCCGCCCCGCCCAGCTTATGTATTTTATTATTATAAATATATTTATATGTATATATATATATATACAAATTATAATTTTACTTTTGGTTGTATTAAGACTTATGTTTTCATTTTATCTTTTTGTTGTATTAACACTTCTTTAATCGTTGGATCAAACTTGTTACTAAGTTTTTTAGTTGTGAAATATATTTTCTATAATAGGTTATTTAATTGTGAAATCTTATCATTTTACTTCTTAAACAGGGGTTATACTATTTTGAATTTAATAGTATCAAACTTGGTACTACCCACTAGGCTCGTATTTTTTGAAAAAATCAATTTTTATTGATGTTTGATGTGGTTACAATTTTGTGGGGAGGGGCCCCGCCTCGCCCCATCTCGTCCCACCCCTTTTGAAATTTTAAACTGAACGGGGTGGGGCGGGGATGGGGTGGGGTTTCTCCCAACGGGGCGGGGATGGGTTTTGAAATTCCGTCCCGTTTCAAACCCGCGACGGATTTGGTAATAGTGTTGAAGGCAACTGGACGGGGACGAGTTTAGATAAACCCGTGCCGTACCCGCCCGTTGCCATCCCTAGACCTTACCATTACCCCCCCCCCCCAAAAGAAAAAAAAAAGACTTCCATGTATATCATTAATTCATTATCTACTATTTCTCTCTCTCTCTTCTTCCTCGCACACGATACAACACCACAGATTTTATTTGGGTTGAATCCAATCCTTTAGAACTTGGCATATTAGCCTTACATGTATACCATTATCTACTCTCTCTCTCTCTCTCTCTCACAACACCACACCACAGATTTTATTTGGGTTGAATCCAATCGTCTAGAACTTGGCATGTCAGCCTTGAAGTTCTGCACCAAAATAGCACTATAGTGGCAAATATTTAATAGGTCACTAAAAATTGTCGTTATAAAATTTAGAAGTGCACATAGTACAGTTCTTTATAATTCTTAGTAAAATCGGAATCGTTTTTAACGGTTCTTTAATTTTGAAACCAAAATTAAAATCGTTGAGCTCGGTTCAGTTTGGGTCCCAGTTATGGCTCCTCAACAATTCTTTGTCAATTTTTATATTTATTTTTTTAACATTGACAAGATACACACTTGTGGGAGAGGAAAATTTCCCAGCATAGGATGACGCATGGAAATAACGAGTACACCTTGCAGCCACGTCATGAATATAGGGCCACCATCCAAGTCACTCGTCGCTAAGTAACGAAGCCACAATGGAAGATGTAAATTCCCCCTTCAATTACGAAATCAGACGTTGAATTCCCACATCAAACCAAGGCAGAATTTCACGAGTGTAATCAAGCACACAAAAAAAGTGGAATAATTACAGGCACAATTAATGTATCCAAAAAATTATATAAGGAGGAGAAAGTGAGTGAGAAAGAGATCGCCTCTTGAATAAGAAAAAGCTGATAGAAGTTTCTTCTAAGTGTGGTGGCAATTATTCTGCACCTACACTTTGGCGCCGTTTATGGGAACCAACGTTCTCAGAAATTCCTTACGAATTTATGCCAGTACAATTACGTTTCGGAACCGTAATAGGACAACAATCACCCATCCACAACAAAACGAGAGAACATAATATGTCACATGAATAGATCCTGTAAGAAATGCGAGAACGACTGGAGGAATCTAATAGGCATAATGATTTGCTCCAGGAGAGGATAGCCCAGCTCACGAGAAAGCAACCCGGGAATGCCTCACCTGGTAGGGAGAATTTAGAGGAGCACGATTCCGCACACGAATGAGAACGAAGTCCTGACCGATCGGAGAATCACGCCATCAGATTGAACATCCAATTTGATGCAATTACCAAACGATTGGAGAAAGTCCATGCCGACATCAAAGACTTGAAGAACCAAACCCCAGCAGATCTGGTGACTCAAATGACCAGTAAGGTAGTGCAGTCCCTTTTCATAGAAGAAAAAAGGAAGTCCCCGAATCCGAGAAAGTTTGTGCTCCCAACTTTCATCACTTTTGATGGGACGACCGAACCCGTTGATCATCTTTTCCATGTACAACAAAGGATGACCCTACATGCGGAAGATGAAAACCTCATGTGCAAAGTTTTTCCAACCAGCCTAGCCGAAGCTGCTCTGACCTGGTTCAAACAACAGCCATCAGGCACAATCCCCAGTTTTACGAAGTTGTGCGACTTTTTCATCGATCACTCAATATATTAGTAACCGAAGACAGAAGAAAACCATCTCATCCCTTTTTACTATGAAGCAAACGAAGGGTGAGACCCTAAAATCCTTCCTGACCAAATTCAATTTATAAATGTCCTTGATAGATGGTTATGATCCAGTCGCGGCGGTAGAGGCCTTCAAGGTGGCCATAATCCCCAGCTCTAAATTCCACTTATCCCTAGTCAGAAAAACCCCCAAGACCATGGGAGATTTGAACGCGAAGGCACAAAGATACCTCAGCCTTGAGGAAGACGAAGCACTGCATCAGCAAAGGTCAGCCCTCGTCAGCTTCGACTTCTAATCCAAGGAAAAAAGGCTTAAACCGAAGGCCCAGGGTAGGGGCCCTCTCTTTCCTTTGAAATCTGAGAAACGAACTAGATTTGAGGAGAAGAATACCTCGTTGAAGTGCACGCTAGCCAGATTGTACCAAGAGAACAAGGGCTGAGGCATATTCTGAAAATTGCCTCCCATTCGGATCCCAGCCAAACTTAGGGATAAGAGTAAGCACTACGCCTTGCATTAAGATTACGGGCATACCACGAACAAGTGCCAAAATCTAAAGGGACAGATCGAGACGATCATATCCAAAGGAGGTCTGACCAAGCATGTGGCAAAAAAACACCCCAATCAACACGAACGCCAAACCCCCGACGTAGAGAAAACCCGAATCTGAACCCAATCAGAATGATCAATACCATTCACAGTTATGCAACGTAGGAGGATCAGGGCTCGACCAGATCCAACCTCCGTCAGGCAAAAAGAATGCAAAAGATGGGAGAGATCAACTCCATTCAAAATAAAAGAACCGATGCTCAGATCTCATTTGGGAATCCAGACCTAATGAGGGTACAACTCCCTCATGAGGATCTATTGGTAGTCAGCCTGTTGGTAGCAAACTGCCAGATAAAGAGAGTATTCATTGATGCAGGATCAAGTGCTAACATAACGGCACTTGAGGTTTACAAGCAAATAGGGATCGAAAACGATCAAATCAAACAAGCCGACGGCCCGCTCATAGGGTTCAATGGAAACAAATTCACCTCGATCAGAACGATTCCATTGTCTATTACTTTCTTGCAGAGGACACTCAGAGAACAATTCGTGATAGCCGACGTTCACTCATCGTATAACCTCATTATGGGATAGGGATGGATCCACAGGATGCAGGGGGTTCCATCGACCCTACATCAGGTGATGAGGTGTTTAACCCATAACAGGAAAGGGATAGTGGACCTCCGTGGCGATCAAGTAGCAGCAAAAGAGTGCTACTCGCTCACAGTTAAGTGCACACCAAAAAAAGAGAAGGAAATACAAAGATAAATGCCTAATAGCAATCACAGAAGCTAGGCATGCCCAAGAAAGAGGATGTTGAAAGCATAACTCAGCGTATAGAACCGCTCCAAGTGATTCAACTTGGAAATCCAGGGGAAAGTAATTGGGACGCTTCTGCAGGAGAAGGAAAAAGATGAGTTGATCGGCGTGCTAAAAAAGAACAGGGATGTATTTGCCTGGAGTCATCTCAACATGCATGGCATAGACCCACTAGGGGTGCACATGGTACGATTCCTCACAGTTCTTGGTGGAACCAAAATCTCAGAACCGTTACCAACGGTTCCTAATTTTTGAAACCGAAACTGGAATCGTTAAGGGTTGGAACCGTGAGAAATTGAACTGTGGTTCTCGGTTCGGTTCTGGTTCTGAAACGCGGTTCCTCTATTCATTGAATAAATATGAGATCTACAATCTAAAAATGGCACCCTATATATATATAATTATTATATTATAATTATATATATATAATATATATATAATTATAATATTATATATATATTATATTATATATATATAATAATTATATATATATAATATAATAATTCTATATATATATATATACACATATTTAGTATAGAACGGTTCCGGTTTCGGTTCGATTCCAAGGAACTGTTACCCCCAACAGTTTCGGTACGGTACGGTTCCACTGGCCCTGGAACCGGAACCGTCGGTAACGGTTCCTAATTTTAGGAATCAGAACTGGAACCAGAATCGTAGCCAATGGTTCGATACGGTTCAGGTACAGTTCCAGTTTCGATTCCAATTCTAGCGGTTCTTTGTGTACCCTTAATACCCATACATAGCAGAACATTTTCTAAAGGTGAACCCCACCAGCATCCCGATTAAGCAAAAACAAAAGAGGTTCACCCCAGAAAGAAATAGGATTATCGCTGAAGAAATCAGTCGTTTGCTTCAGGTGGGTTTTATTAGAGAAATAAGGTACCCAGAGTGGCTCTCAAATCTAGTGGTAGTGAAGAAGAAGAACGAGAAATGGAGAATGTGAATCGACTTCACTAACTTAAATAAAGTATGTCCGAAAGATAGCTACCCTCTTCCAAAATAGATCAAATGGTAGACACCACCGCAGGGTACGAACGATCAACTTTCTTGGACGCCTACTCAGGCTACAATTAGATCCTGATGAACCTGAGAGACAAAGAAAAAACATCATTCATCACCGAATGAGGCACATATTGCTACAAGGTAATGCCCTTTGGACTGAAAAATACGGGGGCAACATACCAGTGAATGATCAACCGAGCGTTCAAGAACCATATCAGAGAAATGATGGAAGCCTATATCAACGACATGGTAGTCAAAAGCAAAAAGAAGGCAGGATCACCTATAACATCTGTAAGAAATATTTGAAACCCTAAGAAAATGAGTGAAGTTAAATCTGATGAAATGTACGTTCGGATTTTAGTCAGGATAATTCCTCGGTCATATAGTCAGCATTACCGGAATAGAGATGAGTCAGTCACAAGCGTTAGCACTGATCCAAACTACAGAACCGAAAACACACGAGAAGTGTAAGTCTTGACAAGATGAATTGCTGCTCTTAGTCGATTCATATCCCATCTCTCGGACAGATGCAAACCTTTCTTCAACACCATGAGAAAGAACAAAAGGGATATATGGGGAATAGATCAGCAGAAGCGTTTAGAAGGTTAAAGTAGTATATAACTTCAGCCCCAATCCTTTCGATTCCAAGGCCTGGCGTTACGTTGTTTTTGTACCTAGCAGTGTCAAAGGTATCTACGAGTCTCGCATTGGTCCGAGAAGAGGATCGAAAGCAGTAACCTATATATTATTCCAACAAGACGTTGACAGATGCAGAGATAGATACTCGAAAGCAGAGAAGCTGATCCTGGCCCTTGTATATGTGAAAAAGAAGTTGAGGCACTACTTCAAGTCCCACCCGATAATCATACCAACAAGCTTGCCACTCAAGATAATCCTCAGCAAACCAAACATGATTGGGAGACTAATGAAGTGGGCCATGGACCTCAGCATTTATGACATTTGCTTCAAGCCCTGAACTGCCAGAAAGGGTCAAATACTGGCCAAATTCTTGTTGGAATGTGACGAACCAGAAGACAAAGGGGAGGATCACCCTATGTGGGAGATATACGTTAATGAGTCATCGAGTCAAACTGGATCAGAGGTTGGGATTAAGGTTAAGACCCCAGATGGAACTGTCTTACATCGTGCGGTAAGATTCAATTTTGAAGCCTCGAACAATGTGGCAGAGTTCGAGGCCCACCTCGATGGGCTCCAGTTGGCAAAATCACTACAAATAAGGAAATTGATCATCTTTAGCAATTTCCAACTAGTTGTAAATCAAGTCAACGGAGAATACCAGGTGAAGGAATATAAGATGAACGCCTACCGGGAAGCAGTGTCTGGAAATCTGAAAGAATTCGACGAAGTAAGGCTTAACCATATCCTGCACGAGAGGAACGAAGTGGCTGACCGGCTAGCCTGTTTAGCGCCTCTTATACAGACGAATCCTTGATGAGGGTGTCCTACATAGAAGAATTAAGTGAACTGAACATTGTCAGACCACTGGAGGTGTTCGTCATTCCAAGAGAGCCAAGTTGGATAGACCCGATCGAGGCATACCTAAAGAACAATATCCTTCCGAAACCAAAAGGAGAGTCAAAGAAACTTAAGATGAAAGTAGCCAAATACACCATAGTTAATGATCGCCTTTACAGGAGATCTTATTCAGGACCATTACTACGATACCTGATGCTAATAGAGGCAACAAAAGTCATAAAGGAAATCCACGAAAGGGTTTATGGGAACCATTCGGGAGGAAGGTCATTAGCCCATAAAGTTCTAACGTTGGGGTACTTCTAGCCATAAATGGTGCACGATGCAGCGGAGTATTCCAAAAATTACTACAAATGCCAGAAGCATGCCCAATTGCTACACCAACCACCAGGAAACCTGAACCCATTAACCAACCCATGGCTTTTTGCCCAATAGGGGATGGACATGGTGGGACCTTTGCCAATCGCTGCATAGAAATAGAAGTACGTCCTACTGGCCACGAATTATTTCACCAAATGGGTGGAAGCAGAGGCATACGCCACAGTACGTAACTCATTTGTAAGTTGAAAAATTCATCTGGAACAATATCATATGCCGATTTGGCATCCCTACATCGATAATTATGGACAATAGGAAGAACCTAGACAACTAGTTCATTCATGGGTTTTCCATAAAGTATGGGATCAATAAAAACTTTCCTCAAGATCATACCCACAAGGAAACGAGCAGGCTGAAATCACAAATAGGACCATCTTTGAGAATATTGAGAAAAAGCTAGAAGAAATGAAGGGCCGCTAGCTAGAGGAGTTATTGAACGTACTTTGGGCCTATCGAACCACCCATCGACGACTGACCAGATTTAGCCCTTTTAGTATGATGTATGGGATGGAGGTCGTGGTCCTAGTCGAGCTCGAATTTCCCACCTTGAGGATCGAGTCATTCGAAGAATAAGAAAATAACCTTCAGCTTGAGCACAATCTAGACCTACATGAGGAAAAGAGAGAAGCTGCACAGATCAGGATGGCAGCATACCAACAGAGTCTTCATAGGGCGTATAACAAAAAGGTCAGACCCCGATCATTCAAACGAGGAGAGTGGGTCCTGTACAAGGTGACCAGCAATACCAGAGAACAGAATGCAGGAAAGTTGGTAGCAAAGTGGGAAGACCCATTCGAGGTAATCGAAGTTATTGGAAAAGGAGCTTACAGACTATAAAGGGTGCACAACGAGAGAGCCATAGTTGAAAAACCTTAGAACGCCATACACGTAAAAAGGTACTATGTGTGAACCCTAGTAAGCTTTAATTCAATAGAGTTTGTAAAATCCCCTAGCAAGTTATGTCCCACATCAAATTAATAAAAACCTTCTTTTGAATTGATATAACGAGTTTCGTCTGCCATACATAAAAGCAGCAGGATTGCGCAGTGAAGCAAAGTCCGCTACGCAATGCCACTGTCTTACCTATTTTTGGAATTTCATGAAAAGACCCCGGCATGACTAGCCGAGCATTTTAAATGAATGAAATTGGCCAAGGCATTGCTAGCCAAACGCCAAGTATGAATGAAATGACCCCGACATGACTAGCCAAACATTTCAAATGAATGAAACTGGTTGAGGTATGGCTAGTTGAACGCCAAGCATGAATGGAATGACCCTGACATGACCAACCGAGCATTTCAAATGAATGAAATTGGCTGAGGCATGGCTAGTCGAACGCCAAGTATGAATGAAATGACCCCGGCATAACTAGCCAAACATTTTAAATGAATGAAACTGGCTGAGGCATGGCTAGCCGAATGCCAAGCATGAATAGAATAACCCCGACATGACTACCTGAGTATTTCAAATGAATGAAATTGACTGAGGCATGGCTCACTGAACGCCAAGTATGAATGGAATGACCCCGACATGACTAGCCGGGTATTTTAAATGAATAAAATTGGCTGAGGCATGGCTAGCCAAACACCAAGTATGAATAGAATGACTCCGGCATGACTAGTCGAGCATTTTAAATGAATGAAATTGGCTGAGGCATGGCTAGCCGAACGCTAAGCATGAGTGAAATGACCCCAATATGACTAGCCGAGTATTTTAAATGAATAAAATTGGCTGAGGCATGGCTAGCCAAACGCCAAGCATGAATGGAATAAACCCGACATGACTAGCCAAGCTTTTCAAATGAATGAAATTAGCTGATGCATGGCTAGCCGAACGTCAAGTATGAATGGAATGAACCAAGCATGACTAGCTGAGCATTTTAAATGAATAAAATTGGCTGAGGCATGGCTAGCTGAACTCCAAGTAAGAATAAAATGACCCCCGGCATGACTAGCGGAGCATTTCAAATGAATGAAACTGGCTGAGGCATAGCTAGCCAAACGCTAAGCATGAATGAAATGACCTCGGCATGACTAGCTGAGCATTTTAAACAAATGAAATTGGTTGAGGCACGGCTAGCCAAATGCCAAATATGAATGTAATTACCATGGCAGGGTTAGCCGAACATTTCAAATGAATGAAATTGGCTGAGGCATGGCTAGTCGAATGCCAAACCTCAGTATGATCAGCCGAGCGCCTCAAACTGAATGAAATGACCAGCTAAACATCTCTAATAAATAAATTGGCTAAGGCATGGCTAGCCGAATGCCAAACCTCGGCATGATCAGCCGAGCGCCTCAAACTGAATGAAACGACTAGCCAAACATCTCTAATAAATCAAGTTGGCTAAAGCATGACTGGCCAAACACCAAGAGCTGAATAAATTATAAAGGGTATGTCCACTCTGACATAGTCAATCGGCTAATTGCTTAAACTGGTATCAGTCATATTTGTTACAAAATACGATGGTTGAGAAACTAACTAACAAATACACCAAAAAGTTAGCAGGAATACACAATTATAGAAGAAAAAAGAGAGACCATCTTTCATTGAAATCCATCTCAAAGTTACAAAATACTCTTACGAAGAAGAGTATGACAGAAAAATTACAAAAGAAAAGACATAAGTTATGATGCATTCGCAAAAGGAGTAGGGTCAACCAGGGCAATAGAGGAACCTGCACGCTCTGAGGCCTCCACCTTAATGGGCTCAGTAACATCTTCAAATATATCTGAGATTCTTTCTCCTCATCCCCTTCATCGAGATCCTGATATGAAGGCCCTTCTAGACCCATCTCCCGATCATATTCAGCTAGACCATCCAGATAGGAACGATCACTGTCAAACGCTGTTGCATCTTTAAATCCTTGATGATAAGCCTCAACATTCCTAATCTGGACCGTACATGACAGCCTATGGAATAATGCTTTAGCTCCCTTCTCCAATTTGAGAGACCTGTCATGCAAGGATTGGACATTTAATTCAAACTCAGAGGCTCTAGGCTCAGCTAAAGCTCTTTGGAACTCAGTCTTTTCCTTCCCTTTGGCAAGTTCCCCAAGCTGGCACTTAAGCTGTGCATTTTCTAATAACAAAGCTTGAGCCTTTGATTTCTCACTGTTTACTTCACGCATGGTAGCGTAGAAGTCAGCTTCTACCCTCCTTGCCTGAGCATCAACCTTTTTCACCTTGACGCTTGCCTGCTCAACTAACTTGCCCATGGTCATTATGCAAAACATATTCTGCATGGGCACAGAAAAGTGTTAAAAAGGCATATAAAAAGAAGGAGAGGAATGCGTATAGAAAATATATATCTTCTCACCCTCAGAGCCAAATTTGGATAGGTATCCATGAGGCCTCCCACGAACATGTCCATCATCATCTTCTGGTCTTTGAGAGGCCACATATCCTTTAGGAATGCCTTCATGGCCTCCTTGTTTTCGAGCAAAGAATCCTCGACCGAAAAGGGCATGCCATTAGCCTTCACCATCCGGTGAGTTCAGGCTTTTACCACGAAAGGACTAGGGATATCAGGTCCCGAAGCACTAACCCTAGTAGCAGGAGGCCCCATGGTTTTTGGGGTAGCTGAAACACTAGTTTTATAAGACTTGGGAGAAGGTGCAATCTCCTCAATTTTTATCACCTCTGCTGATCGAGATTGCTCCGCAGCCTCTTCTTTAACAAGTTTATTTCAACATATATTTCTTTTTCATGTTCAGTCAACGGGGTGCTGAGCTCATTTTATTCTCAGACTGTTTCTTAGCCTTCGTACGGGTGGTCTTTGGGAGCTTCATCTTAGCGCCAGAAGCTTTCTCTGAGATAGTTCTAAGTATCTCCGTGTCTAGCAAGATGGGAGACTTGGGAATATTACTCCACACCTTATCCTTAAGCGTCTTTAGACGAGCAGCCAGTTGGGAACGAGGGAGGAGATCCCTAACTGCACCAACATAAGATCGAATTTGGTTAAAAAATAGGACATCGCATAAAACGCAATTACAGTGAGGGTCAGAGAGAAAATCGAAGGATGGGATACCTAATCCACCAAATTTTTGAGAAATGGGAAATTTACCAAAAGAAGAGACCTTCCACTTTCCCCCAACAACCACAAGCTGAGCCTTCCAACCTTTGTCCAAAGAGGGATGGCCAGTATAGAGCGATATGCATAGCCGGGGGAAGAAATGGAAGTGATTACTCTCATTCTTCGTAGCACAAATCTAGTAGCAAAGAAAGAGGTCGTTGAACCCTAATTTGAGCCCTCGGGTAAGGTTGAGAGCAAGGATGCTGGAAATAACCCTAAAAGAATTAGGGTTTACTTGTAGATGAGCTAGGTGCAGCTGATTAAGGACAATGTGGTAAAAAAGGGTGAAGAGGAAACCGAAAAGCAGGGAAATGCCTGGCTGAGAAGAGCATGTCATCTTTGCTCAGACCTTTCCTAAATTGAAAGTCAAGATTAGGAAGATAGTTTCTGAGGGTAACATCAGTTGGGGCTTCATAGTCAATCCTAAGTTTTCCCAAACTCACCGGGGTCCTAACTAAGTCACGATCTCCCTAGTCTTCTAGAACTAACTGCCTTAAGGGAAGAGAGGCGACAGGATTCAACGGAGTAGAAAGATCCTTAGAAGGAACGAGTCACCCTCACCCTCATTTAGAAATTCGTCAACAAACTAGTATGTTTCCAGTGGACCAAGATCATCAACAATTTCTACTCCCTTCATCGTACCCATATCTAAAAGATGAGAGAGAGAGAAAAAAATAACACTGACCTCAAAGAGTAATCATCAGGCAAACCAGACGAAGCGTCATCCATAATAAAAACCCTTTCAAATTCAACTAAAATTGAAAGGGATTTTAGGGGCAAAGTGTGGCAGAGGAAAAATACCCAGCATAGGATGACGCGTGAAAATAACGAGTACACGTGGCAGCCACATCATGAATAAAAGGCCACCATCCAAGTCACTCGTCGCTAAGTAACGAAGCCACAATGGAAGATGTAAATTCCCCCTTTAATTACGAAATCAGACGCTGAATTCCCGCATCAAACCTGCATCAAATCAAAAGGGTGGAATAGTTACACGCACAATTAATGTATCCAAAAAATTATATAAGGAGGATTAAGTGAGTGAGAAAGATATCGCCTCTTGAATAAGAAAAAGCCAATAGAAGTTTCTTCTAAGTGTGGAGGCAATTATTCTGCACCTACAACAGTCCTACTTGTACACCCTAATTATAACAATACATTTGAAGCTATTAGTATTTCTGTATATATCTTATATTATATAAATATGTATAACATTAGAACTTAGAAGCTAAATGTATTTATTTATATATTATGTATTTTATACTTTATATATAAATAGAACACTAGAATTTAGAAGGTATTAGTATTTATTTATATATTATATATTTTATACTTTATATATATATATATATATATTCTAATAGTTTCGATTTCAGTTTTTTGATTGTTCTGGTACATTAACTTTGAACTAGAATCGGATTCGTAGTGAACGATTTTTAAAATTTGGAATCAGAATCATAGTGAACGGGTCGGTTCGATTCAGTTATGGTTCCCATTGTGATTCCACCGGTTCTTTGGGCACGCCTAATAAAATGTGTCTACCAATATTTTTTAACAAATGCCATAACAAGTTGGAAAATTAGTAAGTGTGCTTTTTATTTTTTCCTTCACGCATATTTTTACCTCCACGCTCCTTTTATACACCACTACATACTTAATGGGGTAGATTATGACTCTTTGCAACAATCAATTTATTAGATTTTGAGAAGGATACTCACCAATGTATAGGTAAGTCCTCCTGACTGCTGATGTGTTCCAATAAAAAATGAATACATCAGCTTTAATTACAAAATTTAAAATGTAATAAATAAAAATAATAAATGAGATTGACCCGTTTTCATTTAGGTAATTGACTTTTTATATTCACCATTCTCTCTTTCACGTCTCTCACCACTATTCTGCTTCCTCTCACTCTCCATGAAATATCATCACTCAAAAGGCAACTATATATTAATATACTATATATTATAGTATATTAATACACTATATACACATAAACACATGTATTGTATATATACTATATATTAGTTTTATTTAAGATGTTAAAATTCATTGAGGTCCAATCTCCTATACTCTCTATAATGGTTCAAAGATAAATTGTAGCAAGATTATGATTTTTCTTTTCTTTGTTATGGGCATTCAATTTCAATCCAATTCATCACAATCTCGTTCTTATCTTATCACTTCAATTTTTTTTTTGTGATACATGTACTCTCTCAAAACAACTGTTTCTCTCTCTATACATATATATGTATATGTAGGAACTTTTATATCAAAACAGAGCATGAAGATCGATGAGAGAGAACAGTGGCAGTCCAAATCTTGAAATGAAATTTTAATTATAATATGAAAACTAAAATCGAAGAGGAATGGGATCTATTCATGGTCATGTTCATAGAAGAGTTGAGTTTTTAAAAATTTTTTGTAAAAAGTAAAAAGAATTTATGTAAACCTAAACTAACGTTTGGTTGCCATACAAGAGAAATAAAGTTGAATATAGAAAGTCAATTACTCGAATAAAAGCAAGTTAATTTTATTTATTATCCTTATTTATTATATTTTAAATTTTGTAATTAAAACTGATATATTTATTTTTTATTAAAACATATTAGTGATTCGAATGCTTAGGGTGTGTTTAGTAACGTTTTTGATTTTTGTTTTTGCAGTCAGAAAAAAACAAAAATATATTTTTACTTTTCTGAGTGAAAACAGAAAGCATAAAATATCGTTTATTAAAACTTGCTGTCACAAGAATTTTAAAAGAAAAAACAAATAACATTGTTTAGTAACACATTTGTTACACAGATTTATTAAATTTTTTTTATCTTTAATTTATCTATTAAAAATTAATCTTCAATCACATTAAAAATATAATTTGCAACTAGTTAACTTGACATTTAAGAAATAAATAAAAAAATACTACTCAACTTGACAGTTAATCACCTTGTTTGAAGCATATTCCTTGAAGTTTTTATTGATCAAACCATCTAATTGTTAGGTTGATAATTTTTAAGATATAATTGAAAAAATTGCAATATGCCTTTAATTGTTTAGCTAATGATAAACATGTTATTATACTACACAATTACAATTTTCATATAATATGAAATCAAAAATCATCTGAATGAGGAGAACTAATACCATAACAAACATATTAAAGTCACAAATTCTAACAATACATGGTAATAAAATAGAACATCTAATTTAAAGTCAAAAATTCTAACAATACTTGAACATAACAATTATCTAATTTAAAGTCATAAGAACACCATGAATCACTCTCTACTAAAGTTGTTCCACAACTCATTTGTGATTGAATCACGAACTCCATTCATCAGTCGAACTTGATCTTGAGTAACTCTTATATCTGCTGGAATATAAGGTGCAGAGGTACTAGCTGATTCTTCTTCTCCAGGTTTGACATTTTCATTGTCATATTCATTAAATAAATTATCTAAACGTGCTTCATCACGAATGAAATTATGGATTGTGCAACAAGTAACCACAATTTGTGCTTGTACTTCTACATCATAATTAGGCATTAATTAGAGAATCGTAAAATGTTTTTTAAGTACCCCAAAACAACGTTCAATGACATTTCTGAGTGATGAGTGTCTATAGTTGAATAATTCTTTAGGATCACGTACTTGTCCTCTGTGTCCTCTATAGTAGGATTTAAAAAAGTCTCCATTAAAATTCTTGAGTCATTTACACTACCTTCCCATCTAGCTAACACATAAGAAAATCGTATGTCAAAAGAACAAATGGCCAAAATATTTTGTATTGTATCTGACTTCCTCCCACGATAAGGAATTTGTTCTAATGATGCAACATTTGAGTGGATGTGTGTTCCATCAATTGCTTCTACCCAGTTCTACATTTGCAATATATTTTTATCAATTTCACAATACAACTAAAAAAAAAGAACAATATACTTTTTTTTTAAAAAAACTAACCGTGAAGAATGGATAAAACTTCTCATTATTGATAATTTCTGGAGGTACAACATTAAAATCTGGTGGACGAATTATTTTCTGTCTCAATTTACAAACATAATAAAGGCATCGATGAAAATATTTGGAGACTGAAGCTATAGAATGTTGAAATCTCTCTGCCACTACTCGAACTCTCTCATTATGTGCAAGAGTATACAAGAACATTCCAACTTGCTTTTCTACAATTAAGTACCTAGAATCTTTTAATCCCAACCCCTTCAACCGTTCACATAGATTTATGAAGACATTCACTTCCAACCTAAACATTTGAAGACATCTAGCATTGTGGCCATTTAGTATTTCAAGTATATATGCATGGCCTTGAAGCCTAGAAGTCCTACATGGTCTTGGCTTCGTATGATTTTTCATATACTCATCCATTAGTAAGATAAATAAAAATAAAACTCGTTCATCCTCCTTATCATCATAATCATCATAAGTACGCAAGAAGTCCAATGGATCCATTATGGTAAACTTGATAGAATTTAATATATGAAATATCCCCCAGAAAATTTTGCGCATGAGGTGGCCAGTCTCATACACAAAACCTGAGAGATACTAACAACTGATAGCAACAAGCATAGAAGACAAAAGATATAATAAAATAATTTCTAAAAGATGAACAGAATATCCCACTGAAATGAAATTACGAATAAATAAACAATTATATGCCTTGTAATACAATTTGAAAGTCCCGTAACCCAAGGACCCCTTAACCAGAAATAAACAAAAGTTTAAGACTCTAATTTAAAACCAACAACCAAAATCTTCAAAAGAGTTCATAGTCTGACCCTTGAATAAGATGATAGGTTTTTATCCTATGATCGATGAGAAGATATATCTGTCACAACCAACCCTAAAACTCTATCCTCGCAGTGGAACCTGTCTCAAACCTGAAATATCAACAAAGTGGGTTAAACCCACGAGCAAGTCCTATCTACTACATTCCAATCAGAGAACCAACATTCATACCCCCAGTATAAGGGACACAAAAAGAATTCATAGATTTAACATACAAGTTATTCTTTTATCCTGTTTCATGTTTTCAAAATAACAGTCATTATTTAATGTTCCACCCAAATCCTTATTATGCAAAAGTGAACACATTTCTTAAGTTTAACAGAAATAAACATAACATGAAATATAATCAATTTTAAACAATCCTAACATGCTACCATTTTATACTTTGATACCTTAATAGGTATAGGTATATACATACTAGTCATTTCCTACCTAGTTCATATTTTTAGAAATCAAAATCATCTTATACATTGTCCCAACAAACCCCTATCATTCAACAATGAACACATTCTTTAAGTTCAAAATAAAGAAACATATGCATGCATTTTATTAAATCTAGGCAAGCCTGACATGCCAAATATAATGTATAGATACCTTATTAGGTATGGGAGATCCTGATACGTCGGAGAATCCTTACATGCCAAATAAAATGCATAGATACCTTATTAGGTATGGGCGATCCTGACATGCCGGGCAATCCTTACATGCCAAATAAAATGCATAGATACCTTATTAGGTATGAGCGATCCTGACACACTGGGCAATCCTTACATACAAAATAAAATGCATATATACCTTATTAAGTATGGGCGATCTGACACGCCGGGTAATCCTTACATGCTAAATAAAATATATAGATGCATTCCCAATATGAAACATACAATAAACAAATCAAGTAATTCAAATTTTTGGATATGAAATTATCACCATAAGACAAATCACAAGTAAACTATAATCAAGTATTTCATGGCCATTTATATCTTTAAAGGAAAAATACAATCAGGTAAATCAAATAAAACAATTTAACCACTTTAGAAGCAAACATCCAATCCAACCCCCAATGCACTCAAATCTACGAGGGAGTCTAAACCTAACTCTTATCTACGTTTTTGGGCCTATTCTACTTCTAAGAACCCTATCTAAACATTCTGGAATTTTTGAGAATTTAAGAAAATATTTTTCCAGCAAAATAAAATAAAACATAAAATTTGAGGCATACTTTAAAATCGATAAAACCACAAGGGAAACTCATTTCCACCTAAAATTTAAAATCCAGGTGAATTTTAACCCTATAAAGTTACCTGAATTTTTTTAGAATTTTTTGAAATTTTAAAATATTTTCTAAAAATAAAAGAAGGTGAAAACCCAACTTTTAGACACTTTAAAAATCAAATGAACCCCAAGGGAAGCTCATTTTGAGATGAAAATTTAAACCCAAGTTCATTTCACCTCTAGAAAGTTACAGTAAACATTTGGGAATTTTTGGAAATTGTTAAGTATTTTCTAAAATAAAAGAAGATGAAAAACCCAACTTTTGGACACTTTAAAAATCAATTGACTACAAGGGGAGCTCATTTCGAGTTGAAAATTTAAACCCAAGTGTATTTAACCTCTATAAAGTTATGGTAAAACTTTGGGATTTTTTTTGAAACTTTTTAAGTATTTTCTAAAATTAAAGAAGCTGAAAAATCCAGTTTTTAGACACTTTAAAAATTATTTTAAAGACAATGGTAAATTATTTCGATATGAAATTTAAACCCCAAGCTCCTTAAGCTCCTCGAAAGTTGACATAAAATTTTGAAAAATTTTTAGAATTATAAAAGTATTTTTAAAAAATGATTTTTTCAATTTCAAGTTTTTCCAAAAATTTTAAAAATATAAAAAAAGCATTAAAATATATTGGATTGGCCCATATTGGACCGAGAGGTGGGCCCCCAGGAGTGGGGCCCAAAAATCTCTTTCTCGGTGCAGGCCGGTGCCGGCGCGTGGGGAAGCCCCTGCGCTGGGGCTTCTTCCCCAACGCGCACAACGCACTGTTCGGACTTTTCAGCGATTGTCCGGCTAGCTCAGGCCATCTTTCGCCTCCATTTTTGCATCGTTCTTCTCCTCTCGACATCGGCTACCTATTGGTGTAAAAAGCCTCTTCCAAAACTGCCCGGATCAAAAACTCCTAATTCACAAGTTATAGGGTTCTTCGCAAGATTTCAAATATTAAACTTAAATTCCTCAACGATCCATTTTTCTAAAGATCAATGGTTGTTTAATAGACAATCACAACACAGAAGGTTTACAAATTAACATCTCTTTCCATCCCAAATCCATGCATGAACAAATTTCTATACAATATACACATACATGAAATATATATGCATATATTCTTACATAAATAAATCTATTCTTCGATATACTGTTAGCATAATCAATTATGACGAAAATTATCAACAGGAAGCAATAAAAAAATAAACATAAAATTATATACAAATTTTCAATATAAACATAATCCTCAAACCTAGAATATGCATACGGATTTAAAGGGGAAGAGAAGAATCAAACTTGCCTCTTTGACGATTTAACAACCCATTCACTCGATTCTTCCTTCACTCCCTTCTCTTTTTCGTTTACTCTCTTCATTTTTGTGCGTAAAGTAAACAGCAGAAACTCTAGTCTCTTATTTTCTTGTCTTAATTATTATTATTATTCTATATTTTCTTTTCCCTAAAAACAAAAAAAACTAAAAAATATATATAAATAAATAAGAGAAAATAAAATAATATAACTATAACCCTGGCCCATAAACTTAAGCATATCCCTAGCCTAACCATTCCAGTCCAGATTCCTCCTTAGCCCAATCCAAAACATTGAAAATATTTAAATCAAACAATGCATAATCAATAAATAATTCACATAAAATGATAAAAATAAAAACGGAGAAATTCATATGAAATAATTTGGAATCTATAAAATATAAACAATCCACATAAAATGATAACAGTCAAACTTATCAATTACATGAAATGATAAATGGATATAAAGGAAAAATAACTCACATAAAACGATAAAATATAAAGACAATGCATTTCACATGAATTAATAATAATAAAATAAAAATAAAAATAAAAATAATAATAATATAAAGTAATTCAAATTCTTTAAAATAATTGACGTCCAAATTTCTAGGATATTACAATATATATATATAATCACATAAAGTCACATAATTGGCACATAAATGCGCAATATATATCATAAAATTACATAAAGTCATGTAATTGTTACATATATATAAGTCTAAACACAGAAACCCATAACCATAAACATAAACATAAACATAAACATAGAAGTCATAAAACTACCATTGTGTCTAAATCACCAAGAAATAATAAGAACATACTGATTAATAATCATAAACAAGTAAGTGAATCACAAATTCAAAAGCCAACCCCACCTCCTCTCTTTACTGAGCCTAAGAAATAGTTTGCCCCATCTATTATCTGCATAAAACTTATCTAGGGCCTTGTAGTAATAATCGTCATCAATACCAGTCATATTATCTAACGCCGCCAAGAAGGCATCCATGACCTCACCCTCCTCATCAACTTTCACAGCACAACTCGTACTTCCCTAGACACAAGAGCTAGAATTTTTCTCAGCAGCATTGGTTCTTCTCCTCAAATGGTCACTAAATCCACTCATGATACTACATATTCTATGTTGGAAGCTCTCTCTAGGTGCACGTAGAGGGTGGGGAGACCGACTCCTAGGACGAGAACTAGCCTCCACCTCAACATCCACATGTGGTAATTCTTGTTCATTATCTTCATATCTATCATTGTCATCAACTCCATCATCACCATCATCATTTAAATAGGTACGTGTTGGACTCCTAATTGAATGATATGCACGGGCACTATTGGCAGATGTGTCACCAAATAAGTTGCCAAGCAAGTCATAGTGTTTGCACCCTTTTCGCTGATACCGACTCGCAAGCCTCATTTGCTGCAATTGTATATATATTACAATTTTAAAAAATTTCATTCATAATGGTTAAATTTAAAAATAATAATTAATAAAGCCTAACCTTGTACATCTCATCCCACTGAGCCTCAGTCAAAGTCACTAGCCTAGAAGTAGGGTCCCATGAGGATCCAGTATTGGATAGAAGTTTCTTGAAGCACTTGTATTTTTCTCTCAATATGTTGAATTTATTCAATAATTGTCGTTTATCATAAGTACGATTATTCTTTCCCGACCACGTGTTCATTGCATTAGTTAAAGTGTTCCATCCTTCGGTAGTGAAGGTGGTTGTTTTTCGATTCCCTTTCTTTCTTTCCTCTTCCATCATCATTATAAAGTACTCTTCAGCTAGGTCATCCCCTAAAATTCCATCAACTACATTATTCCCCACCCGATTCTCATCCATCAATTGTTGAGTATTCAGATCCATGATATAATTTTCTCTTGACAAACTATAACAAATACAGAAACAAGACTCGTTCATTTAAGTAAAAAAATAAACACACCAGTTCAGAAAGA
The DNA here is from genome assembly GCA_026545225.1 of Cornus controversa. Classification (NCBI taxonomy): domain Eukaryota; kingdom Viridiplantae; phylum Streptophyta; class Magnoliopsida; order Cornales; family Cornaceae; genus Cornus; species Cornus controversa. The sequence goes on along the minus strand of CM048846.1, from coordinate 20,019,277 downwards.
AGACTTACAAAAGGACCATGTATAAATGAGATGTTAATTTCAAAGATTCACATCTAATGTTCTTCAAATGAGCATTTTTCATAACATTAAAATGATATACATAGACAACTATAAAAAATAAAAAAAGTGGCCGGTCAAGTTTGAAGTGGTAATTGGTGGTATGCCTCTTTCATCAAAGATTGAATATAACAATCTTGTTACTTAATTAAAGAACTGGAAAACCCATTCAAGAAAATTTTAATTGAAGCACCTCCCTTACCCCACTATTTTAAAATCCAGAATGTATGAGAGTAAAGATACTGAGCACACTAGTTGGGTTCGACTAAGACATCAAAAATATTTTTAAAAGATTTTTATTTTTTAAAGAAGTCCAACCAGTTTAAAAATTCTCATCTGGTTCAACAGCTTGCAGGATCTACTCCTGTAGAGTCCAACCAGTTGGAGAATTTCCATTTGATTGGTTATACATAGGTATTCGAAATTCCCTTTTCAAAAGTCCAATGCCACCTGAATTTCAAAAAATGCACAAAGAAGTAGTCCAATTTATTAGAGCATGAATAATGACCATATAAAATGTAACAGGAATTAGATATAAAACTCAACGAATTCAAACTGACCAGAACTAACATATGATCCAAATCATGTAACATTCGGTATCAAATTCCCTTTTTTTTTCAATATAGTATTCTGAACAATAAAAGTATGAACAACTTGAGTTATGGATATTGACCTCGCTTCGTGCAAAAAGAAAATGAATATCGTGAAAGGTCAATCATCTTCACATTGCGATCATCAAATTATAAAATTGATAATTCCATCATGAAATTTAATTCATTTAATTTTGAAGCCCTTAGAATGTAACTTTGATTGGGTTACTTTTAGTGTTGCCCGAAATCAAATTATAGTATGAAAATTCCTAATTTAAACTCAATTTGAACTCAATTGTACATTGCAAAGGTGATAATGATTTTTACTGTTAAGATATGACAGATCTCCAAATTTGGAGTTAATTTGGAGTCTTGAACCTCCTTGATTGTACCTATTAATGGATTTTATGAAGTCCAAATGACAAAAACTAGCCTAAATAGGGGGTAGTGCAAAATATGATTTCTTCACCTTTTAAACTTAATTTAAACTTTCAAAGTTTCATTTGAATCAATATTAATAAATATAAAATTCAATTCTTCAATTTTAGAAATTATACGTTACATTTGATTCTTATATTTGTGTGTGTAACCAATGAAGTAAGATTCATTAATGCATGATAAGTGAGGTAAAAAAAACCTTTATAAAAAATAATTTTACAATTAAAAACCTTTATGAAATGATCATTCATTAATTGTTTTTAAAAAATTTACTAATTGAATTTGACATTCCATTATTTTGATTGAAATAAAAAATATAATGGCAGAAGAAATCGATTAACTAAGCGATGCTTTAAACAATCACTTTGACTAACTGTTACATTTAATAATAGATAAAAATCATATTTGTCAAATGCTTTCCCTTGTTTTTTGTGCGCATATATCCTTCACTTAAACTACAACAACTTTTACTACAAATTAATTTTTTTATGAAACCATTTATGTTAGAAGGATAATTCCGAGAGCTTCAATTTGAATACCACTTAGGCTATGTTCCGACTTATTTTTTTAAAAATAAATTTATTTAAAATCAACACTTTTATTTTATAAATTAACAATGCAGAGATCCGATTTTATTTATTTTTTGAAATTGAATTATAAATAGATTTGTACATGTTATAAATATGATTTGTATTTTTGGGGACTTGTTTATAGGTATGGAGAGTTTTATGCGCCATTCGGTTCATTTTAAAATTTTGGGTCGGGTGGGTCTAGAAAATCAGATATTTTTAAAAAAAAATTTAATTTTTGATTTTAGATCAATTAGAATGTTAGAAGAGATGTAGAGTTGATTTCGAGGCCATAATCGCTTTTAATTAGATTCAAAAATGGAGGTCGGAAAGGTATGTTAAGTCAACAATGAGCGTTTTGGTCATTTTACGCCTTAGGACTTACTAATATCAAAAATCAGATATTTTAGCCATCTCTCTCTCTCTTAAAAGTTGTATTTCTTTCTTCTCTCTTTCCTTTTAAGCTCTTTAGTTTCTTTCTAAGATTTGGAGACCTTAAGGCTAGATTCGGAAGGTGCTGAAGAAGGAAAGTTTCGTTCTACGTGACGAGGCGTTCTTTTGAACCAAACAAATCTAGGTTTGGGTAGATTTTGAGTTGGTGAATTGTGGTGTAGATTGAGATTTAATTTCTTGAGGTAGGAGGTGTGTATTGTGTTTTTCAATATAAGTTAAATTTCACACTCCCCAAGAGGTGTGAGTGTATTTTGCCATAAATAAAAAAAGTGAAGTGTTTTAAATAAAAAAAACTCCTTACAAATAGGTAACCATTTTGGAGAGTGAAAATAAAAATACTCATACGATAGTTCAGTACTCAAAATTTTTATAACAAAATAACGTGAGTCATTCAATAAAATAATATTAAAAAAAATCTTACCAAGTAGAACAAGAAGAGAGCGAGAGAGAGAGAGAGGAACAAGGACTATTTTTTTTGTTTTTTTTTTTTACATTATTTTGTTGTATGAATTTTGAGTAATGAACTATCGTCCGATTATTTTTAGTGTTTCTTTCCAAAACAGTTACCTATTTGTAAGGAAACTTTTTTTTATTATTTAAAACACTTTTTTAGGTGGTTTTGGATACTCTTCAACCATAAAACTTGTTTTATTGGTAGTTTTTAATTTCAGTTATTGAATAAAATCCAACACTTAAAATTGAATTCACGTGTGTTGCTCCCTACACACTATGGAGCAATTGAACAATGCTGTATAGATTAAAATATGAGAAGTTAGGACGAAATTCTTGTTCTAAACTAATATATATATATATGTTTTCTTGATAGAAAATGATTGATATATGTTTAGAGAGATAAAGAGAGGTTAAATAAATATTTATAAATTTTAGAATTTATATTGATTAAACACACTTAGGATTAAAGTGGAGATTTATAAAAGTGAAAATATATATAAAAAATATTTTTTATAATATTATTTTATTACTTTTCTTTTCTCTTTGAAAGAATTATAATATTATTATATTACTATTCTTTTGTGTTGGGAAGATTGCGTTACTTAGTCTTGGGAAGAGTTATAATATTTTTTTTATTAATTTCTTTACTTGGATATATATAATTCTATATATTTGTGTATTTTCTGCACTTAAATTTCAATAACTTTTACTACAAGTTGAATATTTTTATAAAACCATTTTTGTTAGAAAGTGAATTCTGAGAGCTTCAATTTGAGTATCACTTAGACTATGTTCCGACTTAATTTTTTTAATATAAATTTATTTAAAATTAACACATTTACTTCATAAATAAACAACATATTTTCCTATTTCAACAACTGCAATTCTATTTCCAATGAAGTTAATTCATTTATTCTAAAATTCAATTTAAAATTTCAAATATATTTTAGAAAAAAAATGTGTATATATATAATTAGAGAGATAAAGAGAGTTTAAATAAGGAAGATGGTTGCACTCCCCTTATCTTTTTCTTTTAAATAAAATGAGAAAAAGGTCAATAAACTCATTAATGCATCATTTCTTATTTTATAATAACATAACTACCATTTATACTATAAAATTTACCTCTTTTTACTTCGTTTAGTACTTTTTTTATTTTTAATTCTAACCAAAATAGGAAATTTTTTTATTTTGTAAAAAGATATAATTTATTTAACTGGGATAGCTTTTTTTTTTTCTTGTCAAAAGAGATAATAAGTACTTTTTTTTTTGGTCATGTAAAAATTAAGAGATAATTTATTTATTTATTTTTGCTTACCATACTTTTTTTCGGGTGCTGTCAAAAGAGATAACTTTTTTTTGGGTGCATTCTTTTTCTGCACACCAGACTTTTTTGATAACTTATTTTTGGGTGCATTTGTTTTTTGCACACCAGACTTTTTTTTGCTGGTCCTGTCAAAAGAGATAATTTATTTGAGAGAGATAACTTTTTTTTGGGTCCATTTTTTTCTAGTACACCAAACCCTTTTTTTTTTTTCTTTTTCCAGTATAAGATAGTTTACTCAAAAGAGAATTTATTAAACTGAGATAACATTCTTTTTTAGTTTTTTTTTTATCCTATAGATAATTGTTTTTTTGATTTTTTTTTTGGGGTTCCCGTCAAAAAATAGACTTCCTTATATACCATTATCTATTTTTTCTCTCCTTTGTTCCTCAACCGATTTTATTTGGATTGAATCCAATCCTCTAGAACTTGGCATATCAGCCTTGTGGCGGACCTAGTCAGGTTCTCGAAAGTTCTCAATGAAATCTTCAACCAAATTCACTCGATGGAAGAAAGAATATAAAATTAAAAAAACATATGAAATCATTGACCTATCTCGGCTCAATTTTTTAGAGTGGGATGGCTGCCAGTGGAGCCTTGGAAAGGAGCAACTTGGCATTATTTTTAAGATTTATCCAAAATAAAAAATAAAAATAAATAAGAATGAGATTCTAATGACTAAATTGAGATAAGTACAAAAAAAAAATCTGTGTCTTTTCATCAAACAAAAAATGGAATTTGATTGAGAGAATAAATGTGTCACAAGTTAGCGAAATATATACATTGTTGGTCAAAAATAGGTCCACCCAAGTCAAAATCAGAATATCAAAAATCGTGTTTCACTGTTGTTTCGACTTCTAGAAGTCCAAATGAACCGTATAAAATTTGACAATCCCTTTTACATCAATGGTGTACAAAAGAAATCACGAAAAATCTTTAAAATCAAGTAAGTAGAGACACTCTAAATCACTTAATGAATATGTGTGTGTTCTCAAAAATATAAACAAAAAATTTGAGAAAAAAATCTTTTGCTAAAAAAATATCTCAATGCTTTCTCTTTCTAGAATATGAATTTTTGGTCTGTGAAAAGCGTAATGAAAGAGAAATCATATCAAGTTTTTATAGAGATTAAAAATTCTAATTTTTCTTGAAAAATAAGTTGAAAATCAATAGAAAACAAGTCTATGTGTTTGAAAAGTTTTGGGTCAAAACAAGACAAAATAGACAAATTCCTGCAAAGTAGCAGCCTTGGACCGGTCCATCTTAAACATGGACCGGTCCAGCCATGTTGTTCTCTCAAAATAAGATGCTAAGACCTCTGGGACCGGTTTAGCCTTTACTTGGACCGGTCCAACGTTGAATATTTACTATTTTGCTTAAAAAATTCTCTATTCAAGGTTGGAACCTCCCGATTTGAAATATATGTGTTGTCACCACTTTATCTGACTACATGACTCTCAGATGTGATCAACGATATCTTCATGCACTCAGAACTATCTTAAAACTTTAATCAATCGAATCCATATTCAAACATTGATGGTTTCTTCTGAAAATTCAAGCTTCATCATTTGAAGAACACTTGCATGGTTGTTGTAGAACTTCATGCTTACTTTGAGACTTTAATTACATGATCAATGATAAGAATATAACTCAAAAACTACAACTCGTTCATGTTAGGTTTTGACACTGAAAATTGTCAATTACAAAAATATACATCACAATCTTCCCCTTTAGCAATTTCGTGACAAAATCATCCTAGACAATTATAATCTAACATTAGAAAAATCAGATTACAATATGTCATATATACAAAGAAATATATATTAAAGAACTTAGAGTATCATGATCAAGTTTTCAAACTTCATGTGTAGTGTCTGTCAAACTTGTAAAATGTATACATTATGTGACCAATACTACATGTGAAAACTTAATCAAGAAAAATATATTGATAACAAATATCATTGAATCATCTCCAAACTCCCCCTTAATCATATAGCTAATGAAATATAATATCTCTCCACATGTGTCAAAGAAATCACATATCTCCCCATTTGTCAAAGCACCTATATAAGTCTCCCCCTTGTTGGAACAAATTGACAAAGTAAAAATAATGAGAAGAAGAGCGAATCAAAGTCTAGCAAAACATAAAATAGGTCTAAACCAAGACCTAATCCTCATTATCACCATGAGTTCTAGCAGTTCCACGAAAGGCTCTTCTAATCAATGCTTCAAGCTTTGAAAACTTTCTCTTCAAGTACCTCTCCAACCCCTTCATGGATTGATTGTAATGTCTAGAAGTCAAGGTACGATTAGAATCTGGAATATAAAGTCTGGTAATAGGAGCATTGTGATCATTCTCATCCATAATCTCTTCCTCAATATGATGTCTTGCAACCTCTTTTTGAGCTATTTCATTCATCTTGTTAGTAATTGAAGACTTAATATTTAAAGCCGTGAACTTCCCTTTGGACTTCATCACTAGAGCATTTGAAGGAATATAAACATTAAGAGTATATGAGACAATTAAGTTCAATGCAAAGACATTGCTAGTGATGTAGGCACTTGAAATTTTATTTGCAAGTAATAGAGCATTCGGTTCACACAACATTCTAATGATTTCTTCCATAATTGGTTAGTTTTTTTTCAATACCTGTATAAGGAGAAATTATACCATTATGTGCGTCTGAAACTCCAATAACCTTATAAATTAATTGGGTATTCACTTTGATTTTTGTCCCAAAACATTTCACCATCATCCATAGCTCACTGTTACTATAAGCAAGCACATTGCTATAGAAGTAGTGAACCATGTCAGGAATGCAATCCTTGCCTAGTTTAGCTAGTGAACCCCAACTATTGTCTATAACTTAGTGCACAAACTCCAAATGATAGCCTGTTCATATGTTTTTCAAATTAAAGCTCTGCTCATACCTCATTGACCTACAACCAACCACCTTTCTATAGTGATCAAAGATTCCTTCATCATCAAAATGATCCTCCATGAAAATTATATTGCATTCTGGTGTTAAAGAAACATTAACTCTTTGTTGATTAGAGCTATTGGCCATTGCCACGATGAGAGGAATACAAAATAGGAATGTAAGAGTCATTGAAGAATTTTCACAAACACTTGTGTGCAAACTTTGAAATCACAAGCTTCAATGAAACTTTGTTAGTTTAATTTTCAAAAATCAACCCAAATGCTTTAAAGATCAATCCTTTCCACCAATTCAACTCAAAATCAAAAATAATTATCAATCAATATGATATAATATATTAAGCACAAAATATGATGAGAGTTATGACAAAGGGAGGGAAAAAGACACACTTGGAGAATGAAAGCATAAAATGAACACATAGCACACATGCACATATAAAGTGCTCTGTTGGACCGGTCCAAGGTGGTTAATTTAGTCTGTTAACCAAGTTTGACCACCTTGACTCTTTTTTGCAATTTTTTGAAAAAGATGCCTAAAAAATTAGAAAAAATAGGAAAATATTTTTGGAATTTTATTCATGTTAAAATAAAAAATATAATAATGATATAATCATTAAAATTAATTTTTTACATAAAATAATAATGAGTTTTAAAATTTCTAAAGAAAGTCAATAAAATTCCCAAATGCACAATTTTAAAACCCATAAATTTGCCAATAAAATTCATCATTAAATTCATGATCATGACACAATTTTCAATACACAAATATTTATAAAAATTTAAAAATTCATCTAATAAATTCATGTGTGTATGTGCAATCCAACATCATCAAGAATTAATCAAATTTTTTTGATTCATCTTCCAAAATATATTAGATAATAAGCAAATAAAATCATATATGATCAAATATTTTTCATTGAATTTTATTTATTTTATTTTCTTTCTAATACAGTGGCTTTCATGCTTACGGACAGCTAATTATTTTCTCAAAACAACTTCTTTAAAATATACCTCATTAGAGATTTATGTTGTAGTGGTACATATTCCGAAGGTAGCCTTTTCCTTTTGTCCTAGATTTTCAGCAAATTTTTTTATCATTTTTTTCATGCTGAATAAAAAGAAAATCTTTTCTTTTCATTTTTTACCAATGATTATTTAAGCCTTCAATGCTACTTAAATAATATACTCTAGTCAACTTCATATTAGTTTTTCATCAATTCTCTCATAGTTGGACTAGTGCACAAATGTATGGACTCAAAAGATTCACCTCTTAAAAGAAATAAATATAGCACATTAGTTATCAATGCTTAGATCATAAACTTAAGTACTTTATCCATTGATAAACTAAGTGTTCCAATCATGCATTCACAAATCAAAGTAAACTTAAACAAAGATATAGAGAATTCACATTATTTCATAGAAAAATATGATTTTCACATTCACATGATTATCATCAAAATAAACAAAATCTAGCTTAATCTAAAAGATATGGTCCAATGAAAAACAGAGAATGAACATAAGTTCAATCCATGACTAAAAAAGTCCTAATGACATTAGTTAGGGGTTTTGCACCCAAAGACCTATTAGGAATAAATTCCATATCATCCAAATTATTTTGACATGCAACTTAATAGAAAAATATTGTGGAGAAATAGAAACATTCTTTTTTTTATTTGAATTCTTTTTAGCTTAAGATTTTTTGGGTTTGTTCCAATTATATGGCTTTCTAGCATGAACACTATTCTTAGCAAAAGAATTATCCACATGAAAATCAGAATTAGAATATTTTCTTTTTTTATAACAATAGTGTTGACTATGTCCATTCTTACCACAAAAGTATAATGAAACACATTGGACATAACATTTACATGCAAAAAATTAACTTGAAGCATAGGTTTGCGTGTAGACAAATTCAAGTTATTGGGTTTAACAAACACAGTTTTACCCTTAGATGATGATCCAACAAAACCTAGTCCAATTCTATCTCCTACAAGCTTACCAACACAAATCATGTTATCAAGCTTAATCTGCCCAGAAGTAAATGCTATCAATTTCTCTGTGATTTTTTCAATTCAGACTCAAGAAAATTAATTATAGCAACTAGAGTATCTCTAACAAAAATAGCTTGACTTACCTCGCTTTCAAGAAACTTGACTTTACTTTGAAGATTTTGAATATCAGTTTTGTTTTCTTCAATCAACTTGAATTACTATTCATTCTCTTTCTTCAAAGTTTCTTTTTCAATTTCCACTTGTTTCAGCTTCTCAGATTTCTTATTATAAGCCTTTAGCAATTTCTCAAATTTTTTTTTACAGTTTGCTCTCACATGGTTCTTCATCTAATTGCTCAACTTCTGAATCTTCAGACCCAATCTGACTGAGAGTTGTGTACATCTCTCTTTCACCAATATTAGAAGAAGAATCATTAGCAGTATCATCATCAATATGTGCAACAAAAGCAAAAGCATCATTCTTAATAGAAGAATCACTATCAGAGTTAGAAGATTTACACTCAGAAATAATAGCGTTCATGGCTTTCCTTTTATCTTTTGAAAATTTTTTTGCACTAAAGTTATTCTTCTTACATTGAGTAGATGTGTGACATTTACCATCACATGTCCAACAAGTGATTTCTTAATCTCATCAACTTCTTTTTCCTTCCTATCCTTACCTTTAGATGGTGAGCCTTGACTACAAAATTTAGAAGGATTTCCTTTCCTAAGATTTCCATCTGTTTGTAGTAGGTTCTGTTAAACTAAAGTCAAACTTTCCACGATGATGGTTGCCAGAGAGTGGGTCCCGGTGGGAGTCCAAGCTATCACAGAGGCGTCCACTGTTCTATGTGAATTTTTAAGGTCCTTCCCATTTAGGTGTAAACTTTAGAGCTACAAGGCCCCTCATTACATGAGGAGCTACTTTTAGAACTAGGTCCCCTTCTTGGAAGTTTCGAGGTCTTATTAACACATTGTAAGCTTGAGCCACCCTAGCTTGATGTGCCCTCATGTGCTCACTAGCTCACTCTTTGCGCTCATCCAATACTTCGAGCTCTGCCTCCTGCTCCTACTGATTGTGCTCAACAAGACTCACCGAGGGACAGCGAGCTTGGCTGGTAACACAGCCTCTGTCCCATATACAAACGAGAATGGTGAAGCGAGCGTAGATCATTTGGATGAACTTCGATAGGCCCATAAGGCAAGAATGAGTTGGTCGGCCTATTTATGCTTGAAATCTTCTAGAGTCTGGCTGAGGATGCGAAGCAGAATCTTATTGGTAGCTTCAACTTACCCATTTCCCTGGGATAGTACATGGTAGATCGATGATGAAGGATGTCATATTGGTCTATCAAACACCTAACTTGACTATTGACGAAAGACGTCCCATTGTCGCTCAAAATCACCCTTGGGATCCCAAAACGGTAGATAATGTGCTCCTTTATAAAGTTAGCTATAGTTGGACCTGTAGCTTTCTTTAGAGGTATCGCCTCTACCCATTTTGTATACATTTCAGTTGTAATGAGGATCCACATATTTCCTTTTGACTTGGGCAAAATTGGTCAAATCAAATCCATACCCCAGGTATGGAACGACCACAGGTTAGTGATCGGATGGAGCTCTGTAGCAGAAGCATAGATTCGATGATCGTGAATTTGACATGATCGACATCACTTGGTATAATCCTTGCAATCATTCTCCATAGTGGGCCAGTAATATCCCAATTTTATGAGGTGCGTATAAAGCTTCACACCCCTTTGATGCTCTGCATCATGCAACTCTTTTATGACATTTTGAGCATCAGTCCTTCCGAGGCATCGAAGGAGTCTTTCGTCGAATCCTCTCTTAAAGAGTTGGCCCTCGATCAGATCGAATCGTTTAACTCTCTTTTTTATTTTCAAAGCCTCGATGCGTTCTAAAGGCAGCGCCACCGTTTGGAAGAAAACAAAGAAAGGAGCTCGCCAATCTTGGCCTTCAGAAGTCACGAAACACCCAAATTTATCTCTTGCTTCAGATAGCCTAGACAATTCTCTTGCTTGACCTTGGCCTCTTTGGCCATTGATGGCCAGTAATATCCCTGTCTTTGAAGCCGTTTATAGAGACTTATCTTCACTGCCCCACAGGATTGATCATGAACTAAGTCCAAGGTGGAATGACCCTCCGCATTGCCAATGCATTTCATGAGGAGTCTTCCCGGAGCTCGATAGTAGAGGACCCCCTGATAAAGCAGAAAGTCTTTGAGGGCCGCGAGAGAGATCCCTGATGGACTCCCTTCGAGATATGCCATGAGAGGAGCTCGCCAATCGGACTCCTCGAGGTCTTGCTTCTCGCTACTTTGATACGGAGAAGTCTTCTTTTGAATTTGTATCAAAATAATTTCGTCCAGAATTTCCATCTTCAAAGCCAGAGTTACTAGCGCGTCAGCATGATAATTACTAGAGTGAGGTGCATATTCCATTGACAGCTCCTTAAAACTCAGACTCAATTTCTAAAGTATACCTCTATAAGTTGCCAAGGATGGCTCTCGCACAGCATTCTCCCGTTGGTTTGTTTTATCACCAATTTTGAGTCCCCTTTGACTTGTAACCTCTTGATATCGAGCTCTCTTGCGGCCAATAGACCAAGGATGAAAGCTTCGTATTTGGCCTCATTGTTTGTGCACGCAAAGTCGAGTTTGTATGAAAGACTTATCTTTTCGCCGGTCTCAGAGGTCAGGACCACTCTAGCTCCTCCTTCTCTAGAGGTTGAGGACCTATCGAAAGCTAGAGTCCATTTATCCTCAGCTTCGGCCAAGTACGAGCAATTCAGGTTCTCGCCTAGAAGATCATCATCCAGCGACCCAAGCTCCCCCGAAGGAAATTGAGCAATGAGGTCTGCCAAAGCCTTGCTCAAAATGGCCTTAGGAGTGAGGCATTTGATTTTGAACTTAGCCAGCAAGAGCAGCCATTGCGCTATGCGACTTGACAGGATGGGCTGGGATAGCATGTATCTAAGGGGATCGCACTTCATCATGAGCTTGACCGTATGTGACAAGAAGTAATGCCGAAGCTTTCTAGTCGCAAAAATGAGAGACAAACAATGCCTTTCGATGGGGGAGTACCTTGTCTCCGCGTCCTTCACAATTCTACTAATGTAATACACCGGGCGTTCTTGACCTTCAAATTCCTGGGCTAACAGTGCACCGATCGATCTTGGGGTGGAGGTCAGGTATAGCTTCAAAGTGACCCCTGACTTAGGAGCAATCATGGTAATTGGTGAGGAAACAACCATCTTCACTCGCTCGAATGCCCTTTCGTGCTCTAGGAGCCAACGGAAGACCCCTTTTCCCTTTGTTAGTGAGCTGAACAAATGAGACATCTCTGCAAGAGTGGGAATAAAATGCCGAAGATAGGAAAATTTTCCAATAAAGCTGAACGAATAAGACATCCTTAACTATTTTAGGGTCTGAGGGCAGGGCATATCTGTAACAGACCTTGCTTTTGTGCGATCAACGTCGATTCCCCTCTCATGCACAACAAATCCCAAGAACTTTCCTGCGCTAGCTCCGAAAGCACATTTAAAAGGGTTCATTCGCAAACTGTAAGCCTGGCATCGACGGAAGACGCACTCCAAATCGACGAGGTGTGCATCTCGATGATGTGATTTAACCACTAAGTCATCAATATAATCTTCTATGCTTTAATGAAGTATATCATGGAATATAGCTGTCATAGCTCGTTGGTAAGTTGCACTTGCATGGCATTACCATAAAATAGAAGTTGTCCAATGAAGTTCAAAATGCTGTTTTCTTTGCATCTTCTTTGGCCATTTTAATTTGGTTGTGCCCACTGTATCCATCCATGAATGAAAAGATCTTAAGGCCCGCCGCAGAGTCAATCATGGTGTCAATGTTTGGTAATGGAAAATCATCTTTTACCATTCTTTTTCTTCACTGGTACTATGTTGGCGAGCCAAATAGGATGTAAAATGGGTTTGATGAACCCTGCAGCCAGAAGCTTTTGCACTTCCTCCTTGATTTGGAGCTCTAACTCTGGCCTAAAACTCCGCGGTGTTTAACTGGCGTGATGCCGTGCCGAATATTAAGATGATGAGAAACTAACTGGGGGTCTAGTCCAGGCATTTCTTCATACGTCCAGACAAAAACATCTTTATACTTTTTGAGTAAGAGCACCAGAAGGTCTCGTGACTTCCCCTCTAATTGATTACATACATATGTAATCCGCGAGGCTCCCCCATCAGCTAAGTCAACCTCATCGAGCTCTGATGCATCATGAAGTTCCTGTGTCGCCTAGCTTTCACTAGCCTCGAAGGGATCAGATACTACGAGCCAGAGCTCTGACCCTTTGATAGGCGTTGAATGTTACGCATTCTAGCCTCTTAACTTATGTATTTTATTCTCTTAGTGATAGATTATTTTGTGATTTTACTTCGTTTTAGTGTTTTTTGTATTTTCAGGGCCTTAATGATTATTTCAGTTAAAACTAAGCTTTTGGGCTTTTAAAGAAAACATCCAAGATGGTTAGATGAAGCCTACACCAAGGAGAATCATTCAACCATTTATTTCAACTCAATTCAGCCCAAGAAAAAGGTCCAAGAGAATTATAGCTGCTTAAGAAGGTTTCGGGCCTGAAGCCCAAATCTGCGCATAATACAGTCTTAATCCCGTTTTGGAAAACGGACTAGAAGTCTTATTTTCGAGCCTCAAATCAACATAATTTACATGCAAGATTGAACGAAATTTGATTCTGCACACTTTTGTATTTCACAAAAATTTCGTAAATCGGACTTCTAGTGGGTCAAAAGTTGGGCCGAAGTCAGCAGGAAAAACCCACCTAATTAGTGCTGCGGGAAACCCTAATTTATTCCTAATGGGATTAGGAATTTGATGTATTCTCTTGGAGAATAAAGTGAAGAATAAGAGGCTGAGTTGAGGGGAGTTTATAGAGATTGGAGAGTCTGAGAGGGCTGAGAAGAGAACAGAAACATATTTGTAGAGCCATTGGAGAACGAAGTCATACGCAGAAGTCATGAAAATGATGCCTTCTTCCTCAACAGTGAAAGCTTCTTCTTCTATCATGAGCGACTAGTTCATCCACTAGGGTTTTGATGTAGCCCTAACAAAGCATCAATGGTTTGATTGTTTTAATTATTGGGGACCTTTATATACATGCATAGATTGTGTAATTCAGAGGATTCTTATTATAAAATTGAGCAATAAAAGTCTTGTAAATTCAATCTCAATGATTTCTTATCTTGTCTTAGATATTTAGTTGTTGTTATTGAACTCAATCTCTCTTGTTTTCTGTAATTATGAGAGCGATTATTACACAATGGTAATCATTGAATATATTGTTAAGAGTTTTGATGGATTATGCCTAGAGAAGATGAACCATACTGCACCCTAGATTAGAGTAGTTAGGCAGATGGCCCATGCCAATTGAAGATAGTCCATGGCTTAGCCTTAATCATATGTTATCTTCTTGACGGATGAAGGTGAGCTTGTAGCCACCGACACCACTTATGCATGATGTAATTCCCCATAGTTGATTCAATTGACCATTGATTGTGGAGTTCGTGGTGAAGTCAAACACCCTAAATTTCTCTCTTATTATCTTTAATATCTATTTTACTTTGATTTATTTTATTTTATCTTTTTAATTAGTTTAGTTTAAAAGTCAAAATTCTTTTCTTAAATTTAATTAGAATTAATTTCGTATTACAACTCATCAGACCATAATCCCTGAGGTACGATACCCCTTTCGATAGCCCTATTCTGCATGGAATTCGTTCTATTGCGAAGTGTGAAAATTTTTAATTGATATACTTTTTGAGTCACACTCACACACGAATCAATTTTTGGCGCCGTTGCCGGAGATTATCTATTTGATTGATTGGATTGTACAGAATTAATTTTAATTGAATTTTTAGTTTAGGAATTTTTTTTTAATTTTTATATATTTTTTTTAATTTTGTTTTTATTTTATTTTCAGATACTAATTTGTTTCATTTTTGCTACTAATTTGTATTTTTTTTCTTTACTTTTGAGGGACTTCAATTGCCATACCATTGAGCAAGAGGAAGAGATTATTGATGTCATGACTGGTGTGCGTGATAATAATGAGGACAACAATATTGTGCCTAATGCTATTGTGGAGAGGGCGCGGTTACTCAGAGATTACTACGTCCCAGAGACATACAATTTGCCAGCTGAATTTTAAGTGCCTAATGTCACAGCACAGAGGTATGAGATCAAGACCAGTATCATTCAGATGTTGCCATCCTACTTTGGACTAACTGATGAAGATCCGTACAAGCACGTAGATGATTTTATAGAAGTTTGCTCAACAACAAAAATTCATAATTTCTCTGAAAATACTTTCAGGATACGACTCTTTCCATTCTCTCTAAAGGAGAAGGCCAAGTATTGGTTCAGATCTTTACCGGCAAGCTCTATCACTACATGGACTCAAATGCAAAGTGAGTTCTTGAAGAAATATTTTCTGATAGGGAGGACCAATCAATTTAGATGTGCTATCACTGGTTTCTCTCAATTTGAGGGAGAACAATTTTATGAGATATGGGAGAGATTCAAGGACCTTCTTAGGAAGTGTCCTCATCACCAAATTCTAAAGTGGCAGTTAGTGCAGTGTTTCTATGAGGGGCTAATAGAGAGTAACAGACAGATAGCGGATGCATCATGTGGGGGTACTTTCATGTTAAAAAGCGAAGATGAAGCATGGACCTTGTTCGAGAACCTTAGTGACAATTCTTTACAACGTGTGTCTTCATCTCGTTCGAGCAGACCATCCAATATAAGGCGGACAGCTGATATTTTTGATATTGGCTCTACAGATGCTATGTCTACCATTGTGGATGCTGTGGCACAAAGAATGGTGCAATTCATGGCAACTGGTCAAGTTTCTAATCCATCTTCAGTAATTCAGCCCACTTTTCAGCCTCAAAACTATGTGCCTCCACAACCATATAAAGCACAAGTTCCTATGCCACCAAAGAGTTCGACTCTTGAAGATAAGATGATGCTTGCCCTAGCAAAACTTAATAAGCTTGACTTTATTGCTGAAGTACTTCAATCCACTGCTCAATTGGTACATTTTCACTCTCAATCAATTGCCAAACTGGAATCTTAGTTTGGACAATTTGCCAATGCCTTGAGTAAAAGAGAAAAGGAAAAGCTACCAAGTCAACCCATTGTCAATCCTAAAGGGATGCATGATTCTTTGAGCAACCCACATCTTGAGGAGGTTCAAGCCATCACCACTTTGAGAAGTGAAAAAGTAATTGATAACAAGGTGGGGGAGAAGAAGAATGATCAAGAAGAGGTGCTCATGAGTCCAATTGCTGAAAATTTATATGAGCCGAAGGCTCCTTTCCCACAACGTTTACAAGAAATATCCAAGTTGGAAAAATAAGGGGACAAGTTGCATGACATGATGGAGGTGTTTCGACAAGTGAAGATTAATATACCACTCCTTGATGCCATCAAACAGATTCCTCCTTATGCCAAATTCTTGAAGGACTTGTGCACTCAGAAAAGGAGATCAATGAGCCACGTGCCAAAGAAAGTGATGCTACCACAACAAGTGAGTTCTATAATTCAGCAGTGCAGTCCTCCCAAGTACAAAGATCCTGGTGCTCCAACTATCTCATGCATCATTGGGGAGCACCATGTTGATAAAGCTCTTCTGGATTTAGGTGCAAGTGTGAATTTATTGCCTTACTCGGTTTACCTACAGTTGAGTTTGGGAGAATTGAAGCCTACCACGGTGGTTTTGCAGTTTACGGATAGATCAACCAAATGACCTCGTGGGATCATTGAAGATGTCATCATCAAGGTGGATAAATTTTATTTCCCAGTGGACTTTATTGTTCTAGATACTGAGCCAGTGCATAATCCGAAAAGCCACATTCTAGTCATCCTTGGTCGTCCGTTTCTAGCTGTTGCTAATACTCGTGTTAATTGTAGAGCGGGGATCATGGATATATCATTTGGCAACATGAAGGTAAAATTAAATATTTTTAATGCCATTGAACATCCTCCAGAGGAGAGTGAGTGTTTTTTCATGGATGACATTGATGATTGTTTGGAAGAAATTACTCCATGTGCTCTATCTCAAGATATTGAGAAGTCCATTGAGGGGGTGAATGTTATATTTGATGTAGTCGCCATGAAAGATAAGCCACCTTGGAGGATTCCGATTGAGCCACTTCTCCCTATTTCAAACACTTCTTCGGTGCCATTATTAGAGTCTTCTCTATGAGTAAAATTGAAACATCTTCTGTTAAGGCGAAGAGATGTGTTTTTTGAAACCAATGAGACCATTCCGGTCACTTTGAGTTTGGCACAAGGAAGTGAGGATCATATAGAGGGGATGATGTTAAATCTTCCCAAGCGATGTGGCATTGGGTGAACTTTCAATTGAAGTCGATGATCGTCGCATACGGACGCTAAATTGTAGGGGTTGTATGTATTTCTATCCTTTAATTTCTTTAGTTTTCTTTCTTTTAATTTTTAGTTCATGTTTTCTTAGTTTTTCTTTCAATTTTAGGTGTGTTTTAATGAGTTTTCTTTGAAGTTTTGATGTCGTAGTTGCTTCCGAGGGATGCCGGGAGGTGTGTCGGGGTATTTGGACCCAAAACAGGCGAAAAAAGGCCCTCTCGGTCAACCTTGGGCGATAGATAGGCTTAAAAATGACCTTGCGGTCGACCTTGGGCGATAGACAGCCCAGGTCAAACCAGTAGGGGCGATTGATCGCCCAGAAAAAATAAAAATAAAAATTGAAAAATTTGCTCCCAGGTGGGCGATCGATCGCCCGAAAAAAAAAGAAAAAAAAAATTAAAAAGAAAAAATTAAAATTTTTTTTTTCTCTTTCCCCTCTCCTTTGTATTCAATGACTTTTGATCATTTTATTATATTTTATTTTATTTATTTATTTATTTATTTTTATTTTTTTTTCCCCTATTTTCACTTGGTCTTGGCGTTTAGTGGTTGTTTTGCCAGGTTGTAGCATCCAAGTTTGGGGGAGTGCTTTCATTGCCTTTATGCAATTGGTGTGCTCTATTTTCCTGCCACTACTCCTTGGTCCTGGTAACATCGTTCTTATTCTTCTCTATGCTTTGATTGGGTATACATTGAGGACAATGTACAGTTTAAGTTTGGGGGTGAGGCGATGCCTATTTGTGTGCTCAATGCAATATGGGGGGAAATTTGTGTGAAATTCTTTTTGTATTAGGATTTTATTTTATTTTATTTTCTTAGTTTGTTTATTTTATTTTATTTTGTTTTGTTTTTAGATAGAATGTTTTGACATTATTTAAGGGATTAATACTATATGTAGGTGCGTAACTTGCAATTTTTGAGTATGTTTTAAATTTTTGGAAACTATAGTTTAAATTATGTGGTTTTAATCATGGTTTGCAATAACATATTTTGGGGTGATTAGTTTTAGTTTCCTTACAATGCACAAACACACTAGCATAATCTTGTGAGGTATAAACTTTGGCTCTGAGTTATTGAGTTACATATATTTGATATTAATTAGTATCTCTTGAGAATGAGTACCGATGATGTGTTTACTTGACTTTAATAAAAAAGGAAAAAAAAAGTGATGAATAAGCAAATCAATTTGATCTTTTTCATGAGTAACCGGGCCTCTATGCCTCAGGAAGCACGGAGTGTTCGCGTCAAAAGTGAAAGGGTGAGAAAAGATGAGCATTGGTTGTCTTGATTTGTAGCCTGATTGATTCGAGTAATTAGGCTCTTCGGGGTATCTTAAAGCCTAGTACCCTAAAGCCATTTGGTTTGGGAGTCACTGACTGAAAGCTTGCTACATGGATCTTTCAGAAAGCTTAATAGATCAAGACATTGTACAACCAATAAAGCAATGAGAAAAAAAAAAGAATGAAAGAAAAAAAATGAAAAAGTCATGTATGCATGTCGGAAAGTATGATTTCAGTAAGGAGAACTAGTAAGTTAAAAGGGTATGTGCCTTAATATATTCAGAGCTGGGTTATGCTACATGAGATGACTACTAGTTCACTTTACACGAGGGAGCTAGAGTTAATTATTTTGAGATATGTTGATGTGAATTATGCATGGGGACCATTGATTTAAATTATGGAATTTGAAAGTTTGAAATTATTTTTGAATGCAAGTTTGTAACTATATATTGTAATCTTCTTCTTGAATTAATGTTGAAACAGAATTTTGATTGTTTGTGGGTAACATTTCTGGAAACCCTCACGAGACTATACTCGTCCACTAGGGGGAACCTAGGGGTTTAAACGCTTGTTGCATATGCTAAATGCAATCGTTTCTCCCACGAAAGTGGAGTTGGGTAGTTTAGTTTGTGTTTAGTAGTTTCTATGTTTTAGTTTTATTTTATTCTATTGCTAAGGGACTAGCAATATGTAAGTTTGGGGGTGTGATAGGCGTTGAATGTTACGCATTCTAGCCTCTTAACTTATGTATTTTATTCTCTTAGTGATAGATTATTTTGTGATTTTACTTCGTTTTAGTGTTTTCTGTATTTTCAGGGTCTTAATGATTATTTCAGTTAAAACCAAGCTTTTGGGCTTTTAAAGAAGACATCCAAGACGGTTAGATGAAGCCTACACCAAGGAGAATCATTCAACCATTTATTTCAACTCAATTCAGCCCAAGAAAAAGGTTCAAGAGAATTACAGCTGCTTAAGAAGGTTTCAGGCTTGAAGCCCAAATCTGCGCATAATACAGTCTTAATCCCGTTTTGGAAAATGGACTAGAAGTCTTATTTCTGAGCCTCAAATCAACATAATTTACACAAAAGGTTGAATGAAATTTGATTCTGCACACTTTTGTATTTCACGAAAATTTCATAAATCGGACTTCTAGTGGGTCAAAAGTTGGGCCGAAGTCAGCAGGAAAAACCCACCTGATTAGTGCTGCGGGAAACCCTAATTTATTCCTAATGGGATTAGGAATTTGATGTATTCTCTTGGAGAATAAAGTGAAGAATAAGAGGCTGAGTTGAGGGGAGTTTACAGAGATTGGAGAGTCTGAAAGGGCTGAGAAGAGAACAAAAACATATTTGCAGAGCCATTGGAGAACGAAGTCATACGCAGAAGTCATGAAGATGATGCCTTCTTCCTCAACAGTGGAAGCTTCTTCTTTTATCATGAGCGGCTAGTTCATCCACTAGGGTTTTGATGTAGCCCTAACAAAGCATCAATGGTTTGATTGTTTTAATTATTGGGGACCTTTATATACATGCATAGATTGTGTAATTCAGAGGATTCTTATTATAAAATTGAGCAATAAAAGTCTTGTAAATTCAATCTCAATGATTTCTTATCTTGCCTTAGATATTTAGTTGTTGTTATTGAACTCAATCTCTCTTATTTTCTGTGATTATGAGAGCGATTATTACACAATGGTAATCACTGAATATATTGTTAAGAGTTTTGATGGATTATGCCTAGAGAAGATGAACCATACTACACCCTAGATTAGAGTAGTTAGGCAGATGGCCCATGCCAATCGAAGATAGTCCATGGCTTAGCCTTAATCATATGTTATCTTCTTGACGGATGAAGGTGAGCTTGTAGCCACCGACACCACTTATGCATGATGTAATTCCCCATAGTTGATTCAATTGACCATTGATTGTGGAGTTAGTGGTGAAGTCAAACACCCTAGATTTCTCTCTTATTATCTTTAATATCTATTTTACTTTGATTTATTTTATTTTATCTTTTTAATTAGTTTAGTTTAAAAGTCAAAATTCTTTTCTTAAATTTAATTAGAATTAATTTCGTATTACAACTCATCAGACCATAATCCCTGAGGTACGATACCCCTTTCGATAGCCCTATTCTGCAAGGAATTCGTTCTATTGCGAAGTGTGAAATTTTTTAATTGATATACTTTTTGAGTGACATTCACACACAAATCACGGGAGGAAGTAATGTTTGATGGTGTATGTCATCTTACGCGGGGGTACCGTAGGCTCTACCTCAGCCTTTTGGGGTTCGAACTTGTTAGGGTTCGACTTTAACTTCTTTGTGCTCCGTACGGGCTCGGGCTTCAAATCCTTCCACTTGGGTCGTGGGGTAGCACAAAATTTTGTGGGTACACGAGCATCTTCATCGAGCTCTTGGAAGAATTTGGCTTTGGCCAAGTGTACCTCTCCCGCCAAAAATGGTGGGCTCGAACACAGGACCATGACGCTTTTCCCTTTCAGAGTCCCTTTCATACACTTGTGATATGACGACGGGACCACCCCGAACTCGTGCATCCATCCTCGCCCGATCAAAAGATGATACAAGGTCTCTGCATCTATAACGTGAAACTTGGTAAGGGCCAAAAACTTGCCGATCTTGAGTTGGGCCACTACGTAACCCTCAGTTTTCAGCAAGCTGCTCGTAAATCCCATAATCTTAATGGGCTTCTGTACCATGCGATCTTTCCACAAACCAACTCTTTTAGAAATGGATAGAGGCATCACGTTCAAAGATGAGCCATTATCCATAAATGCTCTCTTTAACTCGACCCCATTAAAAATAGTAGGGACGTACAACGGCCGATTGTGCGGTACTTGGACTTGCTTGTCTGACTCCGTGAATGTAACTGCCTCTTTTGTCTCGGGCGGTTCAAGTACCTCACTTACCGAGGGTGTTTTTCGCACTAGCTCGCCCATAACTCTTACGAGGACCCTCGCAACTTTCCTCTAGGCGAGAGATGACAATCCAAGCTGGTCCAAAAACATCCTGATGTGCGGCTCCTCTAATAAATTAAAGGCCCGACTATATTCCTCATCGACCAATGCTACTGCCAACGCCTAGGGGTCAAGTCCATCTTCTTCGTGTGATACTAACATCGCCACTACATTCTGCTCGTGAGTGGGATATGGGTTACTCCTAACATCGGGTGAATCCAGAGTTAACTCTTTTCTCGCGATCCGTTGCTGAAATATGTTTCTCAGGGCCCAACAATCATACGTCGGGTGGTGATAGTGGCGATGATACATACAAAAGCGCAGGTGGCGCTCCTGCTCGGGTGTGGGCTAGGTCTCCACCTTGGGTAGTGTAATCGACCCATCAGCTATCCATTGGTTAATAATTGCCACTACCTGCTCGGGGGGGGGGCAAGGGAATGGCGACGGCAAGGAATCTGGATATTGAGGCGCCCATCCCCCTTAGTTCTTTTGGTGTTACGTTCCTTGGTGACTAACACCATAGGCCTTCGCTTCCCTCGATTCTCCTCCGCTATCAAATTCCCTGTAGCGGCAGTCACATCCTTTGCTAAGTTTCTTGCCGCAATGATCAGCTCGGTGAATGAATGCAGTTTTAGATTTACCAAATGAATTCAATAATCTCTTTGCATCCCCTGGACGCAAATTTTAACCAGCTCTTCTTCATTAGTATTTTCATAACACTCCATAGCTTGATTATGGAAGCGTCGGACATAATCGGACAGGGCCTCATGCTGCCCCTGAACCTCTTTTATCAAAGAGAGAGTAGTAATCTTCTCCTCTGCATGGAAGAACTTGGCATGGAAGCGTGCAACGAGCTATCCCCAAGTGATGATAGAGCCTGTCATTAAATTAACATACCACTTGTAAGTCCTGTCCGTTAGAGTTTTAGAGAACTCCCGAAGCCAAAGATTATGATAGTGGGCATGTCTCCCTAGGGATTCAATAAATCTCATCACGTGCTCACGCGAATTCCCCTTTTGTCAATCAAATTTCATAAATTTAGGCTGCAAATAGCCTTCAGGATAAGGCAGGGCAGCTTCAGCTCGGGAATACTGATTGGCATCGAATGTTACGCATTCTAGCCTCTTAACTTGTGTATTTTATTCTCTTAGTGATAGATTATTTGTGATTTTACTTCCTTTTAGTGTTTTCTATATTTTCAGGGCCTTAATGATTCTTTTAGTTAAACCCATAATTTTGGGCTTTTAAAGATGACATTCAAGAGGGTTAGATGAAGCCTACATCAAATGGATCCATTTAACTCTTTATTTCAACTCAAATCAGCCCAAGGAAGAGGTCTAAGAGAATTATAGCTGCTGAAGGGTATTTCGGGCTGAAATCCAATTCTGCGTAATACAGTTTTAATCCCATTTTGGAAAATGGCCTATAACTCTTATTTTAGAGCATCAAATTGACTCAATTCCTATGAAGGTTGAACGAAATTTGATTTTGGACACTTTTGTATTTCACGTAAATTTCATGAATCGAACTTCTACTGGGTCAAAACTTGAGCCGAAAGTCAGCAGAAAATTCACCTGATTAGGAGCTGCGGGAAACCCTAATTGTCTCCTAATTAGGTGGGGAATCTTCATATTCTCTTGGTTATTAATAGTGATGAATTGGGGCTATATTGGGGGGGCTTGGCAGCAGCTTTGAAGAGCTTTTGGAGTAGAGAATCATTGGAGAACAAGGTGTATCATGAGCGGCTAGTTCAACCACCACGGTTTTGATGTAGCCCTAACTAACCATCAATGGTTTGATTATTCTAATTATTAGGGATTTTTGTGTTCATTCATAGATTGTGTAATTTAGAGGATTCTTCTTATAGAATTGAGCAATAAAAGTCTTATAAATTCAGTTTCAATGATTTCTTATCTTATCTTAGATACTTGATTGTTGTATTGAACTCGTCCCTCTTATTTTCTGTCATCATGAGAGTAATTATTACACAATATTTTTCATTGAATATATCATTAAAAGCTTTGATGGATTATGACTAGAGAAGATGAACCATACTGCACCTTAGAGTAGAGTAGTTAGGCAGATGGCCCATGATAATCGAAGATAGTCCATGACTTAGCTTTAATTATATGTTATCTTCTTGACGGATGGAGGTGTGCTTGTAGCCACCGACACCACTTATGCATGATATGATGCCCCATAATTAGTTCAATTGACCATTGATTGTGAAGTTAGTGGTGAAAACAATTACCCTAGACTTATCTTATATTCTCTACACTCTTTAGTTTTTCTTGCTTTTGTTTAATTGCTTCATTAGTTAATTTAGTTATAAAAATCAGAATTCTTTTCTTTTAAATTTAATTAGAATTAATCCTAACAATTCAACTCAGTCAGACCACAGTCCCTGAGGTTCGACACCCCTTTCGATAGCCCTATTCTGTAAGAAATTCGTTCTATTGTGAAGTGTGGTAATTATAATTTGAGACGCACTCACACACGAATCATACGGCGGCTCGGCCTCTACGTACAAGACTTGATTGTTCCATTCAGCACTCAGAAGGGCTCGGACCTCTGCTACCCTAGCGTAAGGTGTCGGCAGGGGGTCTGGTTTGACCCTGGAAGGAGGGTATGTCGTCCTGCGGGTTTGTTCGTAAGGACGCTCCTCTTCTAAGGGAGTAGTAAACAACGCTCGTCGTAGCGGGGCGCGGCGTGGAGCCGGAGCTTTTCGAGAACCGTGAAACGACGATTCAGGCATTATGACCCTTGAACGCCTCAGAGAGTCAACATAGGCAAGTGATCGTACTGGCATGACCGCTTTTCACTCATCATCGACCCTTTGCCTATTGGCTGCCATGCTATGAAGCACGGTCATAATCTAGGCTTGATTCTGTTCGAGCTAATCTATATGATAGGATAACTCGGTATTTTCACCTTGAGACGTCTTCAATGTGGAACGAGCCTGCGACGCAGAACGAGATCTATGCTTGGGTGAAAGCAGTACTTTGCTCGCGCTCTGCTCTGGAGGGACCTTGTGGTCAATGGGTTGCGCTTGGCTCGTTGGCTGGTTTTGCAAACTTATAGTGGCAAAGATTACTTCCACAATGGAGTCGCCAAATGTTTGTAGTAGGTTCTGTTAAACTGAAGTTAAACTTTCTATGATGATGGTCGCCAGAGAATAGGTCCCGGTGGGAGTCCAAGCTATCACAGAGGGGCTCACTATTCTATGTGGATTTTTAAGAAAAGGGGAGGAATAAGGTAGGAAAAAGAGGAGATCTGGGGTGTATGGGAAACTGTTTCAGAAAAAGGTTCTTTTTGTCATGCTTTTCTGTGCTCATCCCTGTTCTCTACTTTTCTCTCATTATTTATAGGCAAAAATGCCTTTTCCCACCAAGGGTCGAGGTTTTGCGGTGACAAATATATACTAAACAAGGGCTGAGATTATACATGTCAGAAAGGGGGATTCACTCACCTCACATGGTTCTCTTCTTTTCTCTATGCCAGGCCAATCCAAGATGTATGGACCTCATTCTAGCTAGAAATGAGATTTGTATGGATTTAGCGTACCTTGGACTCTAGCCTCCGAATCCAAGCCCTTGGTTCTCATAATGTAGTGATCCGAGCTCTTACCCCCATAGGAGCACGGAGTGCCACGAGGTTTATCTGTAGGGAGGAACTCCTCGTAAAATAGAGTTTTATCCATAGAGAGGAACTCCACGTAAAATAGAGGTTGATCCGTAGAGAGGACCTCTGTGAGGTTTTATCCGTAGAGAGGAGTGCCTCCTCACTTTGGGGAAATTGATGATTTCCCATGATGTTTATCCACAGAGAGGAACTCATCACCATCCGAGACTTATCCAAATGAAAGGAAAGAGGCTCGTTTGAGGTTTATCCGTAGAGAGGAACTCCTCGCAAGGTTTTATCTGTAGAGAGGAATGCCTCCTTGCAAAATGGAGGTTGATCCATAGAGATGACCTCCTTGAAATTTCATCAGTAGAGAAGGACTCGCTAAAAAAAGGCGATCATACCCCTGAGGCGTGCCCTACAGAATGAGGAAGGAGCTCGGTGGTAAACTTCTCTCACTAGAGGAGCTCAATTGAAATCCTCTATTCGAGGAGGGGCTCGATGGAGACTCTTTTCCCTCGGAGGAGCTCGATTAGAATCCCCTATTTGAGAAGGAACTCAATTTGAATACTCTATTCGAGGAGAGGCTCGATGGAGACTCTCTCTCCTTGGAGGAGGTCGATTAGAATCCCCTATTTAAGAAGGAGATCGATTGGAATGCTCTATCCGAGGAGGGGCTCGATGGAGACTCTCTTTCCTCGGAGGAGCTTGATTAGAAGGAAAAGTCAAAGCGGGCCTTGCCACGTGGACATGCAAAGGAAGCTCGATATAGTGGGAAAGTCAAAGTGGGCCTTGCCATGTGGACATACAAAGGAAGCTCGAAATAGTGGGAAAGTCAAAGTGGGCCTTGCCACATGGACATACGTGGCAGACCCTGAGTGGCCCATACCAACAATTAGCCCCCTTGTGCGAGGTCCTACATATAGGTCCTCGTACATAACTCAGAATGAAAGTTCGAGCTCCACCTTGCAAAGGTGTCCTGCTCGGCTATCTCGAGGCGTCCCTTCGATTTCCTCAAAAATTGTAAAGTCACTAACCTTTCAAATTGTCATTAATGACTGATAATAGTTTAAGCGACGCCTTGTCGCTTCATTTCTCGCGCTTTGTGACGGTTCGATGCCTCAAAATTTGGAGCTTTGCGTCGCTTCGGTGTCTTGTCGACAAAAAGGCCCCTACTATTAATGGGGGACTTAGAAAATTTTTATTTTCCACACTTCTTTTGCCTTGAATCTCCAATTCTCCAGAGAAAACTTTCAACTCTCGTCTCAATCCTTGTCTCCTTCCGAACTCATTCAGGTAATGTCAAAGATTGGTTCCAATGATACCTTCGAGGTACCTCCTTTCGAGGAGTGGATGACAGCTCCATTCTTTGGTTTTGAAGACCTCTTCTGGGAATAGGCTAAATATCTTACTGACATAAACGAGTTGGTGGGTGAGCCCCTTCCAATTGACTCGAGGCCCCTCGTTATGGATGGTTCGAGGCTTCCCTCTGACTCCATTATTAGATTCAGGGTTGAGCGAGGAGATTTCCCCTATTCGTTCTTGTACTTACCCATCCCCACCACTGTTTGCATAGGGTGGGAAGAGTGGACAGAGTTTATTTTCTCAGTACCTGACTATGTAAAACGCTTGCGCAGCGCGGGGATCTTCGAAGCCATAAAGAATACTCGAAGTTTTATAATAAATCGAGATGTGGTGGGACGTCACTTCTCATACTTTCATCACTTCATGGGGCGAATTTACCCCTACTCTAGAGGATGTCAGTGTTCTCCTTTGCCTAAACATTTTTGGCACCACTGATCCTTCTACTTGGACATTTTTAGAGGTTAAAGAACGTTGGATCATAGCTCTTCGAGCAGAGATCCAAGTTGCCTCCAAATTAGTTACTCGCTTCAATAATAAAGGCGAGGTTACCCATGACACCCCTCTTGAGATCGGCGGGAAATGCACCTAGGTTTCTTTATTTTGCCATTTCTATAGGGACTTTGCCCATAATGATACCAGCAAATGGGTGGCGGACCCTCAGGGAGAAAGCCTCATTCGCTTAGCAGCCTACATCCTTTCTTAGCTATCTCGGCCCATCTTTCCCGGACCTCCAGAGGACACTCCAAGCCCTGACCTAATTCCTCTCGCGGTTAAGCTGGCCCGAGGAGTTCATATCCCCCTTGCTCCTCTGTTTCTGGGGACCTTTTACCATGCCTTAGACAATTTTCACATATACCACGAGCAAAGCATGGCGAGGCTCCACGTTGCCTAGTTTGGCTCGGTCACCTTCCTTCAAATGTTCATGTATGAACATTTTCCCACTTATGCTCCTTGCATGAACCCTGGTAGTGGTGGCCATCGCTCGGCCAGATGGAATAGAGTAGTTATTTCTCGAAGGAAATTCTCTCAATACCTCAACCAAGAATATCATTTTAGGCCTCGCCCTTATATGGGCCCTCCCCCTCCCTTTTACATCTCTATAACTAGCCAAGTTTTTTGAGGAGATGACCTCTACTCCCCTGAGGCTCATACTAATTTAGACTTCATCGTTCGTAGGTACCTTCCAGGCTTTGTAACTCCAACCAACAAGGTGAGCCAAATTTACCATCATGATTGAACAGCTCGCCAATTTGGTTACGATCAAGGAATTCCGAGGGGTCACGATGAAATATCTACCCAAGATTTGTCGTATGCCCTCGCTCGTTTTTTGGAAAAGAATGTGAGCCTTCTGGTTAGAGCTCGGGCAGAATTGGTCGTCCCCTCAAGCATGAGGAATGGACGCTGGGTAATAGGATCCAGGGCCTATTAGAGGAGAGTACTGGACAGATTCCAATTTTTTATCCTCAACGACGCTCTCCAGCCTACCATCTTTCTTCTCTAGAAAAATTCTATCTTTCACAACCAAGCGGATCCTTCCTCTCGAGGAAATACCTGCACTACTGAAGGACTCCATGCTTTGAAACTAGCCTTTGCTCAACCGATTGCGACTGCTCCCCATGCAGCTGTGACTCCTGAAGGCGAAATAAGGTCGAAGCCCCCTACTGCTCCTCGAGTGAGCAAAGGCAAGCGCAGGGTTGAAACCAATGTGTCCTCTTTTATCCCTGCCCCTGAACTGTCCAAACGAGCTAAGGTTGACTCTAAATCCCTTGTAACAAACTACTTTCTTCTGTTCTGTCTTAAAATAGTGCTTAATGACTTAGCATTTTGTGTTATCCTCTTTTAGGTTGCTCAGCCAGTCACCACTTCAGGGGATGCTTTATACTCTCCCCTTGCTGTCCTCCGTGCATATCTAAGGCGGCTTCTGGAGCTCGAGCACTACTCATCTCGAGCTTACCACCCACTGGTGGCTTGGATGTACCCCAGGATGATTTGAACTCAGTGGGGGTACACTCAAACCCTCTTGACCAAAATCCCAGAGGAATACTGGATGAGCTCGCCCCCTTTTCGAGGGCAGGCATGCCTTTCAGTCTTTCCAGACACAGGCGAGGGAAAAGAGCTCATCCGTGTGCATAAGTTTACTCACTCATTTGATTAATTTTTTAGATTATTCCAATTTTAAGTCCAATTAAAAATTAAAATAATCACACAAAGCAAGTAAATAAAATAAAGTACAATAAAGTAAACAAGTGCACTAGATATATGTGGAAAATCTAAATCGAAAAAAACCATGGGTGAGACTTGTAGCCCTGGAGAACTAAATCCATTATTGTCGAAGGAAAGTACAACATACTTTATCCTAGACTCACACCCACTCCACTCTGACAAGAATTTGATGTGAAACACCTCAGGCTTAGTTTTGCGACTCCCTCGTCCAATTGCTGCGAACTTCTGGCTAACGTCACGATCCTTGCAGATGGGTAACTGGAAGATTACGAATACTTAAAAAATATTTTTTCCCTTTCATAGTGCGATATTCCTCTCTTTCCTCACTAACAAATAGTTGTAAAAGAAGTCAAACAATCTAATAGCTTGATCAATAAGAAATCTATGAAGTAGTCTTCAAATGATTGATCAAGTAGATAGAGAGACATAACCTAAATCACTCATCGTGTATATGTGTGTGTGATCTCTCAAAGAAATATAAACAAAGAATTAAAGAAGAATTCTCTGTTCTACAAATATCTCTATGCTTTTCTCTCTAAAATATTAATTTTGATGTATATTGAAAGTTTAATAAGAGAGAAGACATATGAGATTTTTATAGATGTTTAAAACTTTTATTTTTCTTGAAAAATAAATTAAAATTCAATAGGAAATAAGTCCGAAAGTTTAAGAAAATTTCAGAGTCAAATCCGAGTCAAAACAGGACAAAGGAAGGCAAAAATACCAGACCAGAAGGCTTGGACTGACCTTCACTTGAACCGATCCAGGCTTCTGGCTGTCAAAAATCAAGGTCCCAAGACCTCTTGAACTGGTCTAGATTTGAACTGGATTGGTCCAACCTTGAAAATTTTGAAAAATTGTTTAAAAACCCTATTTTGCAGGTTAGAACCACCCGGTTTGAAACATATATTTTCTCACCACTTTATCTAGATTATGTGACTCTCATACCTGATCAACAATGTCTATATGCAATTGAAACCATTCAAAAACTTCAATCAATCAAACCATTGTTTAATGAATTAATGTCTTCTTCCGAAGTGTCATGCTAGCTTCATGCCTTTGAAAATCATTTGCATGGTTGGTGTTAAACATGATGCTCATTCTGAGATTTCAATTATATGATCAATTACAAGGATATAAATAAAATATTACAACTCGTTCATGTCTAGTTTTGACACCAAATATTACCAATTACAAAATATGAATAACAATCCTACCTTTGATGAATTCCCTTTCATATAAGTTTAATGATATCAATCCAAGTAAGACTTTAATATTGAACCTTTCATCAACAGAAGATTTCCAAGAAAACTAACCATTATTTGGTGTTTAAAGATTTAAACTCTAAAATAAGCTTACCTTGCTTGAAAAATGTGCACAACTAGGCATTACATGGAGATGAGAAAATGGTTGGTTATAAAGCTTTTGAATCCATGGAGATGGAAAATAATAGATTTCACTTTTATGATATGATTTGGGATGAATTCTTGGAGCGCGTTACAACAACTAGGCGTTTGTTAGAACAAAAATTGAAGTTAATTAAACTTTTAGTTCATGATACATGTTTCATCTAGTTTTGAGAATCTCTTCAATTTGAAAGGGAATCTAGAGAAATTCATGTTTGTTATGCAAATTTGTTTTTTGTTAGTGTAAAAAGATTATTGTATTGGGTTTAAGTTCGGAAAAGAAGAAAGAAGGGATGAAAAATTATGCTCGAATTTTTGATTGATTGTGGCAATTTGTTTTAAACTTGAGGTCGAGTTCTTTCTCACTCAAGGAGGATGATGTAGTGCCAACATGACAGCCATGTCAACATTGTGTGAGTGCTTAGGTGACTATTTGGAAGTTGAAAGAGTGTCTGGAAAAGTGACTTCCAATAGAAGACTTGACTTACCAACTACTTATATTTATAGTTTATTTATTTATGTATTGCCTAGTTAGTTGTATATCTTTTAAAATTGTCAACTTTGTGTTTCATGTTAAAAGTTGGGAGTTGTAGCCTCTTTAATGTGGCGTAGAAGATGAATATGAAGATGAAAAAAATTTAACTTTTGAATCTTGAATTATATTTGATAATTAATTTTATAGAACATAACTCTTGTTTAGCCAACTCCTTCTCTTGGTTATGTTCTCTAGTTCTATATTTTTCTTTTTCCCTCCTATACACCTGTATCAACTACTAAGGTGTTTACAATAGTCATGGATGCTCTGGTGTATGTAGTTCTCAATTCTAGTAAAAATATTTCATTACTGATATAGTGGAAGATCCCGATAGAGCGAAGCTGCTCTCGGATGGACAAGGAGGTGACTGCGTGGAACATCAAGGTTGTGCAACTGCTATTTGAGATGAACCAAAATCTAGTAATGTTGTATACTTGAATTTGAGATCATCGAACCGACATTTTGAATTTGAAATAGGAAGAAATTCAATTTAAAGTTTGAACTAAATTTTCTCAAATTCTAAATCCAAAGCTTCAATTCGATGGTCCCAACATAAAGCATATAAATTTTAGATTGAATAGAAGAACAATTCATGCATGGATAATAGCAAAAGATTGGTATTTGAGACAAACCAAACAATGGAAAGATCAAATCCATGAAGTTTTTGGCATTTTGATGCAAGTGATTTTCAAATGACCACAAATTTGGCCTCTCAAATGAATTTAAATTATGATATATAATTTAAATTTGGACGTATCCAAAGAAGAGGGAAAATTATAGAATACTATGTGATTCCTATTTTGTAGTATCCCAATTCAATTAAAATTCTTTGTTTTCCACGATAATAGGAAACAAAGAATTTGAATTGGCCGTATATTATATTTTTGGTACCCGTGGTGGCCAATACATACTTCGAGAAGAGGGTTATGTGAGTGGGGTGACTGGCGCCTCCACC
This sequence comes from Cornus controversa, assembly GCA_026545225.1. Taxonomy (NCBI): domain Eukaryota; kingdom Viridiplantae; phylum Streptophyta; class Magnoliopsida; order Cornales; family Cornaceae; genus Cornus; species Cornus controversa. Next base: position 19,987,647 of record CM048846.1, on the reverse strand, counting down.
GTACTCTCTTTATTTTTTTTCTGACAATACTTACCTACTCACTCTACTCAGTAGGTGCACCATCCTTCAATAAAAATGAACACATCAGTTCCAATTACATAATTAGAAAAAGTAATAAATGAGAGAAATACAGTCGGATTGACTCGCTTCATTTGAGTAATTGATGTTTTGTATGCATCCACGCCCTCTCTATTTTCCTTATCTTTTTCACCCCTTCTCACATTCACACCTTTTCTCCGCTGTTCTTCTTCTTTCCCTTTATGGGACATAGGGCTGCAACTCGGGCAGGTTGGAAGGGTTAGAGGTACAACTCGGGCTCAACCCTACAAATGAAACATTCAACCCTAACTCAACCCTAACCCTACTTTCAACCCTAACTACTCAACCCTAGCCCAACTCATCCTTAAATTTTTAAACTCGGGCTTGCAACTCGAGTTGAGATTTCGGGTTAGAAAGTCGGGTTAATTCGGGTTATCTATATCACCAATCTCCATATTGAAATTTAAAATGATCTTTAATAAGTTTCATATTATATTACTCCTAAACACACACAAAATTAAGAACTTAATGCAAATTTCTAAAAAATTACAAACAAATTTTTAGGAAATTAATTATCCAAAGTGTTAACATATAATAAATTAAGATTTAAATAAAGGAAGTTAAAAAGAAAAAGGTTATCATAATTTGAATATTATATATAATATATTTAAAATAAAAAATATGTATAAAAATAATATTACAATTCGTGTTCGGGTTGGACTCGGATTGTTGACACCTCAATCCTAACTCAACCCTAATTAAGTTCGGGTTAAGACTTTTCAACCCAAGCTCAACCCTAATTGTAAAAATAATTGCTCAAACTCATAAAAACTTAGGTGAAACTTGGGTTGAATTCGAGTTACCCAACCCAACTTGCACCCCTAATGGGACACCAACACTTAACAGTCAACATGCAAGTACATTTGAATATCTATTTGTGGGTTAAATGTGATTTGAATTATATCTAGACCAACTGTTTTTCCGTCAGACTTAAAGAAATTGATCGAGTCAAGTTCACGTGATATATCAACTTTGATCGAGTCAAGTTCAACTCATTCCTTCTTTGTTTATATTTAACCTTCTAGGATTGTGTCATGTGTCCTTTCTT